>VXAL01009346.1:23808-52580 GCA_013399475.1 Chauna torquata
CCCGAGAGCGGCGAGGGGCCGGGAAAGGCCGCGCCTGGCCGCGTGCTGAACGGCAGCGCGCGCGGCTTGCTTCGAGCCAGCTGGAGAAGGCCTTCCCGGGCCGCAGCTGTACCGGCCCTCCACGAACAAACGTAAAGCCTGCAAAACCGCGTTCCCGCCGACTTTTGGCAGCGGGAAGAACAACATAAAGTTCTGCACAGATGGTACCTTTCTCCTGGCGACATCAAAGGCCAGGAAAGATAACAGCCTAAACCTTATCGCTGTCTCCAGGGATCTTTCGCTGTTACAACCCCAGTTTCGCAGGGCGTGCTCAGAAGCACGGACCGCAGTTTACTGAAAAGCGAGAAACATAACTTCTGAGTCTGTCTCTCTTGTGATCGGTAATTTCTGTTACAAAATAATATTTTGGAAGATTAGGGGGAATATCTTGTTAGGAGCTCAGGATCCCAGGCTTGGAATTTTGTGGAGATTTTTGCTATCTTGAAATGCAGTTTGCCTCACTGCAGGGTAGGATCAAATGAATCTGATCAAGTGGAGGACTGGCACAGGTTGCCCAGAGCTTGTGGAGTCTCCCTCCTTGGAGATCTTCAGAAGCCGCCTGGACGTGGTCCTGGGCAGCCTGCTCTGGGTGTCCCTGCTTGAGCAGGGAGTTGGAGCAGATGACCTCTGGAGGTCCCTGCCAACCTCAGCCAGCCTGCGGTTCTGTGGTTCTGTGACTCACCCAGAGTGGGAGCCCATCTCATCCTAGGGCTGGGCTTTGAGCAGGAGCCGGCCCACACCCTCACCACCTCCCACCTCCTCTCCCCAGCAGCACCCTACGGGGCATGGGTGTTATCGTGAGGTGCGCTCACCCACGGTTCCTTGTTAGCTATTTTGGTCTGGACAGGACATAGATCCTAGGACATGGGCACAGAGAGGTTAGGTGGTTTAAATCTTATGCCTCGGGCCCCTCTCCAAGGAAAAGCTGCTGCTAACTTACAGCTGTCTCATGCTCTCTGTGGAATGAGAGGGAAGTCCATTCAGTCTGGTGAAAATAAACCCACCGTCATAGCTGGCATTCTCGTTGGTAGTCTCAGTGCAGAGGCCAAGGATTTGAGGGCTATGACACATGAGGCATCTCACTCCTAAAGAGCTTGATCTGGGTTGAAACATGTCATCAGAAAAGCATGAAGAGCCTTGTGCTCCCTCTGTCAATACAGTACTTGCTCTCTTCACACAGACCAGCCTTTCTTTTCTGTCCTGCCAGTCTGGCACACGGCATGGGGACCATTTTACTGTGCATTCACATTAAAGGAGAAGGAGACATGGTTTCCTCTCACTGAGCTCGAGGACTCAACCATCAATCATGCGCTTGGTGCTTTTCCAACACCATTCACCCTTCTGTCCTCCAGGATAAAAGGTCGTGTCCAACCCCGTCATCTCCTTTGCGTGTCTATCCTCCTCTCCTGTTCCCCTGCTCCTCCTGGGCATGAAGCTGGGTGCCTAGACAGTGCCTGGATACAGTGATGCAGGAATGGGCAGGATGTCAAGCGAATGAGGGCAGAGAGCAGTAAGATGTCGTCCTGCCATGGCCCGCTGAGGAGGAACTGAGAGGCTCTGCAGACATAACTGCACCGCACTGCACTACACCCTTGGGCAGCAGCCATCGTGTTTGCTCTCCTGATGACAGCTGTGAAGGGACTTGAGAGACACATCCAGAGTTTGCCAGCTCCACAATTGAGCCCTTTGAGCATCCTTGAGCAGACAGACTTCTGTGAGGAAAAGTGCTTCTGTTTTGTGGAGCACTGCCGGCTGGAGGGGCATGAAAATTGTGTGCACGTTTTATTTGTTGCTCTTCACCTCACTTACAATGAAGCTGCTTTGAGACGTTGCAAAGGGGGATGTTAAACAGAGGAGTTAATTAAACCTCACTGAAGAATTGCTCAGCTCACTGACCCGCCCCAGGCGCAGCTCTGACCAGCAGCGTTGTGAGCCGCTCTCCAGGAGCACTGCAGCAACATAGCCCTGTGTGTGCTCTGCCTTCCCTTTCAGTTTAGAGTCAGGAGCAAGTCCAGGGCTGTACAAGAAGCTATCCCAGGCAAGAAGTGTTGACTATAATAAGGATGATATAAGAAAGCAGAAGCTCTCATCATAGATGCCTGGAGTTTTTTCTTTACTGTTATCAACAGGTATGAGAGTTTATACAGACGCCTCATGAGGGGTGAAATCTGTTTTGAAGTTGGTTTCATAACATTTTCTCCTGAATTCACAGGATATGGTAAACGTAAGTGTAGCACCCAGCAAGCACCCTGCATCCCACAGTTCTGTGAGACGAGAAGGTACAGCAAGCGGGATGGACGGGCGCAGTGGTGGGCCACACCACCGCAGAACCTGAAGCACAATGAGAAGCCATTTAGAATGGTCGTTGTCCATCAAAACTGATTTGCCACCATACATTGCCACTGTAATGATCTCACATTTCACAAGCTTTTCCTGATGAAGCCCAATCTAACTGCCAGTGCCTTTGTGGGTGAAATTAAAGAGGTGCGTCACCCTAGAGAGGACCTGTGATCTTTTTGAGTGAAAGAGCACCCAGCCAAAAAAAAAAAAAGGAAAAGGGTAAGAAAAAATTCTGTGACACCTCCAAGCTTTCCCAGGCAATTCTGGGTGGCCCAGTTTGATCTCTTCCCCCTGCGGTCACTGACATAGGTGTTACCTTGATATGACTTCCACACACTCACTGGGAGCCCTCCTCAGAGCTGAACATGCTATGTTCTCATTCTCCAATGTTAAAAAAAAAAAAAGGCTGGAAAACGTAAAATGCAGTGAGGCCATGCAGACAGCTCTTCAGAGTCTGCAGTGCCCAGCTCCTGCACACCTTCCTCTGACGGATATGGAAATGGTTTTAAACTAAATGGTGCCAAGAGAAGGGGAGGCCCACAGCTGCTTGGCGTCCTTGGGTGAGGAAGTGAAAAGAATAAAAGAATTAGAGGCAGGTCTTTCGCGTGGCTGATTAGTGCAATGGAATGTCACATTCGGCAAAGAAAGTTTGCTTATCAAGCTGCAGATTTATTAAATGTGTTCCAGACTTGCATTGCTTCATTCAAGTTTAACAGAGCTGTAATACTTAATATGCCCTTTAGCAATTTAATACTCTCTTGTACAAATCATTGGAAAATTTAAAATAGAAAAATATGTCTAGGCTTAACTGTAAAAAAAAAAGGGGAACTCTGTACAAAAACAGAGGAGAAAGAATGCATGGGTAAAGCTGAATATTACTAAATATCTTACCACATGTACTATTCTGCTGAGTTATTAGTACATGCGCTCTCATCTGCAAGCCAAGGAGGAACTAACTGTAATAAGTTACAGAAGAACAATTTTCAGCATCAGGGCTAGAGACTGGCATCACATCGTGCCCAGAAATTACTCCTCAGAAAACACGTTTTATACATTTTTTGCCTTCAGAGAGTACAAATGTGGGTTTCTTCTTTAAGGAAATGAAAATCAGTTGTTGTTCCTGCTGGTAAGAGACAGGAAATATTGCTGTCAAACATCAGACAACTGCATTCACAATAAAAAGGGATGTAAACATTGAACTGGTACATCGTTAGGACATTTAAGACACTATTTGTTGGAGACAGAGCGAGGACAAGCCTGTAAAATGCCTAGCTGTTACATAATTACTTGTGAATTTAAACACATCCATATAAACATATTTGTGCATAAATATTTCAGGTCACATAGCCTGTGTAAGAAAGCTCTTTTGAGGCTCTGCATGTCCAACGTGTGCAGGGATCTGTCCCAGTTTAGACAAGAGAATGTTATTTAATATTGTGCACGCATGTGGGAAAGAAGAGAAGGGCTTTATTTTGTGGTAGTCAATTAGAGTGCTCAACTTCTGTTTTTTTAAAGGAGTAAAGGCTCTAAAAGCAGCCTTCCCAACCGACTAGCTGCATTATAAAAGCATACTTCTGAATCTGCAGCTGCCCTGCAGAGGACTGGAAAAGAAGATGCAACAGTGCCTGCTGCATCCCACCAGGAGATGTTCCCAGAATGAAAGGGGAGTGATGAGTACATCCTTCTCAATCCAGGTGCAAACGATAAAAACTGTGTATAACGCAGCAGCGTACAGTGGCCACTTCTAATGGCACTGAATAAGTGTGTCACTCGATATTCCACTAGTGTGTGCTGAGCCAGACTGAGTGCCAGCAGCCAGGGTGAGTCAATGGCATATGCAGACCACAGGTCCATATAGAAGCTGGGAAGACAGGACAAACTCATTAGGAATATAAAGGACAGTGATTAAGGATTTGCTAAAACACACAAACTGAGTTAAGTGACAGCTGGGCCTTGAATCTCCCCTCTCCTGCCCTCCTCACACACGACCAGGTCCTAAGCTATTTTTTACAACTATCATTGCCTTCCTCTGGCAACCTCAAACTAACTCTTTCCAGCCGCAGGCCTGGAAGTGACCTCCTGAATCACTGATCCCAGTCTCTTCTAATTGGAGGCAACCACATCATATGATACCAGTTAGAAATGCCTCAAAGTGAGCGGGTAGTGGGATGTGTGATGATTTCATCTGTCCAAATTCCAGAGGCAACACCCAAGTGTTTGTGTCAGTGATTGTCTCTTGCTCAGACATTATGGGAAGACTACTGTTGCCTGTTAATAAAAGGAATTTGTGCTGAAAGGTGTTTTGTTTTGCTTGCAGTTTTCTTGGTGTGGCTACAGCAGTGCAAATGAGATGGGTTCTTGGTAGAGCAGCCACTCATCTCTCACACCATGCTACACAGCAGTGGCATGAAGTAATAAACAGCAGCTTTACCAGCAACTGAGATGCTAGGAGAGTCTGCTAGACCTCAGAGAGCCCTGTTGGAGTGGAAGCTCGTCCAATGTAATGAAGATTGGCAAGATCTGGTGTATGGCAATGGGGCCTGATTTAGGCATTAATGTGCTAGCACCATCTGCCTTTGAAAGGCAAATGTTTCATGTCCTCTGGGATACACAGAATCTGTTTCCCTGGGCACGGGGCAAGGGTTTTAATCCCCCTTCTCCATTAGCCTCCATCTCCCGCTTTGCTGTAGCTTTAGCTCGTGGCAGCCTGCCCCTACACCTGCAGCGATGACAGGAGAGAGGACCTGGGCAGCAGGTGGTTCTGTCTCAGCAGGGTGCAGGTCTTAGAGAGAATGGTTCTTTTACTTCTTGTCGTCTGATCCACATGATGGTGTCAGCCCTCTCATTCACTGGGGCTCACATCCTGCAAAGTACATCTCCTACCAGTCCTTTCTGAGGCCACAAACTGGGGAGCAGGGTGGAAGCAGCACCATGTACCTTAGGTGGGAATAGGTGACAGTGAAAGAGAGGCAGGTGAGCAAGTTTGCTTGGATTTTGAGGATAGGATAGAGAACCAACTGAAACAAGAGGTATAGGGCTGTCACACCAGGCTCTCTACAGACCTTAGCAGCTGCCGGGGGTCTGGGTCACCTGGATGCTGCTTAAAAAGTGCTCTTGGACACAGATGCTATATGAGGGAGTCTAAATATGGGCCAGAAGCACAGGGGGAAAAGGGTTGGAAAGCACTTTGGAAAGCAGGGAATGGATGCTTGCAGCAGCTCCTGGCTAGAAAGCATGGGCTCCTAGCAAGTGTTGGGTTCACCCGGGCATGGTGAGGCCCAACAGCATCTTCCATCATGGCATGGCAGAAACAAGCAGCAGGAACACAGGAATTCTGGCCTTCCAAAGAAACAACCTCCTTGTGCTGGTGTCTCCAAAGAAGCTGCCAAAATACAATGGTAAACAGCTACGTGTTAAAGAACAAAGGCCCATTAAATATCAAATGGTGTTTTAACTTGCTCCAGAATCCAGAGATGAAATTCAGTTTCCTGTCACCGCTGAATTGTGACAAGCTACCAGCAAAAGCTACTTTGGAGAAGCTGGCATGGTTTCTGTAGCTGATATCCAAAAGCTACATAGAATTATCTGTGGCAATGAAGTGAGGATAACAAGCAAAAGAGATTCTGTTGTCAGGAGCACAAAAGGGGACTCACATAGCTGAGATGTACTGAGGCGGATGATCCAAATAGCTCAGGGGTTTTTTAGTCTCATCTTCAACAAATACCTAACAAGAACTTACTAAAGCCGCTTTCTCAGGAAAATGGATACAGATTACCTGTATGCATTGTGTGGATCTCATTCATGTAGCATTAATAAGCTGCTACTATCACTGTAGCTCAAGTACAGGTCATTTCACTTACATTTAAGTTTTAAAATTTATAAGTAACACTCTTATGATTCCTGGTATTTAAGGTAATGTAGATTAGTGTAGGCTGGGAGTCAAGATTTGGGATTTGGGTTGGGAAGAAGTAGTGTGGACCCTTTCCGGAAAATTGTGCAGTCCTGCAGCTAATGGCTTGAGAAGTCAGTCATTCACAGCAAGGGGAAAGTAACTGATCGGTACAGAGAAATTCAGCACAACCCCAAGCAGTTAAAGCTGTCGTTCATTGTGAGGAGCTGCAGTGCCAGGGGCTTGGGAACACTTCCTGCATCAGAGTGTGCCCATGGGCAGCCAATGTGCTCTGAGTTTTCCTCTCTTTTCATAAGACCCTGGCATACCCATGGGAGCTGAAGTCAGAGAGAATCTTTCAAGCCACACAAAAATACACAGAAGGACTCATCCATTTCTGCTGGAGATTTATCTGGTTATTTCTACATGTGGTTGTGTGAAATTTCTTGGCAAAGTTCAGCTTTTAGGAAGGATATTATAGAAAAGAGATTGTGCTGCATCAGCATTGTGTAAAGAGATACTAAAATAGACATAAATAGGAATGGCAGGTGTTGGTAGCATCAGTCTTAAGTCAATCGCATGTGGTTTCCATGAAGTCCTTTCTTTATGAAAATCAATGCTAAGAAAATATGGCAACTTCTGCACCTACTGTGGAAACAAAGAGATCATTGTGCGAGACCTGAGGAAGAGACCTGCTCAGCTGAAAGTGAAGCAGCGTGCTGGCAGCTCCCATTGCCTGCTCCTCTGCCCTCAGCCCACCGCTGTGCCTGGCACAGGAGCGGTGGCAGAGTAGCAATCAAGGAGCCAGGACTTTTGCTCCCACTGCTCTTTCTTACTTTTCCTATGACCACATTTTCTCCCAAAATTGCTGACAAAAGACATGGTGTGGCCACAGTCTTGGGTGGAGACAATAAGGAGGAATTAAACAAAAAATTTCACATCAAAAATAATTTGGAAAGTGCCCAGATGGGGTGGTAGTGGCTAGCAGTGGAGTTACAAAGCTGTTTAATGCCTGTGGCAGGTCAGATCTAAAAGGCCAAGAAAGTGCTGTGGTGAACAACTGTTTTTTCCCAGTAGTTTATGTTGTTGCGTAGACAAATGGAAGCTACCTCTGCAGGTCCAAGGATGAGTACTCAATGCAGGTTGACAGACCCAGATGTCTCTCTCAGGTTTCAGGTTCACAAGCGCTTCTCTAACAAGAGCAGTAGGTTTGGGGCACTGCTTTTGTCCTACAGGCTCTCCCTCCTCCCCATGTCTCCCCAGGGTAAATGGTCTGCTAACACTGGGACAGGATGAGCTTTCACCTGTCAAAAGTGCACTCTGACACTGCTCCTGAGCCATTTCTCCATGTACCTCCACCAAAGGTAACACAGTCTCACATCATCCCACTCTACAGCAAACAGAGGGGGAGCAGCTCCCACCAGGTCCTACAGCAGACCAGCTTCTGTCAGCAAGAAAGGATTTAGCCTGGGGTATCTGAAGATTTTAATTTCCTTTCTTCTCTCTCTGAGTTTACCAATTTCCTTCCCCTGATGTCTGCTACATGCACAGCTTGTAAACAGTGGGGAGAAGAAGGAAAGGTATCAAAATAGCCTGCCTGCCCGGTAAACTCTGGTCAGGTGGTGGCACTTCACAGGTCTCTGGTAAGGTAAGGTGCCAGCCAAGGTAAAGGTGGGTTATGGGAGTCCAGCATCCAGGATCCCTCCAGGAGAGAGGGAAGACTTATAAGTTTTTAACAGAGAATTCCTCACTTCTGTAAGGGCTTATATTTCCAAGAAAATACTGGCAGTCCAGACACATCTTCACTGTCACAATGGATCTATTACAGATGTGGGAAAAGATTCCCCCATCCAAATGTGGGACTCCCTAAGCCTGCCCACTCTAAGAGTCCTGTTAGAGATATCAGAAAGTGACCATGGACTGCCAGTTTCTTAATGAATGGTTCCATTTATTACAGTATTTGAAATGTGAGATCCTGAGATAATGACTCAAGGATTGCTCAAGAGCACAGGATGCAACTTCTCTGAGAAGATTGCCTCTCTCCCCTCTTTCTGCTCTCTCACTGGTAAGACAGCTAATAAACATCTTCTGGAATGGAGCTTGTGCACATTGCCAAAATTCAATTTGTGCTTTTGTTCTTCTGAGGCAAGACGTTGAATGATGTAAACCAAATTGCCAGTCAGTTGGGTAACACCAGTTAGTATTCTGTAGCCTGGAATAAAGTTCCCGTACCTGCATTCCTTCTAGGTGCAGCTCACTTAAGCATTTCAAATAACCACTGAGTGAATACTCTGGGGTTTGGAGGTCAGCAGTGGTTAAAACATAAGTGCTCGGAGGCTAGTTTGCAGAGCAAGTTCTTTGACTGGAGAAAATGAGATATAAACCAGCACTTTTTCCTGGGGCACAAAAGAGAGAGGATAACACAAGAGCTTGAACAGTCTGCCCTCTGTTACAATACACGTAGTTCTGTTTTAGCTGATTCAGTGGCCAGGTCACAGCAGCATGCCCTAGCAAGTGAGCTCCCAAGCACTGAACATCTATAATTTATAGCAGCATAGACGAGGTCTTCAGCTGCTGCACTGTGCATCTTAACAGCAGCAACAGTGGTACTGTTACTACAACATTGGTTGCAGTAAAAATCATTGTTGACAGGAAAACTAATCTTGAACAGGAGATAAGTCACAGTTAAATCTTTTGGAGAGTTTTTAGCATTCTGAGCCTAAGCATAATGAAAGTGTGCTTCTTCAGCTTAATGCTTTATATGAAAACAAATGCTGGTTTATTAGCAGCACGTGGATGCATGTATATGTACGTGCATGCATGTGTCCACTGAACATAAAGGCTTGACCTGGACAGTCCATGTTTCGAGGTTGCTTTAGGTTAGACTGCACACCCAGTCTGGATATAAGACACTACACCCATGGCTTCGTGTCTAGGAACATGAATCCTTTACTTCCAGGTGCTGTATGTCAGTACTTTCCCATGATCCACTGATCTCCCCCCTTGTGTTTTGCTGATAGGGGCAAGACCTTGCCCTTCGGTCCAGAATGCTCCCCAGCCTCCTGGGGAGTGCAGGCAAGTCCAGCAAGTTGGACTGTGCCATGCATTTTCCAAAAGCCTTTCACATCTGCTTGTAACAAAATGCTGCTTGAGACAGAAGGCAAAAAAAAAAAAAAAAAAGGAGAGGAGTGAAGAATCACATCTGTGAGGTCTGCTGTTACAACTTGGAGGTGACAGGGATATGAACAGGACTTGAAAGTCTCCTTTCATTGTAAAGATTTGTTTTCTGGGTGTCCAGATTCATCAGAAACCATCCAGACAGATATGTTTGTTTCTAGAACTTCCTCAAGGAAGATAGGAGGATGAAGATGGCAGATTGCTAACCTTTTGCCCTGCTACTGTGTATTTTTCACTGCTGAAAATGAAAGCATCTCTCTTCTGAATACCAGAACATTACAGCCAGTGAGATGATGACAGCTGAGGTGAAGACCAACAGCTAGAGACTTCCAGAGCAAATATGACGCAGAGGAAGGAGCTAATGGCCAGGACACCTGCCCATTTGTGACCATCGCTTTCAGTAAGCAGCCTCTGGCCTGGCAACTGAAGGAAGGTGGAGACTCATTTGTACCGGGATACAATAGACGTTCATGCAGCTCCATGCCATCCCTGGAGTTACAGAGTGCCAACATCTGCGTCAACAGGAGCAGAGTCAGTCCCATGTTTGCTTGAACTAAAATCTTGAGGAGAGGAGACCCATAACAGATAGGCTAAGGGGAATTAATACAGGTCAGGTAGACTAGTGAGTCTTTCCAGAGGAAAGAGGCTTTTCCGTGGGTCCTCCCCAAAAGCCAGAAGAAAGCCCTAGCAGCTGGGTGAAATGAGTATCTTGGTCAGAGAGCAAATGACAACTATGAATTTGACAACCCAAGCTGATGTGAAGCACTAGGAAAGGCATACGTCAGCTTTAACTAGCTCAGGGCTAGCAGGCTGAAGCCCTGCCTATCCGTCTGCATATTTCCCCGCAAGTTTCCTTGCACAGCACATCAGTAAGCAGAGGGCCATGTTGCTGGCCGGCCGAGCAAAGTGAAAACAATGGAGTTTGACCTGCAATGTAGAGATGCTGGCTCCAGTAAGCTCCCTCCCTGCTCTGTGAAATAGTTTTGAACCCACAAGAGGCTTGATAAGAAACACAAGTGGCATGGAAAGTTGAAACCTGGTTCAAAAGCAAAGGGAAATACGCACAGTAAGTACCTCTCCCGGCAATCCTTGCCTGGCTTTTATCCTTATCCCGTCACTGCTAGAGCTACTCCGAGTGCTGACGCCCTCTTCTTTCAAATGGTTAAATCCTGACTGTGCTCAGGGGAGGAGAGGGTGCTTCAAACCATAAATAAAGGTGCAAAGCTACAGGTCAGGCAAGCCAAACTGATGTTTCTGCATCCAGTGAGCTGTACATTCAGTTGGACTCTGCAGAATATTTATAAAAATTTGTCTCAATTAGCCCATCTAACTCCTCTCTCATTTTCCAGTGTACAATACTAGATGTTAACTCCGCTGTTGCTGCTATATTAACAGCATCTCGTTCACAGTCCGTAGCCTGGTGTTCATAAACACACACACAGGGAGACAGATCGGTCTTATTAGCCCCATTTTGTATCTGGGCTTCAGAGACAAGGCGGGGTGCCAGGCTCACACAGCAGGTCAGTGAGAGGGACTCCTGGGAAAAATTAATACCCAAACCCATGGTGCAGAATTCTCCATTTTATCAGAGATGACTGGAACCTTGTGGAAGGTGGCAGCAAAGTTATGACAAGCAACCATACAATAAGATGAAAGACTTCTGTTTTCTTAATTCATGGTCAGCCCCCCAGTGATCACTGGAAGCAGGAGGGGATAAATGTAGATGCAGAAACTTAAGTATTCAGATTTTTTCTGCTGAAGAAAGTTTGTAGCTTCATATTTTGTTTTCAAGGGTAGGCATCATACTCACTGCATTGAGCACACAGTATCTGTAGGTTTGAAGCTGTCCTGTGCAATTAGAGTCACTGTATTTGAAGCCAAACAGCCTGTTATTTGGGGTGGTGAGGAGGTGGCTGTGTCTGAACTGCCCAGCCAATCTTGCCAGCCCTTCATTGACCTTTCTCTGGAAGTGAAGAGCTGGAGTCCAGTTGGAGCACAGCCTGTGCCTCAGAAAGGAAAGTCAAGGCAGGTTCTGATTTTGGCAGCATAAGCCCACCTCTTTCAGGGATGCAGGAGCCTCAGACCTCACACTGGTAAGGCTGAGCCTGGAACGTGGTTCCCTCTTCTCATCAAAACCAAATTTGGGCTGTATCGATAAATATCTAAGGAGATGCCTATGTGTGCATGTCTTTAGTTACTGGAGCTCTATGGCCTAGAAGGCCAACATGTTCAAGCACCCCTGCTCGCTTAATTGTTTAAAGTGCCGTGCGTGCTGCTTGGATACCTCCTAACGCTGTTTGCTAGATCAGATATCAAATAGGAATGTTAAACTTTGAAAGCGGGGCAGCAGTATGCCTTGGTAATTGTCCTTCTCTCTGAGTAATGGAAGCCCGCTGGGCAGGACAATGATTTATTAACATTACCTCTCCTGCCTTCCCCCTTCTCCACGCTCCATCTGAAGCAATTCAATCACTAATTTTTTATTGCTGTGTTTTATGGTGGTGTAATTAGCCTAGAGGACGGACTAACAAATGTATGCCCCTACAAAACTCATTAATTCTTGTAGTTGTTGTTAGAGTCCAAAATATTTTTGTACCATTGCTGTGTGAAAATTTTTCTCATTCTCAAACCCACAATGTTTTGTATTCCCATTACTTCCATCAATAACAAGAAGTTGCTGGAAGTTAGAAGCAGTCCTAGGGCTGGGATCTGGCCAGTGAGCTCTTCACCGCTGTGGTGGTTAGGACATCTTGGACATGTCTGTCAGTCCAGGTGTGACGGAGTTTTGATTGGAGTCCCCCCTATATACTAATTGCAGCAACTGCTACAAGGGAGGGCTGCTGCCTACCCAGCAGACATCATGCTTGAGTTTAATTTCTAGCTAGTCTAGGAAATTCATGATATTTCACCCACTCGGTGGCTTTATGTTTTCTCAACTGTTAAAATAGTATCAGAAAAAAATCTCACTGTGCGCAATGGTTGGAAGTCAACTTTTAACGTCCGGAGAAGTTTTTCCCTCCGTTGCTCCAGGGACTCTCCCTGCCTGCCAGCACCATGTTTGACCCGATTAGCATCTCGGAGGACACGGTCTGATAGCAGCCCATGGTCATCTGCATGTGATCTCTCTGCTGAGCAGAGGGAGGTGTCTGTCCCTCCCCACATGGTGCACCCTTTTCTCACTCGCTGTCCAGTGCCTCCCGGAAAATCTCCTCAAAGCTATTATCTCAGAATCTGTAAATAATAGCCCAGCAGGCTTCTTGGACATTCCTGCAAGATTGAGCAATAGATTTGCTTCTAAGAATCATTAAAACTGCTACTTTTTGTGACAGGGCAAATTTAGCCCCTTCTGGGCTGCCAATGGGACTTAAAAGGCCTCATTCACACAACTGCCACTCTTCTCAAGAGAGTGCAATAAAACCTCCCAGACTGAAATGCAAGCAATTGACATTTGCCAGGTTCATGTGTAAATGATCATTTATTGTAGTGAGCCAAATAAGCTACTGGAGCAAGCTATCCAAAGAAAGTTTTCAGAAATAGCTGACTCCTGATGAAGCAGGCCAAATCTAACCATCTCTTTCTACTTCAAAACCTGCGAAGTTATGGTGAAACACAGGAAAGCACTCAAAGAACTCTTCTTTCACTGCAAACAAGATATGAAAGAGAGAACACAACCACAGTCAGTTTTACTTTCAGCCAGTTAAATCTCCCATCTCTTTAAAGCTTTCCCCTTGTTGCTTCCCCAGTGGACACGATGACCACACTGATATTGAACAAAGACTTTTACGATTTTGTCCAACAAATGGCTGAGCTGTGGGAAGCACCCTACGTCAGAATCAACCTCTAGAGCTTTAATAACTTACTGAAAATGTGATAAATGTGCCCCAAATGGATCCTATGAGAATTGTTACCAAGAAAAACTCAGTTCATGTTTTGTGAAGCAGCGAATCTTGCTGTGATCAATACACAACCTGTTTACATATTCTTTGCTAATAAGAGTCAGTACTTTAAATGGGAGACGAACACATTTTTCATTCAGTTCTTTATGGGGCAAATGTCTTTCCCTCCCTGTGGATGGCAGCTTGCAGGTGGACCACGTTCCCATAGGAATGGCTGGATTTGGCCCATTAGCCAGGGGATTGGTAGGCACTTTGGGATTCAGCCGCTGCCGAGGCAGTGGGAGGCTGATGTGGTGCCCATGGCGCAGCGTCTCACCGCAGTCAGTTCAGCACCGTTTGGGTCCAATCCGTGTACCCAGCGTGTGACTGCCTACACAAGCACACTGGGGCTCGCCGGCTCACCCACACATGGTGGAAGTAAACAAGTGATATTGAAAGCAGTCACATGGCCTCCCTTTACAGGCAGTCTAGCTGCAACCATGTGCCTTTCAGCGTTTTTTTCTTTCCGTGCTTATCTTGGCCAATGATTGTTTACACTCAGCTGTGGGACTGAGCAAATTAAAACAGCAAGCAAACGTGTGCCGGTGTGCCTGTCCATATTTCTCCCTCAAGGGGCCAAATTCTGCCCAAAGCGCAGCATGGAGAGGTCTCCCCACGAGGCTCCTGCTAGGACCACACTGTGCCTGGGGTCTAACTCAGAGAGCAGCTTCACGTGATACGAGAACAGCAAGTGGTTGTTCCTGCAGAGGTGTTGCTTCAGGATGCGATAAAGAGGTTTATGCTGAGAAAAGCGTATCAACAGGTCAGAAACATTCATGACACCAGTCTTTCCAGTGTCATTTTTGTTTACTGCACCTTCACAAATATTTTTAAAAAGCAGTCTGTGCTGATGGAAAGCAGCTCCTTTGTATCAGGAGGCCTGATCTCAATTGTTTTCATGGAGCTGGGCATTCAGTCCAGTCACTTGTCCAGAACAACTCAGCAGAAAATAGGGTATCATATCGAAAAGCCATTTCCTGGTAACGTGGCATCTTCCCTGGCAAAAGCTTCTTAAAACAAACCAAAAAAAAAAAGCACAATAGATAAATTTCTCAATTCCAGACTTGTTTTAGACCATATCTGCCAGACAGTATGCACTGTTGGTCATACAGTAAGTGACTTTCCCTTCCTTTCTTATTCCCTGTACAAGGTCCTGCACACACTCTATATGTGTTTATGGATATAGCTCTGTGATTACTTTGGAAGTGCAAAATGCTTGGCATAAGGGATTGTGACAGAGTTTCCTTGGCTCTCATAAGTCTCCTCTGTGCCTTCAGTTTTGGCTAGCCCAAAACAAAATCTGTGCTTCAAAATACTATTCAGTTTTTCAGCAATAAAATAAACATCTCAGACAGTGCTTTCTGGCATCAGATGACCATCCGACCTGCTGCCTTCAGGGTTTAGGAAGGAGGCTGGGGGAAGAATGCAGATGCACATCTGAAATTGGCATTTTGGAGGGATTTTGGCTTGATTCCTCCTTTGTGGAATCCTGTCAACCTGCCAGTTGTCTGAGCGTGAGTGTCTGAGTGGTCTGCCTGGCCATTTCAGTGTGAACCATTAATCAGCAAGCGTGTGGGATATAGCCTGCTCCTTTGGAGACAACCTTGCGCTGGGATTTAAGGTTATTTGTTGCTTAAGGTTTGCTACGGGCTTTTTCCTGTCAGCTACCTCATTCCTGAAGTGTACAATTTGAGCTGTCTGCCTTCTCCTTTCTACTACCTACTCACTTCTGCCTCTTCTGGCTCCAGCTAAACCTGGAGATACTCATGGTAATGCTTGTCACTGAGCTTGGGACTGCTCAGGAATTTCGAAAGAGCTCCACACAACATGTGCGTGGTGTCAGTGAATGAACAGTTTTGTGTTGGGACATTAATTACTGAGGGGCCAGGCACAGAACAGGAAGTACAAGTCCTTTTCTTACATAAACACATTCAGTTTTGGTTGGCTGAATACCTGGATACCAACTCTCTAAGGGCTGGGATCCCTTGGGTTTATTTATGCAGTTATGTTCCTGTTTTCAATTTAACGACTCCCTAACTATCATCACCATGGCAGAAAAAAATATTGATATGCAAGGTACAGGAGACAATTATGTTCAATTTCAACAGAAACTAAGAAAACTATTCAGCCAGAGGCATCACTGAACAGCTTGCTCTGTTCACACAGGAAACTGGATGAACCACATTTGTCATTTTTTGCCACCACACAGCATTTCACAGTTCTTGTGCTTTCCAGAATGGGGGCTTAAACACAAGAAAACCTTTCTTTCATGTAAGCTCTTCCTGTGTACCTCTGATAGAAGTATTTTGTTAGAGAAATACAAAAACCAAACCAAAACAAAAAAAAAACAAAGCCAGAAAACCTACACATGTTGAAATGGGGGGGGGGGGGGGCGGGTTACAATCAGGACACTGCATCCCACATGCTGTCCAATTGCACCACTATCAGTGGTTTGTACACTGGAAGAAATACTGTCAACACAGACACAGAAAATAGTCTAGGCAACACTGCTTTGAGTTTTACTAACACAGAGTGTTAATTTAAGAGGGCTCAGGGTAAGTACAAGTACTGGCTAACTATGTCTCATTAAGCAGAAAATAGGCAGAGGCTTTCCAGAGATCAAAATGGAGTATACTGCTTAACACAGTGGAAATACACGGGGAAATAGTTGGAAGTGTGTCTGTGAAGTAAGTTCACTGATTTGTCTGCTTCTCAGTCAGCCTTACTCTCTCTGTCTCCCTCTACCCATTTTGCTCGTCTCCAGCATAAGGAACCAGATGCAGACTTTGGGAGGGCTGGGGAGGGGCCGCTATGACAAATTGCTTGATTTTTAAAAAAAATTCTGAAGAGGTAGGATTCCCTTGGAAGATAATCCTTATCTGAAAAGATTTTCCAACGAAAGGATATTGTGCTCACAGAGGTAAATCTTTTGGTTTTCCTTATGCTAGATAAAGATAATTAGTCACTGGCCTGAAACTTGACAGTAGCCTGCCTGTAGCAGCATGACATTAGGTTGGGGCAAATGGAAGACACTACTGATGACTTGTAGACATATTTTCAAAAAAAAAAAACAACTTTGCGGAACTGAGAGAAGTTGGCAGAAAAAAAGTAGGTAGAAGAATGATTATAACTTAGATTATAATTCTTATATAACTCATTATAATGAGTTATGATTATTAACTTAGAAACAAATGTATTTGATAGTCATATAAAACTGGTTTAGTAATTCGGTTCAGCTGAAGAGAGAAAAAGCTTGAGTTAAAAGGAATTAAACCAGAACTAAAAGTGGATCTAAAGTGACACACACAATTGCAACATTCACCCTCATTCAAGTTTTCAATATTAGGTGAACTTCGGAACGCATCACAAAAAAGCCTGAATTCACTACCGAAGGAGATAGGTTCTTCTAGAGAATAGCTCAGATGCCAGACTTTAGACTGTATGAATATTTTAGTGTTTCTCAGAAAATTGTCGCCAGTCATCAAGAGCAATATTCAAGTGAAATTAGCTATGCACCAATAAGAGAAAGAGAAAAGTACGGAGCTTTAATAACATGGAACCTATGTAAATAGCAGCGGAAGATGGGTAAGAAGCCTTATTTATGACATAAGCAACAATATAACTACTTTGACACAATGCTTAAAGGAGTACTGCAAGAGAGAAATAGCCACTTCACAGATGAAGATGATAAAACAATCAATAGTCACATAGAAAAGGTAGACTTACTCTGTTTTTATTTGCATTTGGAAGGCAGAAACTAATGTGCATATATGCCTTCTTTCCACTCACAACAAAAAAGGACTATATTAGACAACCCTGACTCGGAATGTATATTTTGAAAATCAGCAGGCCTAGATAACTTGCAGTTAAGAGACCTATAGAGATGATGGAAAAGATCCTGGCCTAGAATATTCAGTTTCAATGAATCCTGAAACTCCAGGAGGACCCTAGAACAATGCACGGTGTTCAGCCAACATCCCAGTAGGTCACCAGGACACTTTACAGCACTGACTTTAGTTTGCCTGACAAGGGATCCTAGGCTGAAAAATGGGATAGCAAGCAGAAAAATGAATTGTGAATGAAATTAGATGGGAACACAGTCACTAGAAGTCTACACTGTTTTACAACATAGCATTCTTGTAAGAGACTAATGATATACAATGTCTGTGTAGCTTCTTCCAAAGGGTTTAACATAGGGTTTGAAGCCACTCCAAAGAGCTCATTAGATGGTTCCCTTCAGATGGCCATCCATATGCAACAGGTTATTCAGTGTTGCTTGGATATGACCAGACTGAACCAACAAGATGATAGATTGACTACAGTGTCTCAATCATCACCTGTGGGTCAGAGGTAAGACTGAGGCAGCATTGATCTTGCCACATTGGCAAGGAGCTGCTCAGGTGAGAGATGCATGACTGGTCTCTGCTGTAGAAAGAGGTGAAAACCTCACAGAGGTCATTGACAATTTGACCTTTTGAAGTCAGATGATCAGTGTGACTTTGAGCGTGTGAGCAAGAGACACCAGCAAAGCACTGAAGGGAGTACCTCATTATCAACTGGAAACCAGGTCAGCTTCTGACAGGGACTGAAAAAAAACTCGTGATGGGACTGTAAGAACAGAAATTTTACTACCCCAAACCAGTTTGAGCAGGGATATGCTTTTATCCCTGTGTACAGTATTAGGGAGATTGTTTCAATGCCCACAGTTTTAGAAGGTTGTTGAAATACTGGAGTGGGTGCAGAAAACAGCCATGAAAATTATGCAATGTCTAGAGAAAAATGCCATAGCAAAGACTTGGAGAACTCAGTTGGCTGAGTGTAAAAAAGACGTGTAAAAAATGAGAAGTGATTTGATTACAGAGAATGTCTCCCTCCTGGGGCAAATTGTCGTGGACTGAAGAGTTCTTAATCTAGCAGAAAAATGTGCAACAAAAGCCAATAGCTGTAAGTAGAAGCCTGACAAATTCAAATGAGAAAGTAATCAGAAATGTTTAACAGTGAGAGTAAGCATTAAAACAAATTGCCAAAGAAAGTGGTGGGTTCTTCATGTCAAGCTATCACCACATCAAAGCTTCAGGCCTTTCTAAATGACAAGCTTCTGTTAGACAAGCCATTGGGCTCCTTATGAGAATAACTGTCCAAAACCTAATAGCCCATCCCAAGGACTGAAACTTAGCTGGCTTCAGGAGGCTTAGACCAGAGTAGTTGTTGGTCTCTCTAGCCCTCATTCTGTGGGTCTAAGAGACTGGTACAGGTTAGTTTAAATTTCATAATTCTTATCTACCAGCCTTATTTGTCATCTCCCTCATAAACAAAGGTTTCCTGCAGCTATCACCTGTTGACTCTGCAGTAGGTGAAGAACTCTCTCTGCACGTCTGGGGATGCAAATCCTCTGCTGAGTGAATACCTCCTTGTAGCTAAGTAGCCTGCAATAGTGGGGGCTTTTCTCAGACATTTCCATTTTTCCTGGAAAAAGGGTAGTTTCTCTCTCACCATCTCTCTCTCTTTTCCTCTCTTTCTCTCTTTCTCTCTTTCTCGCTCCATCTCCAGCCACAATTGCCAAGTCTCCTGGAAAATATTTTCTAGCTTCTGGAACAGATTATTATCCCTGCTTGGTGCAGATCTTCTGTACTCTATTTCTCTGGGTGGTTTTCAGAGCCTCTCGGGGCCCACTGCTTCCCATGGTCTGGCAAAATCCCTGACCACCACTTGGGACCTTGGTTTGTTTATTTTAACATTTATAGTGCAAAAAAACAAAACCAATCGATGCCAACCATTGGTACAGAACAAAAAATTAATATAGACCAAACATATTTCTATCCACTAAAGAAAGATGTAGAATAAAGGCCTCACCCAGTGTCAAATTAAATAAAGGCCAGAGTTAAAAGTTCTGTCTTGCGACACATCCTACAACTGTACAAACTGCATGGTAAGAAGCAATAAATACTAGAGCCAAAGGCTTGGGGGGACGAGTCCTCCTGCCTGGTCCCAGCAGCTCAGGCCCAGAGATAGACAGCAGGAGCACTCTGGTTTGTTTCAACTATTGCAAAAAATTTAACAGCCCAAGGGCAGATCCCAGCTCCTGTTGGAGACAGCAGGGCTTAGAAGGCGCTCAGCTCTAGGAAAGCTGGTGTTGTAAAAGGCACATGTGACACAGGCCCCAAAGGAGCACTTGTTCTCACCTAGGCGCCTGCTCTTCTGGTGCTCCAGTTTTCTTATTTCTGTGCTGCTCCTTGCTGGAGGTGGACTGTGGGAACGACGTACTCCACGTTCTTTACTTTGGTCTTTGCATCTCTCTCTTCACTCTTCCCAGTTTCGGGAATTTCTCTGCTCTACTGAAAAAATGGGAGGCAAAGGAATTAAGTGTCACTGAGACACCTGGGAAAAGCTGTCTTACACTTCATCGTAGCGTGCGTGCCCAGGTTGAAAATGACGATCTGTCTCCACTCCCTTTTTGAGGTCCCTGGTGTTGCTGCTCACCCCAGTAGGGCTCCTGGGTTTGCAGCCCTTAGTTCCATGGCTCTGACAGTGCCAAAGCCATTGTTTTTTGTGCTGGAGTTATGTGATTTCTGTGCCAGAATCGTGAATAAACCATGACAAATATTAACATTTCTGTGTAAACTTATGTAACTTTTTCCATGAAGACCCTCAAAAATGGCAGAAGTATTCATTAACTGTATGGAAGTATATGGTATATGTGTATCTTCTTAAAGAAGCAATAGTTTGTCCAGAACATGCATGTTTGCAAACCAGAGATGTTCTGAAGTACGCCATGTATACAACTCCCACCAAAAGGCCTCTGCAAAGGCCCAGGTAAGCAGACAGACATGGAATTGGTTTTCAAGGCAAACTTCAGTCTACAAGCACAGCTGCTGCTGCTCCTGAGCCGTCGCGAGGCATGGCTACAATGCCAGTTAGGTTGGGAGCCAAGGCCTATAAAAAGACCCGGAATCCACTAGGTCCCAACATGGTGCCACTTTTAACCATGAGTGGGTGCCTTTTCTGTCCCAGGGCAAAATGCTGACTGGATGGGAGAATGGTAGTTGTCGCCAGCCATGCGCTCATGCTCTGGGGCCCACTGGCTTCACCACTGCCTCTCACCTAGGGCCCCAGCAGTGCTTCCTTCGCTCTCCTACCAGGAAACGCTATTGTACACAAGAACCTAAACACTTTATAAAGTGCCTTCAGCCTTAGCATGCATATCAGCACTTTGTAAAGCACACGGGAATGGAAGCACACATGCCAAACCCTTCGAGCAGTGAGACTGATTAGCGGTTAAAGGTTCATCCTGAGGAAATGCTTGCTTTCATCAAATAGTGGGCTGCTGTCACTAGTGTTTGAGCAGCCTTTCATTGCTCAGGAGCCCAGAGACATCCTGTGAAATCTTCATGGATCACTGCATGTTTTTGAGGTTGGTGGGTGGACATACGCCTGTTACAGAGACTAGCAGTACAGATGCTCAACAATTAAGCTGTTAGTGGACTCCTACACACTTGTAAGGTACACAAGGCCCATGCAGTGCCTGCCAAGTTCCTCAAGTAGTAACAGTTCATGACACTCTTGAGATATCTGCCAGATGCCGACACAGTGTGCTTAAGTTCCTATTTCAGGACATAATTTTAAAAATACTTCTAGCTCAGGATTTAGAGTGCCAAAAAGCATTTGTGTATGAATTGTAATGTAAACCATAAACCCAACAGGAAACATCAGAGCCTTCTCCTTTTGTAGATACGGTGTGACTAAGGAGTGTTAGGAAAATGTTCCTTTATTGGCAAGAAAACAAATACATTTTACTTTCCCATATGTGCAAAATGAAACAACCAATTAACATATATCTGGCAAAGAAAATGTATTTTTACCTTCCAGCATTGCCCACACATCCCAAATTGTATATTGATTGCAACATTTATGAGTATTGCACAGGGGGCAGATGGTGAACACTCTGTAAGCACCAAGTTTGGCTGACAAGGACGCACTGCAGTTTTAGTAACTGAATCAGCAATTTGCTCAGCCTGAATTTGCTCATGTTTCTGGAGCTCATGCTGGGAATGCTCAGTGGCCCAGCAAAAGCTTTAACATAGCTGCTTTCATATTATCAGCTGGCTGGCACAGTCACTCTCACAGTACTAATATAATACTTATCCTTTCAGTAGATGCCAAAATTAATTGCAATGGAAAAGCAGTCCCAAGAAAAGACACTTGTCTGCCTTGCTTAATATAAGATCTAACTTCGTAGGTCTAAGTTCAATAAAAACTGTGTATGTGTGTTTATTTTGAAATATTTTTGGCACATTGGCACTTTGAACCTGACTTTATTTTTTTTCTTAATTAAGATTCAGGTGAGGAAGTCCTAAAGCTATCAAGATGCTAGCCCTGTTTTTCCCAGTATATTTTTATAGGGTAAATGAAAAGACAACAACAAGGTGAACGACAGAATGCAGCTCCCATGCCTGCAGCAAGCCATCCTCAATGTGTGTTCTTACCCTAGCCTCTAGACCAGAATAAAGCACACATTTTGTTTCTGGGATATTGCCCACTGATTCTTTGCAACCACTGAGCAGATTCAAATATCCCATACCACCGTTTTCACACACACACACACACACACACACACACACACAGAGCATCTCACCCCCCATCCTTCCTACCAAGTTCGCGAAATTAGCTTTGAAAGGCTGGTGCTCTCTCAGACATGGTTGAAACCAGCTAACAGAGGAAAGAGCTGATAGATGGGCTTTGTGTAAACCCTGGTTCCTCTGAGCTCTGGCACTGTTAAGTGAGATTAAAGTGCTCAGGGAGTGGAGTTATTATACCTCCCTCACTATTTAGTTCAAATGAATCCAGCAACACTTGTAATACTATATTAAATGTATTTTTAAATATTTTAAAGCAACAGCTTTACAACTGTGCATTGTGCAGCCAAGCATGATGAAGTATCTTACTGAAATACCCTACTACCTTCTGTTCTCAGACCTGCTACACAAGATCAGCATTTTACACTGTGTTATGGTAACAAAGAGCTTCCAAATAGCCATTACACTGCACGAGTGTGTGGGGAACTGCTCATCAGTAATTTACAACTGAGGGAATTTTGCAATTCTGGAAGAAAGACTAGTAAGTGTAGTTAAAGCACTCATCTTTCCTTTTCTCTTTCCACCGTCTCCACACTAGCCTAGTGTGTAACCAGATAGTTTTCTGAGACCTCTGTTAGCAAGCAGAGTTTAGTGTGCAGGCACCAATTCTAATATTATGGGAGCTCAGAGGCCTTTGAGTGCGGAACAAATTGGTTTTAAAAGTAATAGCAGTTGCTAAAAGGATTGCATTACAATAATAGATTTGAAAGCTTACACTCCAAGCACTGCTGCAGATGAGAGCCTGTGATAGAGATGAAGTACTTTGTGAGCTGCTAGGAGCAGAGCAGGTCCTGATTATTGCGTTGCTGGTAGTGGATTGTGGGGCAGCTGATACATCATTGAAGTCAGGCCTTTCAATCCACCCATGACTACTGTGGGACTCAGAAAGGGTGCGGGAGCAGCACTGTTGATCAGAGGCTTGATGAGGGAAAGAGGAGAGTCTATGTCTGCATATTCAGCAGTGCTCTGCCCTGACTAACCTGAATGCTGTTGTGATAAACGTAATAGTAATTAACTCTCATAGCAAATGAAAGAAAAAATGAAGAAGGGAGCCCCAAGTAAAGGAAACTCTAAAGATACCTGCATCACCTTGACAGAAGACACCAAAATGTATTCAAACGAGTCAAGCTGCTGGATAACTTTGAAGATCTCAGCCACAGTCTGGAGAGAGAAAAGGAGCTGGCAGTCTACTAAGCAGCTGCTTGACAGACCACTTTTCGTCCATTTTGAGGGGAAGCCTCAAAGGCTGAGCTCTCAGTATTTTTCAGGATGCTCATACTATTGGGAATTTCTCATGCCTTTATTTGCTGTATCATAATATTTGCATTCTGGTTTACATGTGGTATACACATCAGAAGTAACTTGAAATGCTAGAGGTTTCTTTGCCTGGCTGCCTAAATACAGCAACACCTTGTTTGGCAGACTGAAGAAAGGATTAAAAGTGTTTTGGCTGTAAGTTCCGACCATGGTCAAATCAAGACCTTGATTTCCTCAAACACAAACTCCTCATTAGGACCACACTTTAGCAGCAATGGTTTATGTCTCTAAAACAGAAGAGCTATTATTAGCTAAAGCCAAAGCATATTCAGTCAATCAGATTCTGGTTTGGGGATGTTATGGATGGCATGTAAAATGAAGTACTAATGACTAACAAAATAACACAGCAATGAAATTCTATTCGTAAATCCATGCACGCTAGTTTCCAATCTATTGTTAATGGCAACTTCTTTCTGGATGTCAACAGGGCAGGAATGGAAAGGCAGAAAAACATCGTGAATCACTAAACTAAATTTTAGTGTGTGTACATATACAAGCCTACATTCATGCACATACATATACACATGCGTTTATTTTTACAAGTGGGATAATTCCCTGTCCATTCTAAGCGTCGCTTTTCTGCTGTTCCATCTGTACAAAGGGTTCTTAAGGCAGAAGACAAATTGAGGAGCAAGGAAGCACATGACCCAAGAGAGGCACACAAATCATGCAGACACATGCTGTGTGGGCAGTTTGAGCTGGCTCACAGGCAGCACGAGATGAGTCCATCTCACAGTGGATGCCACTTTGTGCTCTATCTCATGGCTTTAGTATTTTACAAACACACTGCTGGCTCTCAAATGATTGTAAGGGTGGTTTTGAAAATGTAAGCCAAAGATAAGCAATACAAAGGTGTCTGCTTGAGTCCACAGGCAGGCAGAGCAAGATCTTCAAAGATCTGAACTTTTGCCATTCGTCTTAATGGCATGTTATTACTAGACTCATGCAGCAATATACAGTTTAGTGTTGTTAACTGTTTCACTGCTGGATAAAACTTGCAAGGAAAAACTAGAGTGACAAATAATACTTAGATATACCTTAGTCATTCTCACTGCCATCTCATTTTGGCCTCACATCACAGTAACATTTTCATCTGAGCTTTGTATTTGCATTTTAAAAGACTGTCTTGAAATTATTTCCTCATTAAGTAAGCTGATATTCTGGCTGTTCTCTGCTTACCTGACAAGCTGCCTTTACATCACAATTTGACACTACTGTGACCATGAGATGATAAAATTTAAGCTCCTGAGGAAAGCAAATCTCATATGACAGCAAAGATCAGCAAGAGTCGTGCAAGTAAATGAAGACAAAAAGGTTGATATGTGCTTTGTACAGTGTTGTATCTTGGTAATTCTGAAAGTTTTGAGACAGTTTTGTCATCTATTTCAATGGAGGAAGCAAATGTCTCTTCCCCAACTAAACATAATGTGCAGATATTTGAAGGTTGTGATGGAACTCAAAGTTGACTAGAACGTTGCGGTAGATCTGTCAAATTCTTTTTTCTTAAGTTGGGCACTCCCAAGACTGCAAACGAGCTTTTAAACTCAAACCCATTTTATTATAACAGAAACTAGATCCTGTAGCTTTTTAAACAGATAAAACTTAGCATGAGACAAAACAGAAATAAAAGCATTTAGAAACTGAATTCCTTCTTGCCCACTATGTCCTGGCAGAAAAGGTCCTTTTTTTTCAGGCTTCCTCTCAGTTCAGCAGCTCAGAAACTTTCTGCATTGCAACAAAATCCCCTCTGAGAAGATGTCTGAGACTCTAGGAAATATCTTTTGCCCCATCACTGAGGCCTGGCTGTGTGTCTGCTCTTCTCAGCAGTTTGCCAATCTCTGCCTATGATGCAGGCTCTGTGCCTGCTGAGTTCTCCTCATACCCTCAGTGTGTTCTCCCACATTTTACTCAGTGATTCACTATTTTAATTTGATCGCTATTTAATTGGATTCTTAGATTATACAGTATCTAAAAAACTCACCTGAAAAAATGAAAAAGGCTGATAAGAGGGGAACTATCTGGTGGGTGAGGGGAGGGGATGCTAAGGGATATAAACCGTCAGAGGAAGTTCATTTTAAGACTAGCTTGGCACTGAATGTATGTGGTGAAAGAACACCATGAAGAAAAGTCTCTGTCCAAGTCTTTGGGGTTGGTTTCTTTGTTGTTTTTTCTTTAGCTTTAGTGCTTAATCCCATATAAATTGCATGCGGCATTATTGGAAGAACTGGCCAATAGAGAAGACTGGTATGGCTGTCAGAAAAGGACAAAATAATGAAGATCTTCAGAAATAAAAGGCTATAGGGCACAAGGTAAGGAAAGCTACAAGAAGTACAGAAGCATTAAGCATTGGCAGAAAGGGAAACTTGAATGAAGACATAATCTTAACACATGATAACATGTTGGTTTGCAGTAATATTGAAAATGGAGTAAGAAATTTCAATCTATATTGCACACAGACTTTTCAAGAAAGGTGAGCAACCTAGCAAAGAAATTATCTGGTAAATATATGTTGACGTAAGAATGTAACTTTTCTCACAGGCACTTTTTAATGGAAAACATCAAATACAAATGGTGTTGGAAGACTTTGTTCATTCAGTTTTGTGTCATGTAATGCCACTGTTTGGCATAAGGCTGTTCTAGCCCCCAGTTCTGAAATTTTGGCTCTCACCTATTCTTAATCTGGAGTTGTGAAACTACACTATCAAAGAGTCTAATAGTAGCTGTTAAAGCGATGGTTCCCAGACTATCAGCAGAATGCTGTCTACCTGTGGCAGGTTTCCTACTCCAACTTCACCCTTCACCGCAGAAGTTTAATTGACAAGCTGGCAATTAATTGCCAGTTAATTGACAGGCCTGAAAAGGTGTACTAAGGGCATCCACCTCAGCTGATCACTAAAGGCGACGGATATTTGACAAGAGCAGAGCCTGCTGATTCAGGACATAGGAGTAATAAACATGTAACACATTTTGTTGTGTCCCTACCCACATTGTAATCAACCCAGAATGTTGCTTTCTAGGATAGACAGGATCAAAATCAAGTTATTTTTTAATTGCATCTATTTCTAATGGAAAACTAAACAAATAAAGCAATTGCCTGACTCTGGGCTGATAAGGGGCTCCACTTTACAGCTGTATCCCTCTGGTTAAGAACAATGAGATTTTCTTAATGGAAAAATTTCAGAAACTAAATATAATAAAATCACTGCAGCAGAGCTACATTATAGCACAGAAACTAGAGGTGTGTAGAAATATTTTCATGACATGTACTCAGTTTTGACATAGCTGAACAAACATCAAAATTGAGTAGCTTCTGGACAGAACTGCAGTCCACGCTCAGTAAGTGTCGCGGACCAGGTTAGGAGAACCTGCACGGTGTTTCCTCGGCCTGCAGAAAGGGGTCTTAGGTCAGTGAAGGTTCTAATAAAACACAGATTTACTCTAAACTTAATTTTATTTTGAACACATACATCTAAAGACTCATTTGCTTGTTGTACATGTTCCTTTTTACCGCAGAATGTGCAAACAGTATTTGTCGTATTTAACTTTGACATTATTCTAATTAAAAAATTGTATTGCTCTTATCCAGAGAGATAAAACTATACTAATACCTTCCCTTTCTTTTGCTTTTGAGAGGACTGTCTGCATAGAAAATGGTGCAGACTTTGCGGTCACTGCACCCTGAGCCTCAGGCAGCCGTGCAAAGGAGAGCCCCAGCCCATCCCGCAGTGCACTAACAATAGCAGACCTGCAGCTGTGCAGCTGCCAGAGTAGATGCCACACCACCAGGGCTGGGGTGGTGATACAAAGACCCAGTCATGCTAGGGAGACAGTATGTTGCTGGCAGTTTATGACAGGGGGACGATCTGGGCGTGAAGGCAGAGCGCAGTCCCCAGCCTGTTTGTCACAGCGGCAGGTTGAAGTCCCAGAGAGGCCACTGTCACATCGCAGGTATGCGCGTAGGAAGCTCTGGGAGCTGTTCCTTAATGAGCCCGCAGCATGCCGGTCTTTAGATTGGCATGAGTCAACCATCTGAGTTTTAATCTCTTCCTCTGCATGCATAGTGACTATTCATGAGAGGATTACTATGAAGTGCCCTGAAACTAAATGGCATGTTTAGGATCTCGTGGCTGAATAAAAGTTGCAGGCAAGCTTGGATAGCACAAGCAAGGTTCACCCTTGTTCACATTTCCCAAAAAGAAACCTGAAGATCAAATATTCAGTGTCAAACTCTTGCTCACATGTACCCAAACTCATAACGCAGCATCAGCTCTAAAAGTTCAGTTGCCATTGCCAGTATGTAAATCAAATACCTCGCATGGGTGTCACCTCTTCAGGATCACCTTGTTCTTATAGCTCAGGAAGTCCATCAATGGGAGCAGGTGATCACCCAGCTGAGAAAGTAGACAAGCCAGTATCTTCTGCAGATCTCATTTTAAAAAATGTTGTAAACAGGCATGTGCCTGCCTGGATTTACCCTGTAAGACAATATAATACCCAGCTATGTAACTGCAGGGTTACTGCTTGCCAAAATAAGACTCCTGTAAAGCTGAAGTTTTGCAGGTACTTCAGGCTCACCCTGGTCTCCAGAGCTTGTTTAGCAGTGCTTCACAGTTAAGGTTACACAGATATGCTCTGCAAAACCAGATCCCTTCCGCTGGGGGTGAGGGGAATAGAGACATGGCAGCTAACTGCCAGCCTTAAAAAAAGAGGAAAGTGAGTCATGGTCATGAAATAGGTCACTTCCACTTCATGTGAACATGCTTTTCTAGTATTCAGGTTAGTTTCTGTAATAGGGAATGGTCTGGGCTCAAGCATGCTTCTGGGCTTGCTGCTTCTGCTCCAGATAAGTGGGAAAAAGAAAAAATTGCTGTATGTAAATGGGTGTTTTTTGCTGATGAATGTATGAATGTGGATTCTAGTGAAATTATTTTAACTTCCACTGATTGAACATGTGGTTTAGTTTTGTTTCACACATCTATGTAGCTTCTTTAAAAAAAAAAGGGGTTGTAGCAGCTGCATTGGCTTTTGCTAATATTTGCTTCCCTAACAGAAAAACCTAAGCAGCTCAGCAAAAGATGAAAACATTTTCTTTATTTTTACTTCAAATCGTGTCTTTGAAATGTGAGTTTCTGCTGGAAGATAGAACACAAGCTTATCTATAGCAAGTGGGAGGTTGTGTTGTTAGACCTTCTTTCGGGAAGCCTCTTTGACCCCAAACAGGATATTTTACAACATTTGAATATTTAGAGATTATAATATTTTTTCCAAGAAGTTTCTCAAAGAAGAAAGAGGGGTATCGTTGTTGTTTTGTTGTAGCAGATATACTGCTGTCTGGAGACCACTATCCTTGCTGGAAAATTGATTAAGGGTCAATTTTGAGAAGTGGGCACTTCCTCTGCCTTTAGTTACCATATTAGGTTTTCATAACGGGGGGGGGGGGGG
>VXAL01009346.1:52601-85877 GCA_013399475.1 Chauna torquata
ACCACCCTTGTTTCTCTTGTTCCTGTTACTTCCCTATGTCACAACCACTTACTGAATGTGAAGCAAGCTGCTGCTGCTTTTTTTCTTCCCCCTGTAGGAAACAGTTGCTTTAGGACTCATTCTGGTAACCTGATACCACTTGATGTATTTTTGCTGGAATATGGAGCCTACATAAGTTGCACCATAAGCAAATTTCTTTATAATGGAAGGATCGGGAAGCTGCAGCTTGGCAGGCCATTTCATTGTTTTTTTTTTTGTTTTTTTTTTTTTTAAGGTGGATTTTCCAAACACTTTTTAACAGTTGATATTGGAGACTTTTGTAAAAGGTATTACAAATACGCAGTTGTCACTGTTTGTACAGAGTGTCCCACCTGTAGACAAATTGCTCTACATTCAAAAAAAATGCTGTCTGCCTGCCAGATACCACTCTACCACCGGAAAGAAAAGCTGTTGTTATTTACCCAGTGATGTGCCCTACTATTTATTACCAGTGTCACAGGAGCCCAGAGGACCTTGCTGAAAGCAACTCCCATTTTCACATGGTCTCAAGTACAGACAAAAAGTTAGTGCCCTCCGGCAGATGTGAATTCACACACACAAAAACAAAGCACCCCCCACACACAAAGAGTAGAAAAAGACCTATGCATCTCACTGAACTGAAACGTCCTTTCTGACTGGGACACCGTAGTTGATACAGGGACTTCTTTAGATACAGGATGGGGAGAGGTTGGTAACTCTGCAATGCGGCCAGATGCAGGTGGGGGTCCTTCCAGCGCTAATCCCGAAAAGCAGCTGGAACAGAGCTTCAGGCAGGAGTGTTTCTTCTTCTCTCATTGGTTATGGCTAGAATGAGATCAATCAAACCAGCTGGGTCCGCTGCACACTGAGTGCAGCCCAGGACTCACCTGCAGTTTGACCCTGCTATTCCTCCCCAGTAAGCTGAGCCTGCACTCCAAACTTTTTTCTTTTAAATTGTTTGCACTGGAAATGATGTTTATTGAAGGACCCAGAGGGAGACTGAAACCTTTTGGGCATCCTCATGGCACATATAGCAAATGTCGCTGTGAGAGAAGCTTCCCCAGGCTGCCCCACCAGCATGTGTTTGGATCTTGCAGGGCTTCACCTCTGATGGAAGAGGAGAAGCAGAGCCTCAAGGCTCCGTTCCTTCCTTACTCCCCCTGAGGACACTGTCAATCAGGCTGCCAGACGAACTGGACAGATGCCTGTAGCACCAATGCCATAGCTGCTAACCAAACTCACCTGAGCGGGGACACAGCGGACAGGTACAGCAGTGCTACCCGCAGGTCCCCACCGTCACAGGCTGTGCTTCAGCCCATGAGAGGCTTCCTGTCCTCTTGCTAGAGGTTGCATTGTTTGTCTGGCACAGGCTGAGGGGCTGGGGAATGCTCTGAACTATGCAGACCATGCAAGCTCTGTCACCACGTCACCCAAAGGGGAGAGCTCCATTACAACCCATTCAAGCTCCCAGACCACTCAGACTTGATTATGTTGTCACTACGGTGTTATCTGTCCCCAGGATGGTGCGCAGGGGCACACCGTCCGCCAGCCTTCGCCCTCACTGCAGCACGGGGATGCATGTTGTGTGCGGCTGAGCTGTTCGTCAGACCGCACGGCACAGGAATTTCTCCTGATAAGGTAAACCCTTGTGATCTGCCCAGAAACAGAGCCTGGCCTGCAGTAGGAAGGGAAGAAGGAGATTCCCACGTTATTCCTTTCACTGGAAGGAATGCTGCCCAGCAACCAGGTTGGAGCAAGCACAAGTTACAGGGTGGGAACGCAGCTCTTGCCTTACCAGCTGCAGGCCCCCACCTCGGGAACCCTTTGTCGTAGCATGACATTTATGAAGGGCTCACCACGCATCAGAAGGGCTTCTGTGTTTGGGGCTTCTGCTACTAAATAATTGGTGTGATGATGAATGAGTACTTTAATCTTACAGCACATTGCTTCATTTATCTCCACAACTAAGCATTTCCTAACAAGAATTTCACTGGGCTTTCTGGAAACTCAATGTTCATAAATCGTTTTGAGAGCCTTTCCTCAAAGGCTGTAAAGATGCGAAACAGTTCTTCTTGTTATGGGCAAATAGTGTAAAAACCATAACTCCAGGTTATAAATCCACAGCCCAGGGGTAAAGACTGCCTCAAATTCATGCAGCTCATGGTTCGTCTGCCCTGGAGCAGACTGGCCATATCCATGCTGTACTGCCTTTGGCCTGGGTTTCCTCCAGGTCCCATGTATCATAACGATGGCTATGAAACTTAGCTTTTCTTTCATGTATAACATTTTTGAGCTCAAAATGCCTGAAATAACATAGGAGCTGTGTTCTGGTTTGACACATTAGTGTTTTTGATAGCCATGACACCAAGAGCGTATGTTATGTGCCGGTGAAATAGCAAAGCAGCATGTGAAGCTGTCAGATGGCACAAGGCCTGTGAAGATGGTGTTGGAGGATGGTGTAAAGCGGGCACAGCTAACCTTGGCTCCATCTCACCCATAATGCACAGAGGGATGCACCCTCTGCAACAGCGCTGGGGTGAACCTTCCCCAGGTCACCAGCCACCTCCACCCCAGCTCCTCAGCAGAGGTTGCTGTGCTTTAGGAGACAGCCTGGGGGTGAACAAGTACACAAGCAGAGTGCCTGACCAGGGGCTCCGCTGTCTCGCAGATAATTGTGGCTGGTGTGCTCAAACGTACCCCAGTGATTTGGATGGTTTTGTCAAGTCTCTCCCTTCTGCGCAGCTGTGGAGGTTTCTGCATCTCCAAAACGCTGCATCAGGACATTATGTTTTGATGTAGACTGGGCCAGACAGTGGCTCCATCCTTATCCCTAACAAAACCACCAGATCTCCTGATAAATTACCTGGTGAGAAGGTCCTTCAGATACAGCTCTGTGGTTCCTCCTGTTCAAAGAAGAGGTTACAAGAAAGTAAGGCATGCATCATCACTTAATAATCATGATAATTAGGTCCTACCCCTTAGTCTTAGCTTTAACTATTCAAAAGTTATAGCATTAAAAAGCCCATTTTTAAATATATGTTTAGAACATGTGGCAACCTGGTTGCCCTAAGCAACAGATCATCTCTGCTGCTTGCTAACTTCTAAGGAGTTACTTTGCGTCTGCAGGAGGGACTTTCCCCCAAACTCAGCACCTGGGGATACCAGCCATCAGACACTGTCACTTTGCATACACCTCCAGCTCCAGGGCCACCCAAAGTCATCTCAGCTTGCAAGGTATCCATAGTCACTAGTTCTGGGGGAGGGAGGTTTTTTGTTTCTGTTTTTATATATTCCACTTGTATTTTCATAGTGCATGGCAGAGAGAGACTTTTTCGAAATCAATTTTCCAGATCATGTTCTCTTGTTTCCCAAATTCTGAAGTGCTGGCTGCCAAGATCCCACATCTTTCCACACAGGGGCCGTATCCTGTACAAGGGCCAAAAGCTAGATGTGAGGTGGGGGGCATGACTAAGGTAGAAGATGTGTCATTTTGCTGTAGCTGCACAGAAAATGGTCAGGCACTATGAATGGATATTAAGGAAGCAGAAGGAGCTATATCCATGAGCATCCCTTGCAGCACAGCTCTAAAGGGGTTTGTGGTTAAGGAGTTGGGGAGGCGACACACCTAACCCAGACATACACGGTTATGCCAGGAAAGTCCTTCAGTCTCACGGATTCATAAAGATCCATCAGACTTGAAGGTCTGTTGCCTTTGAGGTGGAACTCACCTGGAGAACACGGTAGAGACCTTCACCAGCTTGATACAGTCATCAAAAGAAGAACAATCTGGTCTAATAAAAGAAGGAAATTAATTAGGAAGCAATTTGCTTAACTGAATTTTATTCTTTTATTGTTATTCTTTTCTTCTCTTAAAATTTTACTCTTGATTGGTTGGACTTTTGATTTTACTGCCTTGGTCTAGGTCCTCTTTTTGCAAATTCAATGTTTCCTTTTTTGCTTTTGTAATTTTTTATTCCTGATGTGCAGAATTCTGAATAAAAGTGAGTTAAGTTATCCCATGGGGACACAGGAAGGAAAGACAAAGATAGAATAAAACTAGAAAGAGTGCCTTGGTAGAAAACATGGTATATCTAACAATGCGTATTTGGCAACAGAAAACTGGTCAGGTGGGATTTTTTTTGGAGAAGAACTTCTAAACAAGGCTGAGAGCCAAGCTGAAGTAGTCACCTAGGGTTGCTTTAAGATTTTTGTGCTGACGACTGACGGTGGGGAGAGCATTCACATAGAATGTGGGAAGTTTATGTCCAGTAGTTCAGTTGGTCAATTCCCAATAAAGAATTACTGCTCATGTAACATTGCATGGAACAGGTATCCAACATTAAAGTTTTAAAACCAGCATAAAAAGCAGATTATTATGACAGAGATCTTGCAACTCTAAGGTGATGATAAAATTGTACGTTATTTGGCTATGATAACTTGTACAAGTCTCGTCTGTTTCAGATGGAAAAAGTTTATTGAAAACTAACTGAGCAATGTTAATCAGAATGTACTAGACATTTTGTCCTGTCAATAAAATATCAGTAAAGATATTCAAACAGGTTAATTTCCAGAGAGAATAAACAGCAAGGTATCCGTAGTAGAGCTTGTAATATGCTACACACTCTAAGCCGCTACAAAATAAAGCAATAGCTTCTGATTTGGGGGCATCAGTGAGAGATCACTGCTTTGTTAGCAAGGAGGGAGTATGTTGTTCAAATACAGAAATAATAAAAGGTCAAGATGCATGCATGTGTGCATCAGAAATGCATGTAACATTTGAGCTTTCCCATTGCCTGTACTCAGGATTAACTCTTTCATGTGTGGAGTGCACTAAAAGATGGGGATAAGGTGGCAGATGAAATTCAGTGATGAGAAACACAAACCAGGGGACACAGGGAATGACAGAAATTGAGCTACATGTGCAGAATGCTGGGAACTAAACTACTTCTTGCTGCTTAGGAAAGGGACCTTGGAGTCACTGTAGATAACGCTCAGAAAATGGTTGCGCAAGACTCAGGGAAAGTCAAAAAGTTTCTAAGAAAGAAAAGGAGAGTGAAACAGAAAACATCGTTGTTTCACTGTGTAAATTTATCATCCACCTACACTGCGGTTATTGCAGGCAGTTCTGTTCCCCTGCCTCAGAAAGGACTGGTTGAGTGAGAGAAAGGTTGGGGAAAGCAGCAGGATGCTCAGAGGTATGGAATGTGAGGGGAAACTAGAGAGGCTGCAATTTTTTAGCCTGAAAAAGAGATAATTGTGAGGAGGTGTGATAGCTATAAAAAAAAATCAAGACAGCAGGGGAAAAGATAGATAGGAAGCACTTACTTATTACGTCCTGTGTCAGAAAAACTAGAATGATCAGTCATCAGGTTTAAATCAATACACACAGACACAATTATGATGTGGAATTCATTCCCACAGGATGCCCTGGCAGCCAAAAGAGTAAATTAAGTCATAAGAAAATACGAGACAATTTGCAGGGAACAGCTCAATCAAGACCTATTGATGCAACAGTCCAGATGCTATCTCCTGCTCTGAAAATCCCCTACCTGCTGATGGCTGGAAGGATGTATCAGAGAAAGCATCACCTTGTCCATGCTACTCTGTCTCTAAGCTTCTGCTATGGACCATGGTCAGAAATAGGATGCTGGGTCAGACTGACTGGTACAAGTGCTCATACTGTACAGGCTTGCAGCCATTATGTGATCTGGGTAAGACTCCACAACGCAACCAGAAAGTGAACATCATTAATAAGAGCTAAGTTTTCCAAAGAAACAGCAGATCTTAACATTGCATTAAGTTGACCAGAAGCGTCAGTAATAATAAAATTAAATACACAAGTACAGGTCATGTTTTTTCTAGTCTTTAGAAATAATAGTAACCTCATTCAATCAACAGAAGGGTGATTCATTGGATACCTGTTTTCCTTGCCAGGTTCTTTTTTTCCTGTGGGAGTACAGAACAAATATTAGAAACAAATCATCAGGTCCTTAATTTACACCCAAATTACAATGACATTATTTATAACAAGGAAAAGTTACTGCTCCACTCAAGGTGAGAATTGGAAACTTTTTAAAGTCAGTGACCTGTTGCAGTTCAAGAGCAAAATCACCCCTCGGAGGCTGTCTGCTAGGTGGCCCTCATGGCACATGCAGCACATGCTGCAAGAAAAGCTCCTCAGCAAAGGAGACCAAGGCACCCTACGAAACAGAGTGAAAAACCAGTAGCTTATGTCTCGATGTATCAAAGCACTTCCTATTTCCATTTCAAGACAGATGAACTTTTGACAAATAATAACCCATTTGGGTTCTGCAAACCCCTTGATAGACACAGAGTGCCTACCATTGTGTGGGTGTCTTTCCAGAGACTTTGCTCGAGAGTGAATATCAGCACCTGAGAAGGCCATGATATTTTCTAAGACCATGAAACAGTTAAGCACATATAGGCATTTGTATGTACTAACATACATATATCAATAAATAATAAATATTAATAGTAAATATAAACAAAGTAATATTTGCATACATATAATAAGAATACATGCAACAACACATGTATTCGATATATTCAAACAGGTTGCAATTTTTTTTTTAACCAGAAATTGTGCAACTGGATCTGTGTGACAGTATCCAAAATTATTCACTTTCTGTGATTCTTCAGCTTTTCTATCATTTTTATTAAACATTTTTTAAAGAGTCCTCTCTGAACTCCTGTCAAATGTTTGCATTTAGCCTAAAATGATTTGTTTCAGTAAATGGACACATCTGTGGATTGTTTGACTAAATTTGACTATAATGTTGTAGAAACTTCTGGTCAAAAAGAAAGAAGTTGGCAACTTTTCACTCTGGAGAAGAAAAAATAGATTTTCTACTGGAAAAGACTTCTCAGATACAACTTTTTGACTAGCTTTAATAAAATGTCAAAGAAATGAAAATGTTCAAGTTTCTTGGTTCTCGCCAGCTCCTGCTGCTACTATTTGTTTTAAGTTTATTCCTTTACTTTTATTATTACTGAGCATTTATTAGTATTGTAGTGGTGCCCAGAGCCCCCACAGGCATCATGACTACGCCTTACAGCATGATTTACAAACAGATGAGTTGACACCATTTCTCCCACAGAGACCTTACACTCTCAGCACACAGTCAACCAACCTGGAGCCAGGGAGAGTGATACAAGGAAATCACATCCAAGCTTTGGTGTGCGTTGTGAGCAAAGACACGCATCTCGGTACGTCCCAGAGAGGGCTTTGAACAACCGCAGCCAAAGGCAGTTTGGGGGATTCATATGTGCCTGCCAGGGACACAGGCATATCCATGACATACCTGCTGCATAGAATCCCAGAATGGCTTGGATTAGAAGGGACCTTAAAGGATCATCTTTTCCACCCCCGCCTTGTCATAGGCAGGGATACCTTCAACTAGATCAGGTTGCCCAAAGCCCCATCCAGCCTGGCCTTGAACACTTCTAGGGATGGGGCATCCACAGCTTCTCTTGGTTGGGTATGATGTCAGATACCAGTCCCCAAGCACTGTTGGGAAGAGCTACTAACTGCAAAGCTACCAAGGATGGGTACATCAGCAAAAAAACATGTTCCTCTTGATAGGGAACTAGAAGGGGGAAGGCACACCAGTGCCTATAAAGTGCTGACTTCACCCCAGGCAGGAAAAAGTTGGAGTTACCTGTCCTATTCAGCCCAGGGCAAAGTTTGTATTTTTTTAATGCCCTTCCCGGAGGAGAAAGTGGCATTCCTCAAACAAACCAAAGGCTTTTGTTCATCCTCCAGAAATGGTCAGCAGCTGGTTCTGGAGGAGGCCCATCCTGCACCTTCAGACCATGGCTCTGGTGTGCATGAGCAGCTCCTGAGCAGCTCAGCTAGGTGTGCAGCAGTGGGAGGCTTGACAACTGCACCTACTGAGCTTGGTGGCCACTCCACCGTTGGTCACTCCTGCTCAGGGGACAGGGCCCTAAGCTGGCAGGACAAGATGTAGCCACTGTGGTGGGAGTGCGGGCACGTTTCTTCCCTGCTGGGGGATTGAATAGGTATTGCTGAAGGGGGAACACAGGGCTCTTGATAAAAGAAAGGATTTGTGGAGGCAAGAACTCATCCAGATTTGAAGCCCAAACAAACAACAACAAAAAAGGAGATGAGTTAGACAACCAGTTAGGGCAGTGGATAAAAAGTTTGGGAAGCAGAGAAGTGAGTGGTGTGGAGAACGTGGAGAAAGTGAGAGAAGACTGATGAAACTTAGTGAAAGGAGGGAAGGCATCAGGTCGGTGAGAAGAGACTTCCTCACCTAACTTGCCAGAAGGACAAGAAAATGAAGGGCTGAGGAAAATCAGGCTGGTAGGGCAGTGGAGTGAGACAGGGATGTGGGGATGCAGCAGCAGGCCAGTGCTCACCCAGCCAGCACCGTAAATAAAAATAATTCCCTTGAAGCTAATGGAGTCAGTTTGACTTTCATTAGATGAGGACAGTGGGGGGATGAAAGAAGATGATGATGGCGATGCAAGAGAGAGCTCTGGAACATAATTCATCTCTACATCTGCTGGACGATGTCTGACTCAGGCAGGGCCACACAGCCATGGATGCAAACAGCCAGAAAATAACTCCCTGCCTGCCTCAGAGGAGAGGCTGAGTGAAAGGAAGTGGATTATTAACTGCAGCTTTATGTCAACAATGGCATAACATTAATCCTGGAACGAGCTATACTGATAATAACTAATAAGAACGGTTTATGTTTTATTCAGTGTAAATTAAGGCAACAATGAGTAAAATATAATCAGATATGCAATAAATGTTAATTAACAAGTTAGAGACACTGAGACGATCGCTGGCAAACATGATTGTAAATGCTTAAATAATGTAGCAGTTGCAGAGCAGATGTATACTAAGTTAAATGGACAGTCTCACTGACAGAGAAGATACATTTAACAGGTAGTAAAATCAGCACACAAGAATGTATTCTACAGTGCACTCAGAAGATAACAGGGATGATGAGAGCAGTACTGCAGTGCTGTATATTAGACATTCTGTTTATAACATGGCCATTATTTCTGCCTCTTTATGAGAAAATATAAAATAAAACATCCATATTCAGTCCATTAGAGAAACCATGTCTGCAAAACTCACCAAGGCAAGTCTGAAAGAGCATGGAAAGTTATCAGTCATTTTGAGGCAATAACCTGGAGATACCTGCCTTGGGAATGTATTAAACACAGTATTTGCAACAACCACTTATGCTATATTGAGGATGAAATCAAGGTAAGCTCAGCAATTTATAGCAAACAAGGGTGAATTGGCATGTTAAACCTATAGTCTGCTTACAGTATTCGTATTAGCAACCTCATACAGAGAAAAATACAGTTTGTTGGAATACAATTTGTGGTGGTATGTTTCTTTTGGCTGTTGGGAATTGTGGTGTAAATCAGATCATGCCAATAAAGAAAAAAAGACTCTACCTGAAGTGTTGCTGTCATAAGCCATTTGTGGTGCTGATAAACAGGAAAACATTTGCTCCACATCTTGTTGTAAGGCCATCATGAAGCAATAAGTGGTTTCTGAACCGGAACTCAGTTGCTGTAGCCTGTTTTTTAAAGATAAAATCTGAAAAATGACATGTGAGATAGGAGTCCTTTTGTTCTTTTTATTTGCTTGCTCTTTCATCCCCTCCCTCTCTCTTAGCCCCTTTCATAAAATCAAGAGTTGCTGGAGGTAACTCTTTATCTATTTGGCTTTATCTATTCTCCCACCTGTTTGCAGGTGCTTGCCTGAAGCTCAGGTGGCAGGGGCGAGTGAAGGCTCACAGAACCAGCGGTGCAGGCAGAACCCATCCTCTGTGCAGGAGCTGCCATGCTGCGCTCTGGAGCTTCACGCACTCTCCCAGCTGGGGAGAGCTGCACCCTCTCACTGTCCAGTGAAGTGTTTCACGTGGCCCCTGCAAATCCATGGCCTTTGCACTTTCTCCCATATCCAAATATATAATTCCTAGATTATGTTCCCAAGGGGCATCAGTTGGGGTCTTCTTTAAAAACTCCCGAGAGAAAGGGGAAAGAGTTCTCTTCCTTGCATACAATATGGCATATTCCTCTTCCAAAATAAACCCTTTCTCTGTATAATTTAGTTAAAAAGAAGAAAAAAAAATCCCTTCTGAAGAAAGAATGAGTGAAAGTTCCTGCCTTGAAAAACACATTTTGTATTCTGTATTTTTGGAAGGAATTTTTATTGTGCCTTTTTCTGTTTGATTGTTTTGTTTTTGTTAGTGGCAAGGAATTCAAGGGAATGAAATTAAGCCTGTGAACTAGTACCAGTAATCACATTAAACATGGGAGGATTGAACTAGCAATTTCCCCCAGCTGTAGGCAGTTTGTGAACCAGGCAGTAAATCTACTGCCATCCACCACAGAAGGAGCTGCTGCCTCGTTTCCCTCCCCTTTGCCTTTGGATTTTCTTTGTATTCAGCTGGGTGTTTCAAACCCCTGCCCGCGTTCAGGATGCGATCCAAGAGCAGTCCAGTTTCCTTCTTTGCAATCCGTGACCAGGGTAAGGCCTTTGAGCATTAAGCATGATTCAGGGGACAGGCACAAAGAAGCCATCAGGTGCTGCAGAGCCTCCGGTGCTGCAGAACTCAGAAAATAGGTCAGCTGTCCTTCAGCTGCCTTGCAACAGCAACAACAACAACAAAAAGGAGGAGGGGGGAATAAACTTGTTTTCCTTTCCATCCTGTCAATGTTGTTCCAAACCCAGGGAGGGGGGAAATATCCATCTCCCACAAACTGCACAGCTACAGCCATTCACGTTATTGGCTGTTTCATCTATTTTCTGCCCCGAGCTCAGGGCTCCTGGTGCTGCACAGGTGCATTGGTGCCTAGGGAGGGCTGGGGCAAGATGACCCCAAGCGCCCTGGTGCCGGGCGCTGTGGCACGCTGCTCCTGCTGCCCTCAGCTCTGCAGAAAGACCTCCTTTCTCTGCCCTGGCTTTAATTTCCTCACTAATCCTGCAAACAGGTTTTTTTTTTCTTTTTTTTTTTCCCCTCTGTACAAAGAAAAACCTCTCTGTGAAAAAGAGGGCTTGTGCTTGGCATGTAGTATAGTAACATGAGCATAATAAACAAGAGTGGCTGTCCCCATAAATAATAAAAGGAATGTTTCTCCTCACATGGCAGCTTTTCAGAGGAGAAAAGGCAAGGAATAGGTAGTCCTGCACTAATGTGCACATCACAAGCTCTAATCCCCATTTCTGTTATTTTCTTTGGCAAGCAAGCAGCTGGTGAAGCAGGGGGTACCTCTCTGTTTTGCATTCCCTCCTAGGTTTTATTTGGTTTCTTCTCTCTTGTACCTTGTGTCTGCTGGGAACGAGAAGGCTCCTTAAAAACACCATTGCATTTCATCCCCCTGTTTGATATTCTCACAAAGACGGAGCCACGCTTGGCTGGCGATGAACTTGGACTCATAATACCAGCTTGGAGGCGAAAATAGACCCTTCCCAGCCTAACATCTCCCTGATTTACGTTCCTGCAGCAAAGGTGATGAGCTTGTGATACAAGTGAATAACTGTATCATTGGAAAATGTTTCTGGTGTTGTTTCAGCTGCTTATGTAAAAACGCTAAGCTTTCTCACCGTTAGGGACATGATTTACTGACACGTCAAAATTTCCCTTTTCTGGCCACTCAGTTCGAACTTTGAATATATTGTAGTTGGCTTCGGCCTGCAGAGCCATGTGTTAGCTACTGCAGTAGCTGAAAATGCATGCAATTTATCCCTTTATTCTGGCGAAGATTACAACATTAAAACAACAACAACAGAGAAAGGCCTGTGCGGAGAGTATCATAAATAATTTAGCTTAAGTGAATGCTGAAATTAGTCAAGGCACCGCATTGCTTGGCTCTGAGCAGTCTATTTGCAGCCAGATATGTAGAGTGCCCTCTGGCCAAAGCCTAGCCTTTCAAAAATGGAAAGCAGGAAAAACAATATGATCTTCTTTTAAAGCGGCACATTGGAATGACCCGCAGGGTTAAATATACCTAGACAGTCCTCCGTGCCATAGCTTCAGTGATCTCAAGAGAAAACAGACTGCTTGTAAAGAGCCACCAGCTAGGAAAGGAGATAACGAAGTGTGCGTGTGTATTATTGGCAAGTGCTCTGAATGGCGAGGCAAGAGAGCTGCATACAGTATTATCTTGCATAATTATTGGGTCACCGTACTGTACGCGAAGCGGTGGCTATACTTAGCAGCACTACTGTGCTCCGCGCCTGGCTGAGGGCCGGATCCGGCCCTGCCCCAGGCCGGGCTGTATTTACGCTGAGCGCAAGCGCCGGGCCTGGGCCCCGCAGCTCCGCCATGCCCGAGCAGCTGGGGCAGCGAGAGGCTCCTCCAGGCCGCCCCGCGCTCCTGAAGTCGGAGGCGGCCCGGGCAGGCAAAAGCCACCGTCTGTGGAGGGGGGAAAGCTGGGGGAGCGAAATCAGGCTGCGAACGGAAGGCGAGTGGAGAGAGAATGGAAAATGAAAATAAAATGAACGCTTCCATTGGTTAAAGGAAGAATAAACAGCTTGAGCCTTGGGAAGTGCACAGGGTGAGAGAATAAATAAACTGAAAACTTCTGTAAAGAAAGTACTTGGAGAAATCACTGAACGACACTAAGGTGGCAAAGGAGATGTCCCAAGATGCTCGTGCAATATTTTCTTTTAACTGATACGTGGAAAGTGGCCTAGATTTTATATTCTTATAGCCCTTAACCAATGCTACTGCTTTTTATCTAAATGGCTATGCCTGCATTATGGCAGGCCCCTACCAGTTTTCACTCTGGAAAGTTTGCAGTAAAAGGGTGAATACAGAGAAGGGTAAAAGCGTAGGTTTGATATGTACACCCATATTGCCTGGCGCATTACTAATGATTTTCAAGTCCCAGGGAAGCACTCCAAATTACTAGATCATAAGGTCAACTTAAAAATGTTCCTGATAATTTGGGCTTCTTTCAGTTCCAGTTTCATGGGAACCAAATGTAATGACAAACCACAAAAGTGAAGGATTTCCGGCATATATCCCCATCCTCCCCCCAGGCAACCACTGGGTGCGCTGCAGGTCGGTGCTATTGCACAGGGTGACGGCTGTAACACAGGATTTCCACTGCCCAGCACGCTGCCCTGCCAGCGGTGTCCAGCATCCCAACGTGTGGATATAAGGCGGGAATGGAGAAAGCCTTCCCTCGAGAAAGAGGGGCTGGTGAATGTGCTTCTGCACATAATACTTCCTTAATGCCACTTTAATAGAGGGAAGGGAAGGCAGGAAAACTCTGTGTTTTTCAGTTACCCACGAAACATTAAATTCTGGGTCAGGTTCTTCTAACCATGTGTATTTTAAGCTCTATAAAAATATCTTTTGCAAAGATTTAACTCTGCTTGTGAAGAAGGTCTTTCAAAAGGACCTAGACCCAAGTGACTATTGAAAAAAGAAGCTAAGATCTGACATAAAACCTTATGATGTTCAGCCTTCGTATGCCCTGAGGAGCAGCCGTGGAGAGGGCAGATTCACCCACTTGCCTCCCTTCCTGTGCAAGACCCCACTGTCCCCATCGGACTGGGCTCGCCACGGGAGGAGCACGCGGGGAGGTGGCCACTGGTGCGCGACCTGCAGAGCGGGCTGCAGCCCACCTGCTGTCATTGGGCTGGCACTGGCCGCGAGCCTTCTGCATGGATGCGGCGTTGGGAAGTACTGCGGCACTGCTCCTGTTTCTTTCTCTCTTTTTTTTTCTTTTTATTTTTTTTTTTTTTTGGTTTTGTTTTTTTGAGGTCCATGGGAGCCCCAAAGTATATCATTCTTATGGTGCAAAAATTCACCTTTCGACTAGAGTGAGGCAGCCCACTTCAGGTAACTGGCTGGTTATTTGAATTCCTCTGACATTTCTACCTGCTTCGGAGCTGGCTAGTTAGGAAACAGGTAGCCTGATTTTTGAGGCTATGAGAGGTGCAGCTTTGTAAAGCTGTAAGTGAAGTCTGAGGTACACTAGCAAAAAGCATTTCCAAAGTTCCTTTTTCATGACAGCTCTGTATTTTTTTCACTTTTAACGAGACAAAGTCTGCCCTATATACAGATTAAGATTAAGAAAAGAATTTACCTTACTGCACAGGACAGTTTGCCATACTGAGTCATGTTCACCCCATGTGCATAGCCATAGCACTAAAGAAGATGCCATTAGGGCTCGATTTGGTTATTAGAAACTTGATGAACAAGAACATGTACTTGGTGTGTTTCATCAACAATCTTCAAGTCTTGCCTTGTGGAGGGGCAGGAAAGCATGGGAGCCCACAGTGAATGTTAAGGAGAGGTCTAAACAGATGTTTCAACAAAAAGAAATTATTTTTTGAGATCTCTCACCTTTGGTAAGCTCACATACAAAATAAATTGCCATGACTTAATAATCTTTCTTCTGAATCTTTACAGGGTGTTTTTTTTTTTTTTTTGCCTCTTTTTTTTTTTTTTTCTCTTGAAAGAGGGAATAAAATTAAGCTTGCACTGTGTGCATGCAAGGTAGAAGGAGGTTGCTTGGAGGGAAAGAGTTATACATTCAGTAACCTTTGTATATTTATTTGTTCAGCATGCTAGCTCTTGTGCTATTTGCTGGGAAGGAATGCCTGCAAAAAAGCCATGAGGTGGCTCAAATAAAAAAGCCCAGAATGTTTTGAAAGCCTCCCTCCTGACTTCTGATTGAAGGGATCTGTGGAGTTTTTGGCACATTATAAATCTATGTTTACTAAAAGGAGGGGGGGGGAGAAAAAAAAAAGAAAGAAAAAAAACCAACAACGCCACTCTGATGTGGGGGTTGTGTCTATGAAAGTCTATGCCAGCCCTAGTTTATAGAATGTCAAGTGCTAATAATTCACAATAGATCCAAGACAAAAGAAGACTTTAACTGCATTTTGGGTCAAAACATGTACAGTAATCTAAAAATACTATGCAATTTGATCTTAAGAAAAGAAGAAGATCCAAACTTACTCCAAATTGTTCCAACTCTTCTCCTAGAAACATAAATGTAAACTCTGTATTTAAATGTAAACCCACCTCTGGATCTGGCCTATTCTCCTAATTTATTTTATTTGCCATGCGGCTGAAAAGGTTATGCACACAAAGTGCACACGCTCTCCTAAACTTTTTAAGCCACTGACGGTGTAGCTCATGCAAAGCACTTAGTGTCATTGTGCCTCTAGAATTGGAAAGCAAACTGTAATTCCTCAGTCCCTTTTATCACACTGCTGCATCTTTTTTTCTCTTATAAATACTCATTCCAGCCTTTGTTGTCATACGCGCACATTTGGTTTGTGATAGGGATACGTGTTGGGTTTTAGAAGTAACTTGGGCACAAAACTGTTCTAACAAGATAAAACCTTTCTTTATGAAGTCCTTGCTATTATCAACAGAGTAAGGTGGCATTTCATTACATGTTACTTGTTTTAACCCTACCTGCAAGTTGTTCCTGTGCTTCGTAAGAACTGGGGCAGAAGAACTTTCGGAATAGAAAATTGCTCAGTTACCTCAGATACCTGCAATCTAGGAACCTAAACTGGAGCTCTAGAGATGAAATCCAGCACTCAGGTATGTGAGTTTGTGTCGTTTTCTGCACAGCTCCTCCAGAATTTTCCTGAACCTCTGCCTTCTGAATTTTCTTGGACACTTCCACTCCTCACCTTCCGTATACATTCCTCATCACCCACACCCTGAAGGAGGTAGAGCTGTCTGCTTGTAAGCGTGATGTTTGGCTGCCCTGTGGTGAACACAATTTGTGAGGATCTGGATGAATCAAAAAGTTCAACCTTTGCTTTCAGGACCCTCACAGAAATTTTAAAAGCCTCACTGATCATGTCTTAAAAGCCTCGTGTTCTGCTTGAGTTGGTGCATCCGTGGCAATGTTTACACCAAAGTCCCAAGGACAGGTTTAAAACCACCTGCATGTTTTCTGCGCATGTTGCTGGTTATTAATTTAGCTGTGGATCAGAACTGAAGTATCCAGTTGCACTCTGGAAGAGCTGAGTTTAGAGTATCCCCTGGGGAGTGTGCTGCTGCTCTTGTGCCACCACCTGCGGCTAAACACCCCTGGAGCACACAGCAGCAAACCACCCGCGAGGCAGGAGAAGCCAGAGCAGTGCTACCGCCTTCTACCTCACCTCTTCCCTGCAGTTCTCAGACTAGGTAAAAACAACTGCTCCTTGGGAACCGTGCCATGTACAGAAAAAAAAAATCTAAAACATTACTAAAGTGGAATTTAATGAGCCGTACACAAAACACGCCTTGCTTTCCAGCACCTGAGAGCCCTAGGCATTTCTAGTTCTCTGTACACCCCCAACGTTCTGCTGCCACACGCTCAGGACAGCTGCTCCTTCATGCCATTGAGCATCTCCAATGCTGCTTTGACCCAACCCCACCACAAATTCACCAGTGAGGTGTCCCTGGTCATCCGAGGGGCTTGTTTCCACAGGGATGCGTTGAATTCTGCACACCGGTGCCATGGTCAACTTTCCTCATGAATCTTCTTGTCTGTGGCCACGAATATGTCTAGTACAGTGCCAAAACTGACCTCTACCAGGAATGAAAGAACATGAGAAGTATCCTTCATCAACACAACAGGCCTGAAAATGTGTCCCTCATGTATGTTAGAGCATCTCTGCCCTGCCTACACTGCATGTAAATCCTTCGGACTCTCATTCCCTATCCTAATACGACCAGACAGCCAGGGAAAGAAGGCAACAATAAAGCCTGTATTATCTAAGGAAATGTAGGGCAGGGAATGCCCAGCTACTTCACTAAATTAGTTTCCCAGAGTATTATGGAGAGGGATCAAGTGCTACCAGTGACTGTGTCCCAGCAAGGTGAATTTTCTATCTTTGCTTCTATTTAGACACAAATGGTTTTGGAGCAGATGCAGCTATTTATGCGTGGGAACTTGAGATGTGCTGTATTCTGTGCAGGAGCATCCAGAAAGCTCGTTCTGCACAGAGCAGCAGCAGCAGGGCACGCATTAAGGGGCAGGGGACTGGAGATTGGAGACCTCTAAATGAGCATAAAGGAAGTAACAAAAATCGCTAGATTTAGAAGTGAGGAAACTTAGCCGATAACCAGAACTTTACAAAGTTGTTTAAACAGAAAGCCTGTAAGCTGCTTTATTCTGCTCTGGTGGAGTACAGAGGCTTATTTTGTACTTGCTGGCCTTTTTTCTATTTGTTTTGTGTGAATGAGGCAAAGGAAATGCTCAAATGAAGAGCAAGGCATGCCTCAATGCTTTGTTTATTCCTGCATTTTATCACTGGAAACTTGATCATCTTTGCTGGCATTTTAGAGACTCCACAGTTGCTCTGCTCTCAGCACTGCTTGATAACAGGTTTGTGGAAATCCCTCTGTGCAAGAGAGAAGAGGGTGGGCAAACAAACTTTTCACAGTGACTCAGAATTATCTCACTGGTAAGTTTAGAGAGAAACTGCTTTTTAAAAGTTCCTGCTGCCTTTGGAACAAATTGGGAGAGCGAGGAAACAGTATTCATTTACATTGTAAAGTATTCCTTTTTAAACAGAGAGAAAGAAAGAAGTATTTAAGGGGGGCGGGGGAGAGAAATCGTGTTTTTCATAGCAACACTTCATTTTCTACCAGTAGTTCTAGAATTTCCATTATACAGAAAAACAAATATCAAGGCTGCCAACCACAGAGATGAAAGAAGAAGCCAATGGAGAGAAACAGCTTTTTACAAATAGTACAGCGATGACAAAATACTGAGGCTCATCAACAGCATTGTCAATGGTTAAAATTATTGTAATGATACAGTTGTGGCTCTCTGGCATTTTGAGGCAGCATGGCACATGGATTTCTCACCATATTTGCAGTTTCCTTGTTCTCTTGAGAGCAACAAACTTAAACTGATCTCGCTGCTAGGTAATAACAGCCAGTGTAAAGTGACTGTTGTCTCAGGCTATAGCATAAACTGGATCAGGCGCTCCTCTATATACTTTGTTATCAGCCTGCTGGGAGCAAATATAGCACTGTAGTATCAAGAGTCATTAGTTCAAGTCAGGACTTGGGTGACAGAGCAGGTGGAAGTTTTACATGTCAGATGGAGGAAGCTTAAAGCAATACTGAGTAGCAGTTACATAAACTCTGCTAGGGTGTTACCACTCCTCTAGAGACGGGCAAGCTGCAGAGGTTAGGAAGCTTGAAGTGGTCAGAAAAGTCAGGCAATCCCCAGCCATAAAAGCTTCCCTTTAATTGGTGTTGGACTCAGGTTTTATCAGCAAATTGTTGATCAAGAAGTTACTTTGTGAGCTCTGAAGTGCTCACGTTTTTTTTGAGGTGGAATTTGAGTGCCTAACTGCAGCCTGCAAAACACCCAGCCTACCTCCTTGCCTGCCTCTCCATCCAAATTTGTGGTAGTTCACACCACAGCAGTGGGGTTCTCTCTCCTGCATGGTCAGTAAGCAACAAAACATGAGTGAGATGCAGCATTTCCCATCCACTCAGAGTGCTTTTGTTGTGAATCCCATCTTGGAGCTCCCACTTCTCTGTACCTGGCACATGGAGAGTTGGTGATGAATGTTCAGTCAACACCTTCGAGTGAAATGCATCAACAGCCTGGGCACTGCATCTCAGGACTGTGTCCCAAACCCTGACACTGGACTACAGGCACGAACTCTGTCTTCCTTCTTCCACTTGTGGTCCCCAAAAATTTTTTGTTTGAGCTATGCTGTAACTCAGCCTAACAGATGGCATGAGGAAGGTCCTACAAGAGAGTTGCCTGTAGGGGGGTGGGTGAGCAGATCATGTAGGAACAACTTGACTTGGACCCTCTCCAGCTGAGGGGGACTCCACATCCTAGCTGCCTCCTTTCTGGAGAGTGAGAATATTGGCTGGGGTCCTCCGGTTTAAATAAGAACCAACAACCATTTGAGGAAAGACTGAGCAACTGAGCATGGAAATATACATTAAAATAACCAGCATATTGAAAGCACTAGCACTTGAAATGGAATCCAAAAGTGAATATTTTGAATAAATAGCTGACAGTAGGTCAGATAGGGCATAAATAGTGAATACTGTGCCTATGATTAAGATAAAGTAAGATACAACACAAGCAGTTGGATCCATCGATCATATCTCACCCCTATGCAAAGCTTTCAAATACTGAAGGAAACATAACTGCAGACATTGAGAAAAATGAAAAATAAGATAACATACAACATGTACTTTAAGAGTAGACTATGCCATACCAATGAGGTACATGGCTTTACCAACTAATCTTCTTGCTGAGGAGGAAAGCAGCAGATCCAACCCATTTGGATAGCAATGAAACACATCAGGAAAAACAAGAGTTAATGTTGCAAAGATGAAAATTAGTAGGAGAAAATAGAAGGTGGCTAAAGGACCAGCTAAAGAAGAAACAAAAAAATTTTAACCCAAATATCAAGAGGGCATAGCATTGCTGTCACAGAGAGGAGATATATAAGATTAAAAATCAGTGCTGGCACAAGAGCAAAGTAGTATAAACCACCCTAACTAAACTTACATTGAAAACTTAAGAAGTTTTGAAACATCAGAGGAGTGTGGTCTGGAACAGCCATCCAGTGAGTATAATGAAAGCAGTGTTTCAAGACAGAACTCTGCAAACAAATTTGATCTTGATAAATTATAGACTACGGGGCTGACTCTGATAGCAGGGACCTGGGCTTGATGACCCAGGAGACCCTTTCTAATCCTTTGTATATAATTTGGAATACAGGAGCTGGAATGCTTGAGAACCAGACTTCTTACTGATGATGCACAAGATGATCATTTCATATGGCATTAAAGAATAAAGTGACTTGTTCTTTCATCACTTGTTAGTCTGAGGGAAGAGGTAAGGGGAGAGGTATAGCCTTTTGTGAACAGTAAGAATTTGTAAAAATGTATTTTTTCTATTTGCATTGAACAACAGCTGTTTGTTTGTTGTGGGGTTTTTTTTTTTCTTTTTTTTTTTTTGCATGTATCCAGCATGGTAGTGTTTTACATTGATAAAGGAGTTGATCACAACAGTAAAATTTTGTGATAGGCTAGCAAAAATGGCTGCATCTTAATTACAGGTTTGGGGATTTTTTTTTTTTTTGTATAATCGGAACAGTGTATAATAGAAATTAGGCCTGGGGAGGGACTTAAGGAAGTAATGTAATCCACTCCCTGTGAGATGAACTATACCCCACAGAATTCCTGACAGATGTTTCTATGCTAACCTGTTTGCAGACGTCTCCAGAGGTGGACTTGTGTGACCTTCCCCAGAGACCGCAGTGCTTTTGTTGCACTCACTGCTAGAAAGCTTCACTTAAGGTCTAACCACAATCCTCACAGCAAACGAAGCTTTTTTTTTAAATTATTTTTTAGCAATTGTCCCATATTTGAAGATTGTTATTTTATCTGCCTTCAGCCTTTTTTTTCTCTTGATCAAACAGTGCCAGTTCTTTCAATCTTTTCCTCATAGGTTGCATTTTTTTCAAATCTAATCCTTCTTTGTTGCTCTTCTCTGGTTTCAATAAAACTAATCTAAACCCACTCTGACCTGTGAAACCCAGTGCTGAGCAGGGCAAGATTACTTTCTGCATCTTGTTTACTTTTACTCTTGTTTGTAAAGCCAAATATGACATTGTTTACTTGGAAGTTCTTCCTGTTTTTTAAAAAAGGTCATCTCGTGAAGGTGAGAACACGTCAGCCAGGCAGTTTCAAAAAAAAAAAGAACTGAAGTAATGTGAATGGTGACCAAGAACTGGCTCTTAGTAGAAATGCTTTTAATAAACCATAAATAAGAAAAAAAACCTGCACAATTCAAAGGCATATGTTTTCATTTTTAAAAGGAAACACAGAAGCACAAATAACAAGGAAAGTTGCTTGTTAATAAGCTTAAATATAAGAATTATAGAACTTCGCTAAGGGAGAGTACACTGGTAGAAATGAACCAGCAAACATCAGTGTAGGTTTTAACTTCTTTTGTTTTAAGTATGTTGGAAGCTAAAGGAATTCTAACAGAATTTTATCTAATACAACACAGAAATGTTGATCGTATCATGGAAGAGAAAAAATGTTCATGTAATGGAACTTCTCTGGATTTTTAAATAATTCAGTTGATGCATTTGATCTCTTTCCCAGCTTTTGCTATTGGCAGGGCGGGGGTTTATCTGGGGTGGGGGTTTTCTGTGTTTTCAGGTTTCTTTGTGTCATATGCAAGCCAAATGGCAATGACTGCATGCTCTCAGTCCATATCCCTTCAGCCTGCGTTTCCTTAGGGTGTGCCAAGGAACCTGCTCTGCACTACTGGGAAGGACTGATACTTTGCCCAGGTAACTGTGCTGCTCTTTGGTTTTTGGAAAGCTTTTTCTACATGCAGATTTGTTTGTCTCAAATCTGTTTGTTGCTGTGTTGCCTACATGCTTGCCTTTTAATTAAGACACTTGTAATGTCTCCCAGCATTAGGTGGATGGCACATTATTTGTGTTTGTTTTTTTTTTCTTACCACAGGAGAAAATAAATATTTCACAGGTGAGCATCTTCCTGCAGAAATAAAATGTTAAAATTACAGTGCTCAAAATATGTCTTCATTAACACTGTTTCAGGCATTACTCTAGCCTCAGGCATTACTCCAGACCTCTTGCTCACTTCCTAGTCTCTGTTTTTCCCGTCACAATAATAAACCAGCAGCACCTCCTCCCCCCGCAGGTGTGCTTTGCAGGGGTAGCAGCACCAGCAGTGGTTGCTTCAGAGCAACCTGCATCACGCAGTGTGACTGCAACACACGTCGCGCTGCTTGCAGCGCCTGTGGCTGACACGCTCCTCCGCCGGGTGTCTTTAGGGCACATGTGGCCCCCGTGGCTCAGGTACAGTGACATGAGAGACCTCTGCCCGTGAAATGGACTTGGTTGGCAAGTGGCCTGTCTGGGGACAAGCCAGCGGGGGGTCCAGCTGCGCGCCACAACGCACCACGTCTGCTGCTTCTGCAGGCCTGGGTTCCTCCCACCGCTTCGGCGTGGCTCTTGGTGTGGCACGCGTTGCTGACGGTTTACTGAACTGTGCTCAGTAAAACATTTTAAATGTACGTTTGAACACTCTAATTATCCCATCTGCACATTTAAAGGCAGGGCACTGGATTCTCTCAGGAAGAGGCAGGCTAATACTGATACTGCAACTCTCCTGTATTCCAACAGCTATTTTCAGGCTAATTTCAGTGCCTAGAAGTGATACCACCACAGTACTGCTTGAAGTATTTCCCAAAGTAATATCACACATATTTTTTTCTTAAAATTTGTCTCAAATTATTGTTGCTTCAAAATTATCCACTTTTTAAAGCTTCTCTATTATAAGATGCTTACAGCAATTTCTAGGAATTGTTACAAAGCAATGTGAATACAAGTCAGCGTTTGCCCAAAGACACCCATGAAAGAGTTCTTCATTTCGGTGAAGCAACTGCAGTATGAAACACCTTACAAGAAACATAGGTGTACTATCTGCTAGCCAACTCCTTTATTGCAGTGCATAGTGTTTTAATGTTGTACACTATTATTTTATTGCCTCATCTATGACAGCGCATCCTTTCATTTAAGCACAAAATTACACATTGTACTGCGACATTCCCCCCTCCTTTTCACAACATTTCTATTTGATTCCATTCTAAAATTATACCAGATGCTGTTTTTTCATCATTACATTGCTTCAGAATGACTGCATAGACGTAATTTTCCCGTACAAGTCATATCTCTAAAAGAAACAGAAAGCGTTTGCAGTTAAATTGCCTGGTTACACGGCTGTGTGGTGTATGTCATTCCTTTTTTGACAGTGTATTATTGAACCTGCAAACTGCAAATCTACACTTGCGATACAGGTATGAGAAGTAACGGCTGAACATTAAGGTAGACAGGATCATGACTCCAAAGGAATGGTTTATACACTCCTAAGCTAGAAGTTGGGCACACCAAATTAATGAGGTATCACAGGTGAACAGCAGAAAGGAAACCTGTTCTTTAGGTTGTCTCATCTTGACTTAGACACTAAAAATCACCTCTGTCCTCCTCTTGTGCATCACACCATGCTACTTGTTCTTTATGCAGGTACCTTATGAGTCTCAGTAACTTAACACTGTGCCCTAATTGTTTTCCACACTTGTTTTTCTTTCATTGTGATCTTCCTTTTTTTTGTCATGGTTAGGATATCTATAACAGAAACAACAACCAAAACCTTACTTTCTTTTCTGGGTCCTTTTTTGTATGTTTTTTTTCGTCCCTCTTATATAAGCTGATGGGTAGAAACTAGTTTAGATTTAAAAGTGCAGATTTTAACCCAAAATTTCCTCAGAGCACTAATCATACTTGAAACACACTTACTACATAAATATTTATTGCCTTGGGAATGTACAGGTGTTTGTGTAATTTAACATATGCGTTGCCTTAGCAGAGCTTCATATTTGGAACAAAAATCTGTGCATAGAGCTGTAGCAATTATACATACTAGTGCTATGTAGTAGACAAAACTGAATTCTTTAGCAGCTAAAAATAAGAGTCTAAAGAAACATGAATCCCTTTCTCGTTATTGCTTAGGAGTATATTCTCTACCTTATCTAATGCAAGCTACTGATTCTGTAGGCTAGTCGTTGATGTATTGAGTGGTTATAATGAAAATAATTTATATATTACTGTATCTCCTTAAAATACAACATAAAATATTTTGATCTCTTTTTAAAGAACAGTGCATGTTTTCTGAAATGCATAAGATTTCTGGAAAGAGGTATTACTCCTAAAAATAAAACTGAAACTCTTTAAATTAACAACAAAGTCTGTCCATGCTGTAGGGCATCAAATTTTCACAGGCAAGCTGACAGGAGGCTTATTAAAAAAAAAAAAAACTGTTCCTAACAGGGGTTTAAATTGTCTGGTTTACTGAGGGTGATAGTCTCATTAAAGTAAAAGATCGGTGACAATTTTTTTAATCAGTAACAGCTCAATGCATGTACAGATTTCAGATGACTGCCACATACTGCATTTTGGTAGTTGGGAAATTGAACTGGATGAGACTTCTCTGGTTCATTGAATGTGATTCTATGAAGCTGCAATAAGATTTTTTTACTGCATTTTGAAACTGGTTTTCACTCCCCATTACTGCTGGAAGATTATTTCAGCACTTCATTTCTGTGATTAGAAACTTGTTTTTATTTATTTATTTATTTATTAACTTTAAGTGCAGCCTGTTATCCAGTACCAGGACTGATCCTGACAAAGATTAACTGAAATAGGTGGGAGTTTTGCTTGGAGAAGGGCTGATGATTAAGCTTTAAAATATGTAGTGCGCTGGGAGAAAGCTCCCAAGCTGGAGACCTCAAGCTGATGGGAGTTTTTATGGACCCATTACCACAGCTGTTTAAAAGCACAGCACAGGGGTAACTGTTGGTGAATGCAACCTGTCCTTCTGGCCTTCCTGTACCCTGGCCTGGTACACGGGGCTGCTTTCTACATACAGGCTGGCTCATCTTGGCTGAGCTGGCCAGCTTGAGCTAGCCCTAACGTTGCTGCTATTGCCAATAAATCAAGTTTTCCTTTCTCCCATGCTTCTGGTCAATGCACAAGTGAGTGCTGAGGCTTCTTGGCAGCTTCTCTGCAGCATCGAATACATGCAGCACAGCACAGCTTCGGCTGGTGCTCGGGTCTCCTGCCCATCAGCAGAAGAAGACAGGCATAATTTGGAAGTGAGGTGTGATGAGTGTGGGTTCCATGGTGTTTATTTCCAGCTAAACAGGCAGCACAGTGGTTTACTAGAAGTGGCGTGTGCACTTTCAAAAACTTTAACTTGACTAATGGTATTCATATACATCACTGCAGAAACTGAAAAGGGGCCTCAGACGCACTGGTAAAGGGGTGAGTTTTGCAGAAAAGACAACCTCTGACATAAGAGGCAGGAAGAGGAAGGGCATTTTTTGACCAGCCCTGCTAATTAGAGTCCCATAACTATCCACAGGGATTACCAGAGAAAAAAAATCTCTTGGAGCTACTTTTCCTCCCATCTGTGATCTCAGAAGTCTTACACAGTTCATAAATGTACTGCTTGACATTTATTTGTGTTCTGGGGCTTTGGGACCTTGAACGGGTCTTCACCAAGCAGTGGGCTGTGCAAATAAGGCATGAAAAGAGGATCCTGAGCTTTCAGTCCTGGTGAAATCAGGAATTGGGCAATGATGGAGTCATGAAACATGTTCTTCTATATGCCAGCGCCTCCAGGCTGGGGTTCCCAGTGGATTCTCTCCTGTGTAACACAGGTGAGTGACGTCCCATCTTTATTCTTTCCTTCTGTAAAGATATTACCATCCCTCTTTGCACCCCAGGCACTTATTTTCTGAAAAACTCGTGCATTACAAATATGTCTGCGTGGAACCATCCATTGGGCTCAGAAGCTGTGGCCGAGGAGGACGGATGAGCGTGTGCGTGAAGCTTGGCACTCGGTAGCCTCACTCCCTTTGGAAAATTGGCTGCAACAAGAAGGCTACTGAATATCGGAGAAAAATCTGACTTGAAAACCAGTGATTATGTCTTGTCTTTTGAATCTGGGTTTTTCCTTTTGAAAACGCAGAAAATGCAATGTGGATGCATTGCTTGGTGATACAGGTGTGAAGTAATGCTAGAGGAATAAATGAAGCTGTTATCATAGAAGTTCAACACATTTTCTGCGTAAGGACATCAGTAAGAGGATTGCCCATGGGTACAGCTCCCCTGCTGCTGGGGACAGCCGACGCGCTACTGCAGAGTAAGCTGCTGTGGTATAGCGTAAATCAGATCTGTTCTGAACGGGGCCAGATAGCACTGCACTTCAAACGCCAAAGGAGCCACATCTATGCTAGAACTCATACTTCGCTGCACTGTTGTTAGCAACAGAAAGTTTTTGCTGGAAAAAAAAAATCAACATAAGCACCATCTAGGAGAATTGTGTCCATTCTGTTTTTGCAAATGATGTAAGTTCTCTTTAAAGGCTAGGCGTACAATACCAAATATTTAGAGAGGTTCTTAATGTTAAAAATAAATACACATCAGTGCACAACGCATACAAGAGAATTAGTTAGCTGACATTTATTGTATATATGCAATTATATGATTTATTTGTTGTGTAAATCACTTGAATGAGCAAATTCAGGTGCATGCCTGTAATGAAACTCAGTGTTTAGAAAGCTTGGCCTCCTGTCTGTCTGTCTCCTTCTCTGGGGAATGCAGAGGTATCTCTGGAGCAGCCAGGCTGTTACGAAGCATTGGGGTAATTGCTTTTGAAGCTCGCGGTTGGAAAACTTTTTTTCCTTGATGTGGAGTTTAATTTGCTTTTAGGGATGCAAGGATGCAAGAAATGTTTTTCATCTAATTAAGAAAAATGAAGGTGCTTCTGTAGCAGACTAATTAGATAGCTATCTAAAATAAATGTTTTGTTTAACACCTGATTTCTTCTTTAAATATATAAATACCATCTAGTGTTTTAAAGCTCCCGTAGCTGTGAATGGCTCTGCTGTCCCTCACTGCAAGCTACATTTTTATTACTTCTTCCCAAGAAATTTATTTTGCTGACATGGGCCCTAATCCAGTAAAGTGTTAAAACATATGCTTAATTTTAAGCATGTGAGTAAAGCCAACAGAGCAGTTCCTATACCTAAATTTAAGCACAAATTTGTGTTTGGCCTAGCTGGGGCTATAGTTTCTGGGTTTTGTTCTTGAGAATTGTGTGGTTTTCTCAGAATAGACACCCTCCTGATGGAAAAACAGACTGTCATGGTTTTTTAAGGTATTTTGTTATTTATCAGAAGATCTTGTGAAGAAAAATGAACCAACAAGGAAATGCTGAAAATTTTTGGACATCAATGCATTCTTTTAAATATGTAAGTTATGCAACTCCTAAGAAACTTCCCACAACTCTCCTCTTCGACCTCGGTGTGATATTGTAGTAGCTGAACACAGCTGAGGCACTAGCTGATTGTTTTCATGAGCGACCAGTCGCCTCAGGAATTCCTCCTGATACTTTCACATGTAGAAAACCTTATTTTCTGTATTGCTTTTTCTACTTGTATTGAGTACTTTAGCTTGGAGAAGGGATGACCTTCCTTAATTCTAGTGAGCTAACGAGTTAGAACTTCAGTATTTCTTAATATTTTGCCCTGTGATACTGAAACATTTTTAGCTGTTACATAGCACACATACAAGTGATCTTTTCCCACAGGAAAGGTAAAAGCTTGGGAGAAAATGACTGAAACATGGCCCGACTTGGAACATGAAAGTCACACAGATGAAACAGGAATTTGGTGATTTTGATGCAGTGAGCAGAGGATGGCTGGTTGCACAGTGGAATGTATTCCTGCAATTTTCACTCCTGCTGGCAATCTCAGGCAGACCTAGGACAAAGTGGACCTGCAGTCTGAGCTGCCTTCTCCTTGCAAGGGCTTGCATGAGATCTGGGATGAAACAAACTGGTACAGTGTGTATATAAGCTTACATGACTGATTCTGTTTTGTTACACTGGTGAGTTTTGCACAGAAATGGTGAATCCAGTACAACTCTACATGAAAATTAACTGTTTCTAATATGTATCAGCATGAGAAAGCTCCGAGTCACTTTTTTTTTTTTTTAATACAGAATGGCTTAAAGGCTTTGTGTGTTTCATTTATACCATGCAAGTTGTCAAGCACCACAGCTGAACAGAAGAAAGAATGTGAGGAATCTCTACTAAGCTTTAATTTTACTTAATAGCAGGCACAGGATTTGTTCAGAGAGTTTTATTATTGGGTGAGGAGTTAAGGTAATTACAGCAGTGGGGCAGAAGGCCAGAAGATGATGGAGAAATCTAATACCGGGAACTGTTTAGGTTTAGAGAGTACTGTGGGTTATTTTTTAAAATATACTAACCACCCACCAATGACCTCCTCCTGGGGGAATTTAAACACAATACAATTATTGCACCTTGTGTTTTAACATTTACAATAAGATTAAGCATATTGTAGTTTGCACGCTAGTGCTCATGTTTACAAAGTGTGTAAAGGAAAGGGATTTGGCTGAAGTCAATGAGACAGAAGAGGTTAAAATCAGTAGCGGGAAAATGAAAGAGTTGTAAGGCATTCTGCACAGGTTTTTACTATGAAAACATTCACAACTGATTTGAATCTGGAATAGCAAAGTCATTTGTTTAGCCTTCAAGATAGGTTTCCTGTCTCAAATCAGCAAGTTATACCTGTCCAGGAAAACACTTAAGCCCATTTGTTGCCTCAGGTTTCAACACAGCGTAAACTTTAAGCAACTAGTTGAGGGGTATCCTGAATAAAGATGGACCTTAGCAAGGGTCTAGGTGTTTTGCTGAATCAAGACCCTAAAGAAAAGCAGAAACGTATTTTTATCATTACTTTCCACTGAACTTCCCACAAATCATAGGAAATGGTGGACTTACTAAGAAACTTAACTGGTATTTCTTCTGAAGGGTCTTGGAGCCTCAGATGATCTTGGCTTTCTATATTTTATGTCAGTGAGTTATCAAAACCTATTTTCATAAAAGAGACACATGGTAGTATCAAGTAATACTAAATGTGTCCCACCAGTGGGTAGTGGCTCAGCTCTATGTCATGTGAACATAGATGGCTTTTTATTCATTTTGCATTCTCTTATTCAGGCCACTGAAAGATCTGTAAATTGTTGATGCTATCAATGATGCACTTTTTCCAACTTAGTTGAAAGATCGATTTAATGTAGCACTCTTTCCCAGTTTTAAAACAACTATTTAAAAAACTTCAGAACTGTTTTGGCTAGGCTATTTTACTTGAAGTGTAAACATTCTTCTAAGACACTCATGATCAATATAAATGAATGCTTTTTTTTCAAGCTACTACTTGAAAAAAAAGTTTACCAAGTCTCCAACACTCTATTGTTGTAGTATGTCAGATTAATACATAGCCTACAATAACGCTTCACCGTACCACAGCTCACTAAGCTTTTTAAATCGAAATGCCAGGGTAGACCGCTTCTCTCAGTGGATTTCCCTTATGCCTTATCCAAATCTTGCGAGGCTGCTAGAACTCATGAACCACTAAGGCACCTCTTAATCACATCCTTATCTCGAACGTCATGTTTGCTCTCTACTCCTAAATAGATGAGCTGTGAGGAAGTGAAAATGCTGGTGCTATCTTGAAGAAAGGAAGGGAGCAACCTGGAAAACCAGGGGAGTCTCAACAGTGAAACTGCAGCTGTTTGTGTGCTCTGGATCGATAAGGAAAATGTCAGGGTACAACAGCCTTTCCCAACTGCACACGTGTGCATTATAATCTTTGAATAACTTGAGCTGAAACCCATTTCTTTACCAAAACATTTTCTTCTACTTGAGTGATTATACTTGTTTGTTATTTTAGGACTGGTCACAAATTCTGAGCTCCTAGAACTGTTTCTGATTAAAGAAGAAAGTGTTTGGGGTTTGGTTTTTGTTTTGTTTTGTTTTTAAAACAGACTTAGGATTACTCTGATATTTATAATAGAAGGAGAAGAAGGTATTGACGCTACAATTTCCAACACACCCCTCCAAATAAACATCAATAACGGCACTAGTCCAACAATGGAAAGAAAAGGTGTTGTTTTTTTTTAAGCTATTACATAATGTAAGCTCCAAAGGGGAGTGGGACAGACGAGCTCTGAGAACCTTCACTTAAGCAAACCTGTGCTGTGTTTTGAACACAGCTTTGGCTTTGTGCTGATGCTCTGCAGCTCAATTTACTTTCAAATCCAGCAATATCCACTTCTGTACATCAGTCTGGGCAAATTCTTGTACTGTGGCACACAGCTGATAACTTCTAGGTAGAACAGAAAAAGCACAAGGCAAGAGTTTTGTGAAATAAGGTAAATTCAGTATTTCCTTGTCACATTATTAATATAAAAGCTAATTGTTTTTACAGAGGAAGCTGTGGACGTAACCTCAGACTGGGAGCTTTCAAGGACTGTCCCTTGGCCTTCTTCTGTTTTTGTCAGTCTGAAGACTGACTGGCTTTCTGTCTAGAAGAATGAAAATGAAATTGCCAGGCGACTGTTTAAATGAAAAGTGGTGTTTTTAAAGCTGTCAACTCCACCATTTTCCATTGCAGAAAACTAATTTTAAACTCAATTTCAGACATAATTATGCCCAGTTATTGTGCACTGGTTTTAACTGCACTTGTTCTCTTATCTTTTGTAAAAAGCATTCTCAAGAGATTTCAGCATCAGAAATGTCAAGTACTAGGCTCACAAAATTCACTGTACTTTGCAGAAACAGTGCTGTACAAAATATTTAGAGTAATTCTCCAATCTAATTTATAATTTCACTCCCTAGCTGTGAAAAATACAAACTCTGATGAAGGCTTGAAAAACATGAACTTGTATCTTGGAAGGCCAAAAGAAAGGGTAATATTTAAAATCTGCAGTGAAAGAGGTAAGGCTCTGAATCTACCGGACTGCTGAGCAGGCAGTTGCCTGTGCCTCAGTGACGACTGAAGCCTTGATTTGCATCACGCTAGGAGTTACACCCAGATTTTAATATTAGATATATCCTCCTACTTCTTGTTGCAGATACATTGGAAAATAGTTGTTTTCTGAATATCAGTAAACAGAATAATTTTCTCAAGTACAGTGTTCTTTGCCTTTGGGAAGGTGTTAAAACTGATTTCAAATTAGCTGTTATAGAGCAGAGCAATTTTGGCAACAGGCTCAGACATAGATGCAGCGTGAACAGAGTCTCGGAAGAGGAGGAGAAGAACTGAGCAGCTCAGTCACATGTCCTAGTGCTTAAGTACTGCAGTAAATATTGCTGATGGAGCAGTGAGAGATGGGCTTTCACTTTCCTGTGGCAAATCCCTGTTTTAGCAACTGCAGGCAAAAAGAGTCAAATATTTAACTCGGTATTTAACTTAACAAAATAAACTCAGATTCTAATGCACAAGATGTATTCATTTAAGTATACTATCACATCTGTCTGAAAGGTCAGGTACTGCTTAGAGAAGTTTGAAACAGTTGTGCTGGAAGAGTTGAAGAGCAGCGTGCTTGGGCAGATGACTGGGTACATCATGAATTGTCTACAGCACAGGTTGCAAAAGAAAAAGATTTGATCAATGTATCTGCACAATTACAGTGGACCAACCCAGGCACGGCTCTCCGTAATCTGGTCTTTCCATTGCATCTTCTTTCTAGATGCCCCAGTGCCCATTTTTGCAAGAGACTGTACTAATTTCAGGCTGGTTTTCGGGAGATACTCTTTTATTTACAATTAATAAACAAATTCCAGCAGATTCTCAGCCCTGTATAACCTTGACTCTAGACAAGCTGGGTAACAAACTTTGGACGCGTGCTCTTCATGTGCCATACCGCTGATGTTTAGAAAAACTGCAGACTTCTCTGTTGCAGCATATGAAAATGACTAATTCTTACTGGAACGTATATACATGCCTATATTTCTATATTTTAGAGGGGGAAAAAACTGTCTTCCTTTTTCTCTTTTTTTTTTTCCTCCCAACATAACATCTCATTATCAGACACATTGGTGTTGTGTTTTCTCTCTCCCTGCCTACTCCAAACAAAACTAGTCTCTGCAACTGCTTATCCTGGGATTCTGTTTGACGGTTTTAACTATATGCAGTTGAGAGAGGATTTTTTTTGTGTTGGTTTGTTGTTGTTGTTGTTGTTGTTTTTGTTTTACAAGTTAGTGCTTTCATTTGGAAAACATTTTTGTTTAACCATTTCAGAAAATATCCGTTGTTGTAATGTCAAAGTTAACTTCATTTCGTGTAGCAGGACACAGCTTAAATTATGGCATAAATAATTTAGTTCCTGCCTAATGCATCTGTTAGTTTTTTGTTAGTTTATGTCATTTTATGTCACAAGTGTCAATTAGGCAATCTCTCAGCTGATGTCCTGTGAAGAAACTAGAGCCGCCTCTCATCATGGCACTGCAAAGGATATTGCAACTTCTCAGGTTTTAGACTACGGCCTAGTAGTTTTGTAGCTCCCTCATATGCTGGAAGGCACTGGAAATCACTGGTGCCTCTGTGAGTTAAGGTGGGGAAAATAAATAAACAAACAAACTTTCTCTCAACCGATTTCTGCACAGTACCACTGTTGTACTGGGAAATACAAAAGTCCCACCCTATCCCCTTCCCTGCCAGGTCCCTCCTAGACTGCAGGGAGTCGTATAGTTTCATTCTGCTACTAATGATGAAGATTCATTTCAAAGCATTTCTAACTGTGCTTTACAGACTAGAATTGACCCAAGAATGAATGTACAGACTGTCCACTGCTAGACACCATGGGTCAGCACCTGCTAACAGCAGCGAGGATGAAGAAACAAGAGATGCAGGAAGAAAGGAACTAAAGCAAGAATGGGAAAGAGTCAGTGGTGTAACATATCACTCTCGCCCCCCCCCCCCAAAAAAAACAGACAAGAACTGGGATGATCTTATAAACTCATCTGAAAGCTGTTTTTTCATTTAATATGAAACATGAAGACCAACTTGAATGTCCCACTAAAATCAAGGATGTCTTTCTGTCGCAGGAGGGATTTGATCCTTGTTTTGAATTCTGCACGTTAGGACCTATGGGGCCTCGTGCTCCTGAGGCTGGCGGGGCTCGTGGTCCTTTCTGCAGGCATTGGCGACCACTGAGCTGAGCATGGAAGAGGGTTTTGCCAGCCAGCATACAGACTTGCTCTTGCTAATTGGCATTTCAGAATTATGCTGAGCCATACCTCAGAGTGATGATGGGAGTTGCATACCCTGCATAAACCATGAAGATGTTGAGAGACAGCACCAGTATCTCTGACAGAAAGCATCTAGCATTCCCCTCCCAGAACAACTGTTTCAAGATATCGGGGTTGTTGTTTTGTGGTTTTTTTTTTTTTATCCAGCTTTTCCCAGTTCCTTTTTCCCTCGCAGATGCTACCCTTTCTGGTGGCTGCCCTGCCTCTCTCAGCTCTCTTAAACCGCCCTTCCTTGCCCGCCGGGCTCCCCTTTCCCATGCTGGCGGCCCACCTACCTACCCACCCACCCCCTGGCGCCGGGCCCGGCGAAAAGGGGCAAGAAGGGGAGAGGGAAGGCGCCGAGAAGGCAGCGAGGGGCGAGAAGGGGCCGGCCAAGCGTCAGCACACCGCCGCGCCGAGGGGCGCCGGGCCGGCTCGCTCGGCTGCCTCACAGCCGGCGGGGAGGTGGGGGGAGCGGTGAGGCGGGGGTGCCGGCGGCCGTTACCCCGCGCGCGTGCCGGGGGGG
>VXAL01009346.1:86693-109991 GCA_013399475.1 Chauna torquata
GGGGGCGGCGGCGGGCTGCTGCGGGCCGGGAGGAGCGGAAGCGGCCGGCCGGGGGGCTCGCCCGGCCGCCGGAGGGCGGGGGCTGGCCGGGCGCCCCGCAGGTGACAGGTGTGCGTCCGCTGGGCGAGGGTCCGCCATTTGAGGATGAGTCGCGAAGCGGCTGAGGTGCGATTCCGCAGGTCTCTGCGGGGTTGGCTGGCTTTGAGTCCATATATAGTATATTTGGGACGCTAGTTTCCATTATTCAAGTCGGATTAATTGTTGAATAGAAATTCTTGAAATGGTTCTGATAAGGCGGATTTGAAAGTCAGGAGATGGATACAGTTGGTTGTTTTTTTTTTTGTTTTTTTTTTTTTTCAGTTTTGTGCCCCTGAGAGACCTGGGAATGCTATGGAGAGCTGTGTAGTACTTTGCCTCATTCATTGAAAGGCTTATATTAAAAGTCTCACTGCTCAGTCTCGTTAGCCACTGTAAGATCTTCAGCGCCAGGCCTTGTGTTCTTTGTACTTGGTAACTCAAGGGACCCTGGTTTGTGCCTGAGACCTGTAGGTGTTTCCATACTAGTGACAGTAAGTATGTACTTTAAAAAAAAAAAAATCCCAAGAAACACTTCTTTGCAAGGAGTAGGTTTCAGGTGTGGTTTTCTTGTCCTCCTGAGTTTAAGGTGTTTGATACATGTTGAGAAAAGCTTTTTCTGCGTTCATCAATAGAGTACTGAAAAAGGCGTTGCACATAATTTTCAGTACTCTGACTTACATAGATATTTGAAAGGTAAACAGTAAATACAGAGTCATTCTTTTGGACTGCTGAAATTGTTTTCCATCATAACTGTAGACACTAAAATTGCACTGCACGTGCACTACAGTACAGAGGGCTAGTGACTCTATAGCAGTAGCCATGATTGGCCATGATTTGCTGAAATCGAGAATAATTTTCAGTTTAGCCAATGATTTACCAGATAACCAGTCATTTGCATTTCATATAAATATTTCAATTATTTGTTCTTTATCTGTACTGTTGTAATTGAGTTTTGTCAAAACTCCCAATTCTTATTCTCTATATGCTCTTGGCAAGAGGGAAGTTCCATTGACAGATTAGGAGACACATATGTCATCAGCTTCAGTAAGATCTGCCCTTCAATTTAAATGAAAGTTTCAGTCACTTGTGATTGTTGAAGTTACTCTATTGAACTTATGGAGGCTCATTTGTGGACAGCACCTTGACTGGCACTGTAGCAGAAGGGACATTGAGCTGGCTGCCAGTTTCTTTCAAAAACTGGGAAGATCTGGGTCATTGTTTCTCATGCTGCTTCACAGAAGAGCCTGCAAAGGGACGGGGAGCTGCTGAAGGAGGTGCTGAGACTTTGGGTCATCCCAATATTGTGACTGAGAGATGTTTGATAAAGCATCCTCCATATCATTACCTGTGTGGGCAGTGCCATCTTCTTGCTATGCTGCCCTTGCTCATACCAGCTCTCAGAAACTTTGTGAACTTCCTCAGGGAAGCTGTGGATGCCCCATCCCTGGCCAGGTTGGATGGGGCCCTGAGCAGCCTGATCTAGTGGGTGGCATCCCTGCCCATGGCAGGGAGGTTGGAACTAGGTGGTCTTTAAGGTCCCTTCCAACCCAAACCATTCTGTGATTCTATGTAAACCATTTTCCATCTCAACGTCAAGAGAAGTCAATGGGTTCTTCTCTCTTCCTTTAAATTTGTTGGTATGAAAATAGATTTCTTGAAAATGGACGTTTTTTCTGTGATAGTGTCCTGGTAGAAACTTTTTATCCAGTAACAGTATGGAAGAAAGTATTTTTTCTCACCATGGCATTGCTTTGAAGGCTGAGATCCTGCGTTGTTTCATAATGGTCTTTGGTTTTATGAATAACTGGTATGCTTTTCAAGCCTTGTAGAATTAAGCCTGTCATCTGTTGAAGAGATTATTTTAAGCAAACTTATATTTTTTTGCTAGTGAGCTTTAAGAGCTTTTGGCAAACTTTCTTTGTGAGAGTAAGCACTCTGAAACATAAAACTAGATTGCTGTTCATGCTATTGCAAGTTCCTCCCTCTTACTGTGATCTCTTTGGTTGGAAACACTGGAAGAAATAAGTTGGTCAGATGTGACCTCGAGTTTATGAAATGACTGTAAATTTAGGACTGAGGGATCAGGCTGATCTTTTCTGAACTGTTGCAAGCGGAATGCTGAATGATGTTGCTGTTGGTGCTTTTACAGGAAATAGAACAAAAATTCCAGTGATTCAGAACTGGATTTTTTAAAGCTATACTCAAAACTCAAATATTTAAATGATTGAAACGAAAGTTAACTTTTTTCCACTAAAGTGTACAGTGATTCAAGTTTTTTGCATTTTTTTTCTCTTTAGTTGAATAGTAGGTTATCTCAACTGGAAAAGTATATACTTAATATTTCAAACAGGAAAAATGCTGATGGATGCTCTAAAACATCTTGAACCCTGATTAGCAAACTGATCCTGATTGGATTCCACATATTTAAATTCAACTGGGAGAGCGAGAAGGCTGTCAGATTCACAATTAGATACAATTTTTGATGAACTGTTAATTGCAGCTAGAGGTTTCAGTATAATAGTTGTTTCAGTTTCACCTTCTCTTGAGAAAGCCTACCAGAAAAATCACTGTGATATTAATCCTGTCCCTGACAAAAGGTTTTGTAGACCTTTTCTTCTAGTTATAGTAAAATGAGGAACTTACTTTTATTGAACTGATCAGCAAGTTCAAAGTATTCCAAACAGTATACAGATGTTTACTGCATTCTTTCTACCTGTGTGTTTTGCTGCCTTTGGATTTTGGTGTTCCTCAATTAGTAATAATCCGGATCTAGTAAAAGCAAGTGAAATAGCTGGACATGATTAAGTTGAGAGTTCTGTGTTGTGTGTATATGATATCCTGATATTCTTGGAGCACGTCTGTTGTTGAATGAAAGGTATCGCTAAAGATGATCTTGTTGCCATAGGTGCAGTTAAGGTTAAATAGTATTTTTAGAATGTTTCAGGTATCCTTTGGTGGCAAGAAGTTAAGCATTGCTTAATGTAATGTGCTAAATAGTTTTGTTTAATATCTGGCTGCAGAATTTTAGGAAAAAAATATTCTTTTGTTTGAAATATAGCGTTTTGCTAAGAATATAATACCTGTATAATCAATTTTATGGCAGTATGGAAAATGTATAGCTCTTTACTGTACTGAACGGAGATGAAGATCAAATTTCACTGTGTTTAATGATGAGTGGTTTAAAATTTATTCAGATCCTGGTTGTACTGTGAGCAAAATTTAATTTTTCCTTTATTTAAATGTCAGTGTTCCAGAATGAATGTAAAACTTGTGCTCCCTTTAGTGTTTAGAAAAGGGTTGACTTAGAAACACACAATAGTTTAAAGAATAAAAGATAACATTTCTGTAGGTTGCATGTGCTAGTTTTTAAAACATTAAAAAAAAAAATCTGCACACGTTAGTCATGATATGGTTAGACTAGCTAGAGTTTACAAAAAAAAAAAGGACAAAGCTACTATATATGCTCGGTACTTTTATGATTTTCTTAAGTTAATATTTGAGTGTTATCTAAGTATTCAAAACTTGTTTCAGATTTAATGAAATATGGTGTCACGTGCATGCTGACTGGTTGGTCTGCTGGGGCTGCTGGTAGAGAAGGCAGATTTCCACCTGCTTTTTCCCCTCACTGAAGGCAGTAATTTGAGTTTTTCTCTGCATAGTTGCCAGTTTGCACAAAACGTGTAGAGGCCTTTTTTAATCTTTGAGACTTTTACGCCACCTTTAAAATGTGTTTGAAATGGTCAAAGGATGCAAATAGTTATTAAAGGACAAATAGAACATGTAAATGCAGCTTCTTTTAAGGAACCTACTTAATTATACATACTAGAAAATAAATTTTTGCAACCTGGGAATTCAGAATCAACTGTGCTTGCATGGGTAAGATGCTGAGGTACATCTATTTGGAGAGGTATATGGATACTGAGGGCTGTATAATAATAGAGTTACTGTTTTTAGGATTGGAGCAATATTTAAATGACACCTTGTTTTTTATCTATTTGTGTAGTGTATAAGCCATCTTTAATTTGCCTTTCTGATGACAAAAGTGTTGAGCAATTGTGTTTTCTTTAATCCTATGCCTCAATAAATTTTGAGCTCATCAGCTAATTTTAGCAAAGATGAAATTAGCCAAGGGGCAAGGTCTCAGAGATTTTGCATTTTAATAATATTTAACAAGCTTTGTTAAAATTGATGGCTTCATTGAGTAGAAGATCCCTTCAGGGAGAAAGTTTTGCATGAATGGAGCAGGTACCTGTATTTAGCCTGCCAGCTGGCCAATGAACAATCGTCTTCGGGGTAAGAACTAGATATGATGTGCAGTACTCCTTTCTTCAGTCAGTAGTTAGAGGACACGAGAGGTTAAGTATATTGTGGCTAGCGCTCGGAAGAGAGGGGGTAAGATAATAGGCATCTGGGACAGGGGTGGAATGTGATTACTTGGAACATGGGGGCATGGCTGAAACAGAATGCAAATCTATGGGAAGTGGGGCTGTGCTAGTTTTGCTATTCGTGGGACAGTTCCTTGAAGAGGAAGGTTAGCAGCAGCTGCCAGTTTTGGTTTACTAAACAAAAATCATGTTACGATAGATTCTAAAGAAGACAAAGACTGAAGGGGGGAAAAAAAGAGAGATACGTAAGGTAGCTAGGTGGACTGCAATGCTGCCAAGATTGTATTGCAGCAGTGGCACATTCTCAACTGCAGAGATAAAAACTCTGAGGGTGAGGTGGCTGTTAGGTGTTTGGTGGTGCTGTTGCTTCCACACATGAAGCTTCTTCTGTGCCTGCATATCTGTTTGTATGGGTCTGGTTCAGTGCATGACTGTGCTTACACCTATCCTGGCATGCTGCGTGTAGCAGCATGGGGCAAGAATGTGCAGGAGTGAGGGAAGAGTTGCTTAAGCTGCGTAAGAAATGCGTGTTCTTCTCAAAATACTTCATATCAAAAGCATTAATTCTGTTACATCTCATTTTATAGTTTAAATGACTTGACTAGATGTTTGTCTTATGTTAATACTATAATTCAGTCATGCTTATGTCGGCTGTTGCATGCAACTATATATTTAATGTACTCCTAAGTCTAACAGATTTATATGTGAAGATGAGCCATGGTAGTATCAAATTGTTTTAATAAGCCTGAAATAATTTACTTTTTTTTATACTTCTAAGTGAAGTTTTTATATAATTCATTGAATCTTGAAGTAAGTATTTATCTGGTATACCTCTATTTTATAAATAATGCTAGCAGAAGTGGATGAGAACTTGCTGGTAGACAGCTGAAGCACACTCTTTAACAGCAGACTTTCAATTCTGTTTGCTGCAGCATTTGTTCTTTAATTATTGGGCAAGAAGATGCTTTGCTCTTCTCATTGGTGACTGGTACAAAGATCAAGCATAAATACATAATTAAGGAGTAATCATTAGGAAAATTCCTACCAGCTATCAAACTTAAAGCTTTAGAAAGCATTTTTCAAAGGAAATCATTTTGTATGTTTTTTTAAAAACCAACCAACCAAAAAAAACTCATTTGTTGATCAGTATGTTTTCAGAATGTTTTACTTTTTAAGCAGTGTAAACTAACTGGAAAAAACAAATAGCGTAGGCTTCAGTACCTAACCACCTCACCAGAGGTTAGTACTTGTTACTGATCTGATGCTTAGAAGCTATGAGTAACGTGTGCATCCAGATATATCATCTATTTTCCTGAAGCTATTTAGAAAAAAAAAAAAATTGGCTTCTACTTTATACTGAAGGTTAGAAATACAGAAAAGACTTTTCCTATGTACGTCCTAAGTCTGATTTCCCCACGTGGAAAAAATTATGAACAGTTTCACCTTCGTAGGAAAAAAGAAAAAAAACACACTTCAAAGAAATGAAGTTGTATAGTGTGGCATCTAATTGCATCCTTTGTCAATTCACTTTGTCTTCGGACCCTTCAGAAAGTCTCTACCTCCTGTACCCTTGCTGTGTTGTGCTAAGTATCTCGTTTTACAGTACTCTGCTGTCTTTTTACAGCATTCGTATTTTTTTTCTTTTTAAAAATCTGTCTATACGGACATAGATTTTGCAGAATACAGAATTTATCTCCTCTAACCACCTTTTTGTTGACATTCCTTCATAATTGTGGGTGACCTAGAAAAGAGTAGATCTGTTTGTTCTTATCCTTTCTTCACTCTCACTTTCCCTTGGCAAGTATATGGTATATACTTCACAATTCAAACGTTAGTGCCCGCTTGTTTATACTTCTCTTTGGCTCTCTTTTTCTCACCTGTTCTAGTCATTCTTCTTGGAAACTCATCTTCTTAAGAAATGAGTTCAGTACTTGTCATTCCTTTTTTGTTCTTTTTCCTCTTCAGAGTATCTATTGCTAAGTTTGCGCTTGCTCTGATCAGACTTTCTAGAGGGAAAAAGAAAGTGTCAGGAGTTCTGTGCTTGTATGTCTTTCAATTCATTCATCTGCTTCAAATTGCTACTTTCCCTTTGTTGGACAAAGCTTGCTTTTTTTTTTTTTTTGAAAGGAAATGGCAGGTTATTTTTCTTAGAGAGCCTTCTTTAATCTAACAGGATTAAGCCAGTTATGAACAACGGTGGGAATCTCCATGGGCTCAGCAAAAGTGTGCTTAAAAGGTGTTTTAGGTTGGTGAGTCCTCGTTTAATGGACTTACTGAAAGGTGGTTATTCTTGAAGCACTATGTTTCACAGTTGCTTGTGAAGAAGCTGCTTCTGTTAAAAAATAATTTTGGTGCCTTGTTCTGCCCCTTTTTTTAAAGGTATATTTGTCTGGTCTTTGGTAAATGAGTATACGACTTTATTTTTTTGCCATAGACTGTATAGTTTAAACTGTTTTGCTGGACTAATTGCCAATACCAGATTATTGTATTTTTTTTTTTATGTTTTGGTATTGGCTAGAGAGCTTGACTTGGATTAGGCCCTATTGTGCGAGGCACTATATAAATATTTATTAAGTCAGTCCCAGAAGAGTTTGCAGTCCCATGAATAATAAAATGTTTACCAAGATACATGTATTGGATCAGACAAAGACACTTAGCAAAGTCTTTGCGTTAGCTTTCATCTGTTACGCCTGTTGTTAGTTCTTCAGTGATTTTAAACAGTGCCTGTCTTAAAGGAAAAAAAATTAAAATTGCCTGCTTGCTGCAGTATTGTCTTTAATAGCTGTAATTCATTTAGTTGTTTTGACACATGACTTTTACGATTTGTCTGAATGATTCATGCAAAAGTTATGAAATTACTTAAGTTAGAACCTCGCCAGCCTGTGTTCATTGGTAGCTGCTTAAGGTAGAGGTAGGCATGTCAAAGCTAGGAATTCTGTTGAAGGTTGTGGCAGTGGCTTGCATTTGTGATACTACAGACACTCAGGGGTTCAGTCAGAATGAGAAAACTTTTTTTGTAAAATGAGTTGAATACAAATAGAAATTTGACCACTAACAGTTTTTTAAGCAATGTAACTTATGTTGTTGTATTTGAGTTAGGACTTCACATGCAGGTATGTATAAAAGGGGTTGATAAAAAATTAGTTCCAGCTCCTCTACAAGAAGCACATTCTGATCTTCCTTTCGCAGCCCTAAAGAAGTACAGTACTTTTGGGGTTCCTTTTCCACAGTATCTGGTGAAAGAGAGCGAAAAATAAATTCTAAGCAGCAGGAGAGCAACTGTCATTCAGATTGGGGAAATTTCTGTTTTCTCCAGCCTCCTGTTTCTAGCAGGTAATGTGTTGAGCAGTAAGGTTCAGAGAAAATACCCATTATTTGTTTCTTTTTCCTCTACAAAGGGTTGAAAACCCCTGTGGTTTCTAGGCTGAAAGGAGAATACCAGGTATCCCAGTAGTGCTTTCATACACACACTGCAGAGGAAAAAATATCAATATGATAATCTATCATAGTGAATCTTCTGGTGAAGATTGGTCTTGTCAAGGCTGTGAACAGTACCAACGTATTTGCATTATTTTTCACTGCGTGAAAGCGTGAGATCCTTCCATAATGTAGGTATGTATGCAAAGATTGCAGGTGTAGATGCAGTTATATATCCAAAACGATGTTTTTTTTCTGGTAGAACTTTCTTCACTTGGATGAGTAGTTTTATTGATGTAAAATATGCCTTCACTGCCACCAAAGAAGTGCTTTACCTCTTGTCAGTATTTCTATGTAAATGGAATACTCTTGAAATATATGTAACAAAGTGGCCTTGAGATAGCAGCTTTAAAGAAAAAAAAAATGGAAGAATGCAAATGGTTGTAACTGGGCCAGTCTGATAGTTTGCTGTGACTGAAGGGTGAAAACTTCTTTCGCTGACACAAGTGACGTTTGTTTCAGTTGTCTGTGAGCCAGGTCAATCTATGAACAGGGAGTTAGAAAACTAACCAGAAAAAGTGGATTGCTGTTCACCTTTCTTAGGTGATCTCACCGAATGAGGTTGCCTCCTTGATGCTGGAGAGCTGCTAGATCAGTTCAGTAGTTTCCTATAACTTCGTGCTGAGGGTGATGTTTCTCACTTCAACAGTTCCAGCATACGGATTTGCTATCCTTTCCCCTTAGTTCACTGGTGTGGTTTGTAGCATGATCCCACAAATAACTTCTTCTGCACAGCTGGGACAAGGAAGAAGAAGGGTTAAAGAGTTCTTTAAACTTGTGTTGCTGGTGGAGAAAACACCACTCTTATGCCTACAGTTTCATGAGAGGCTATGACAGCAAAGCGGTAAGGCCAGTTCAAGAAGTCACCTCTGCCAACCCGTGGCCGTGCAGCTGTTTAAATGGTCACCAACTGAATCGCCGAGTTAATGCGGATTAAAAGCTAGCCCTTGAAAAAGAGGGGCAGGAACTGGTTGAACTGACTTCACCAACAGAACACGCATGTGGATTCTGACACTGAAATCTTCACCAGAGGCCTGCGTCGATGAAAGATGGTAACAGTAATGTTTCTCCCATTATCTGGAGGTAATCAAGGAATCTCAAAATGTTTTAAACAGGTATGTTTTAATTAGTGAGCTTTAGGTGATGGTGCCTGTTAGAATCCTACCAGTCTTTTCTTTCTCAGGAAGAATGGCTAGGTCTTTCTAAGGTGTCTAGTCTTTAAATGTTGTAGCCCAGTTTTGCAACATAGTAGAAGTGCAGGTCCCATTGGAACTAGTGAAAGTGTGGCAAATGGATAAGCATAACTGCAGTGGGGTGTGGAAGGAGAGAAAGATGCAGAGTCGTTTAGAAAAAAGATGCAATGCTTGTCGACACTTGAGGAAAGATGTGGTTAAAACGGGCTAACAAAACAGATGTTTTGTAAATATATTCCTGTTTCACCAGCATCCTACAAAGGAGTCTTATTTGAGCTGGACTTGAGTTAGTCTCTAATGGTTATGAGGGAAAACTGGTGAACCTATTAAATTACAATCTGCTATTCAGCCATATTAGTGAAAGTAAAACTTCATTTGAAGATCAGTACATTAAAATCAGTGTGTAGGCGTTCTCTTTCTTTAAGTTGCAGATTTTGGACGGACTTTGGAACATAATACAGTAGTTATCGATATGGCCTGCATGTTCAGATTTCAGACTGGCAGATACTGAACAACTTTGTCAAGCTAAAGTTTAATGTGAATGTCTGTCTTTGTACAAAATGCTGTACAAAACACAAGTGTTTAAGCCTTATCTAGGTGCTGAAGTTTGCCATTACTTCTTTATTGTTTGTTTTTTATTATTTCATTTTTGATTAAATTTTTGATGTGGATTTTAGTTTCAAGTAAATTCCCAGTGACAGAGAGTATCTGAAAGTCAAAGTACCACCTAATGGTGTTAGCAGAGTTGATGGAGCTACAGGCTTCCTTCCTGCTGAAACTGGCCAAAAGACCAGGCCAAACTGTAGCTTGTGTTTCTGCGGTGTAGAGCCAATGGCAACTCCACGGAATGTGTTTTCCACTCCCCATCAATGAGCAGGGAGCTTCTTGCCAACGCAAATGAGATCTTGAGACCTGCAGCTTGACTCAACATAATAAAGTTCATACTGAAAAAAAGATACTTTAACTAAAAAAATATATATATTCAGGGTTATACTAGCATGAGATTTTTGTTAATTAAAAAAAAAATTGTTTTCTGGTTTGGAGTTCTTAGGAGTATTAGAGAGCAAAATAGTATTTCAGCTTTCCTGTGTGTCTTCAGGCTGTTGCATGTGTGAGATAAGGGCAAATCATCACCTTACGCTGTTATGTCAATGAATGTTGCAGAATGCCTACAGTGACTTGTCAGGCTGTCAGAATTCACTGATTTCAAAAGCACTTTCTCATTTCACATTTTATCGTTGCAGTGCAGCATTTGTCTTTTGCAGTTTTGTTTTCTGGTGTAAATGCATTGACTAAGATTTTAAATTGATTTAGAAGGAGCCTAGCAGTGCGGCTTTGTGCACCTTCTGAACTTAAGAATTTATTGTCACTGCTTCGTTTCTGAATCTATCATGAGAATGAAACTACATATAATTAGAAGGAATAATACTTATTTAGCTGTTCATCTATGGGGAAAAAAATTTACTTTTCTCACAAAATTAATGCACAGAGGTTTTCTTCATACCTTTCTTCTTGCCAGCTCTTGTGAAAAGTCCACATCCATGTTTTTAAATTATCCCTGCCTGTAGCCCACAGCTTAGTATTTTTGCAGGACAAACATTATAAAATTGGAATGGGTGAAAAATTGAATTCTTCTCAAATACGAAGACAAATATAATAGTTACAAATCCTTTACCTCTTAAACTGCATGATAATGTTCATCTCATCTTTCAAAAGGTCAGTCTACTTCTATTAACAGGCCTCTTATCTTTGTTGCAAATACAAGAAATGTATTATTACGTCTAAATTGTGAAGAGCTATTCAGACACAGCCTTATTTTTTTCCCCCATGCAGTTGTTTAATATGTTTTTATAAAACAGGATCTCAGCGTTCTTTAGTTTCCTGAAAATACCTGATATCTGGTTATGTCTGTGGTTAGAAGAATACACTTAAACACTGAGGGCTTAATAGACTAACAGTTCTTCTTACTTGTATGCACTCTGTTATTTCCAGTGTTTTAATTCCAGTTATAAAGATTAACAGCTAATTTTGTAGTTAAGGGCAGTATGGTGATATAAGATCTAGGAAACACAGAGAAATGTCAAATCTGAGTGGGAAATAAGTGGTTAATAAAGGGAGTGGGAAATTCATTTTTAGAATGACTGACAAATTAATAACATTTGCCATTCTAATAATCGGTTAAACATAGCTTTTTTTTTTTTTTTTTTTACTTTTGGCATGTGTTAGTATGTCCAAAAATTGATGTTTCTATAATTAAAAAGGTTTGTTAGATTTCATAGTTTAATAATACATGTATGTCAGTTTCAGAAGGCAACTCTTCTCTATTCGTGCTGCTAGATGATAGCGTAATCTTGATTTCTAGTTTTTTAAATAATGGTTTATTTCTCCACTTTCGCTCTGTCCCTGTCCACAGTTTGCAAGAAGGAGCTTGGAATAGGGATAAAATAGGGACAGCATTGCAGCTGCAAATATAAATGTTTTTTGTTTGTTATTGTTATTTTTGTTTTTAATCTTCTGTAAATCGTGCCACTGTTGTGGGAGTCTGTTTTCTTCCCAGGCGGCAAGGCAAAGTGGAGGACCTTAGAAGGTTGGAAGCTCTTTGCTCGCCTTGCATTGAGGCATCTTTTCTATTCTTTCTTAACTTCCCTCTATTACTTTCCTCATCTGCCTTTTTCAGAGCAGGATATTTTTAGTTTTTTCCTTTTAAGTATCTAGCTGTCCTGTTAGTCTGTATGTGGTGTCAGGACCTTTGTAAGTAGATGCTGTTGAAGGTAGAAACAGGTGGAAGTTAATTTGTAAAAGGATTAGTGGCCATCTTTTAAAGGTTTTAACAAGAAACAGTACCTATTGAGAGGCCTTGAATATTGGAAGCATTTCTGCTCTTCCCAGCTTTCCTTTCCATATCCCTTGTTAATCTCCTCTTCCCAAATCCTGTGTGGAATGAAGTGCAGAAAAAGTTTAACGTTTTTAGTCCCTTACATAGCAGGAAGTGCGGTGATCACATCTTTCTTTCCTTTAAGTAAGCCTGAAGAAACTTTTCTTTGAAGAAAGTTTGTAGTGAAACATGGAAAACTCTGGGAAAAAAATAACTTGTTTTAAAATAATGTATTATGAGTTCCTGGGTAGATCTGTATTTTATCCTCTAAAGAAGGTAAGTATGGAAAAATAATTGGGAGCTAGAGGTACAGCTGTTAAGAGATGTCTGTTGCTTTTGCCACCTTATGTGTAAAATATGCTCCTTTAAGAAATGCAACAGGAAAAATAAGTTGTTGGCACAGACATGAGTATTACTATTCGCTTCCTTGCTAGTGTCTGTTACCTCATCTTGGTGTAAGGTTGTTTTTTTGTTGTTGTTGTTGTTTGTTTGTTTGTTTGTTTTTTGTTTTTCCCCAATGTTAATAGTTTTGTTAGTTTTTGACCAACTGCTATGAAATTGGCAGCAAATAAGTGGAAACTAGAAGCTTCCTCCAAAATGGTGCAATGGGGGCCTTGGTTTTGTCCTTATGTATATGTATTAGTTTAGGAACCAACAGAGGAGGAAGTAAAAACAATTCCTAGTTTCCATGACCACCATTCTTCCTTTCTTTCCCCTTTTCCCTGGCAGCTGTTTTGTGAAAGAAGTCTTCCATTACCACAGGGCTTTCTGTCAGTGTAGTTTTGCAGGTGAAGATAATCACAACTTGAGCTCTGTTAGCCTGAAACTGCGGCAGCCTGGCTGTAGGCCTTTTGCTAGTATTAGCACCCATCCTGTCTGTGTCCGAGGGATTTAATTCCTCTACTGGAGAAGAGAGGCAGAAAAGTGGACTTGTGTGTCCATACTTTTATTTACGGTACTGTGGGGAAGAAAGCTCTTCAGCTATTAAACACCACTTGTATCTTCCCTCTTGAGGGTATCATACCAATCTTTCTGAAACTTCTCCACTTGCTCTTGCTTTCCATGCTGTCTTTTAACGTAGTTGTTAAAACACAGCCAGACAGTGTTGTGTACTTGGACTAGACGTTTTACTTCCTAAATGCTTATTCTAGTGACAGGGTAACAAAATCAGAGAAGTCTGTTCTAGTGATGAATACAACACTATGATGCTAAAAGAGGGCTTTTTCCCCCCTCCTCCAAGATTACTCTCAGGAAAACTTAAGGATGTGATTTATGAATCCGAGTTGGCTCAGCCCCTTTCCCTGTGTTGGCATTGGCATTTTTCTGACTCAAAGCTAATCTAGCAGAAAATTAACCCTACTTTTTTGTTTTCTGGTTTTGCTCCCTGAACTGGCTTGCTGCAGGATCAGATGCATGCCAGCATTGGCTCAGATCGCGGGAGGCAGAAGAGGATGTGCTTGCCTAGGAGCAGGGGGAATGACAGTGGCAGTATTGAATTGTTTTGGGACAGCATTCTGAGGAGTGGCTGAAGTATCTAGCCTTACTGTCATTGAAACATCATGAGTAAATGGTAGATTAATAAACAAGATAAGTCCCTGACTAAGATGCAAAAAGTAATTTGCTGGGGTCTGGCTTTTGATAGGTTTTTACCCAATTGCTGGATTTACAAGTGACACCTCTCCCATCAACTAAAGAAATTATTTAGTTTTGTGAAGAGGGGAAAAAGAAAATGGAAAAGAAAATATTCAACCAGCTGTAGCAGCCTGGAAGTAAAAATATGCATGTGAGGTAATCCTTTGTAGTCCTTGACCAGGAGAGAATAGTGTAAGGGTTTCTGGGTAATTAAACCTCAAAGTTCATGAAAGAAGCTGAGATGATTCTCAAGGTGGGTCTCCAAGGTCAATGAGAAGGGAACAGAAGTTGTCCTATAGTTGCTCAGATTGCTGAGGGAGAAGGAGAGAAGCTGGAGATTATGGGACTTAGCTGCTTAGTTATCTGATTCCATGCCACTGGTCCAGTTGCTTCAGACCTTTTATTCTGCGTGCATCTATTTCTTTGGGAAACAGGGCGTGGGACATTCTCTTTGATACCTAACTGCCTTATAGAAGTCATATGTTTTATTCTTCTTACTATTCAGTAGTAACAGGTGATACTGTCCTTTATTACAAAAGGTGGAAGTGTTTTGAAAACATACTTCCAAGCAGCGGGTGGATTTTTTTTTCTTTCCCTAGCCTCCTTCTGCCTACCTACCTCTCAGCTGATCAAATCACTATGGAAGGGGAGTTCTCTGTGAGAGACTTCATGGCTCTGGAGGCTGCCGGACAAGGTACCTTGTCACTGATCTTGCCTGAAGAGAGTGAGAGAGTTGTTTAGATACTGCATAGAGGTTTATAAGCCTGGCAAGGTAACACCAAGCATTTTTCTTTAGTAACTGTAGTCATTTTCTCAGGAAAGTATGGGTAAAATAAAGGACAGCAATGCACAAAACTGAAGATGTGTTCTATTATTAGATCTTTGGACTTAACTCTTAATCATACCTTTCATTATTATGTATCTTTAAGTCTGCTGTTCTCAAAATATGATGTCTTTGAATTAATCTCTTGGATGAAAATTTTCTCCAAATCCTTACAACAGCCAAGAATGTTTGTTGTCGTTAGAACAACTCTGCTTATGCTTAGCTGTAATGAGAAACCTGACTGATTGCTTTAGCTAGTCATCCTTAAACTTTAAAAAATTTTCTATCTCAAAAAAAAAAAAATTACCCTTTGAAAAGAAATCATTTTCTCTGACTTCTGCTCTTCTGTTTGAGACAGCTTTAGTCTGTAACATATAATTATTTTGCACAGTATACTTTAATAGATATTTGAAACACTTTAATATGCTGACAGTGTTTATTTTCTGGTTTGAAGCAGTGGTATTGTGGAACATTTTAATTGAAGCTCTTTTTGAGGAGGAAGAAATACGCTGCTTGTGAAAGCTGTAAAGGAAGGAGAGTGCTTTCTTTGAAAAGCTGGAGATCCTAATTTTGAGCCTAGATACTCTGAGCAAATGAATTTTTGCTTAGGTTTAAATTACTCATTTAATTTCTTCTATGTTTAGATTCAGATCTCATGACACTTCTGATTCCAGGTTCTTTCTTCACTTTTTAAGTGAGGGAGAGGAATTGGGAGTTTTTCATCATCAATATTTTTTTTGAAAAGAAGGCTGGGGATTACAGATGTCTGTAAGGGAGTAGTTTTTTAAATTTTTTTCTTTCTCTTCAGCAGTTAGGGACAGTGATGCTCTAAATATTTGTTGCCTGTTAAGGGATTATGATGGTAGTTTTCAGGTATTTGCTATATGATTAGATAAATGTGTCGTTAACATAATTAAATTATTTGATTGTTCCATACATGTTTGTTATTACCTTTAACGTCATGCATGTAGAACAGACGTTTGCTTTTATCAGTATTTGAGCAAATGGTAAATAGGGACATCAGGCTTTATGACTGGGGGTGGTGGGAAGGTCTTCTCTGATAATCTGGTCTGAGACTTGGACTCCTGTCGGTTATGATTGTGTTCACTTTTTTTTTTTTTTTTTAGCTTTCTTTTTGCAGCTCAGTCACCTCTTTCCTGGGCTGACAGAATGAAATTTAAAATGTTGTAGGCTGCTGGAATTAAAGTGGGAGACTGAGTTTTGAAGTCTTAAAGTCATGCTGATGTCTTATGTTTTGATGTAGATAAGAGTTCTAGCAGAGGAGCCAGTAAAATTATCTTTCAAGAGCAGATGCAGTTTGCAAGGAGAACTGGATCAACAAGTCATGTAGGCACATGGAGCTTTCTGTATGATGGACCTTGTGTTTGTAAATAGTACTTTGCACTTTTCCCAGGCTGACAACAGTAACTTTTAGACACTGTGAAAAACTTCAGATTACATCACTCTCGTTAGTGGTTGTTTATGAGGACCTTTCTCCGGTTCTTCATTTTCCTGGATATCCTACAAAGGATATCACTCTTTCTGTACATGTTTTTTAACCTTTTGCTCCAGCCTACAGTGACAGCTCTGTTTCAGACATCTGTTGCTGTTTTGTTTTGCTGATGGCAGCTAGTGGACCTTCTGTTAAGATCTGAAAGTGAAATTTCTAGTTGTGGTTGCTGTTTAGCAGATGAGTGGGTGGAGAAAAAGGGATGTAGAGTAATTGAAGTGTTGGTTTCTGAATATATTTATTCTGTGATTTCTGAGTGCGCTTACTGGATATGTGTGAAGAGAGGAGAGGAACAAATAGCAATGGAAACATAATGCCAACTTGAGTGGTTTTTCAATGATTTGCATGATACTTGGAGCCCCAGCTTCTGAAGTTAGATCATCACCTCAGAATTTGAATGTTCTTAAAACACAAGATTCTGTCCTTCAAGGCTAAAGAAGAAAGCTTGATCATATAATTCAAGGTTTAAAAATTTGGATTGAGGTTTTGTATTTCTTTTTTTTTAATGATATTTTCTAGATTAATCTTTTTTAAGAACCAAAGGATTTTGAATGCTTTCTTTTTTTAATCTTTGGAATGGATGGAGTCTGGGTGACATGGAAATGAAAGGGAAAATCAAAAGGTAAATGAAGACAGGGCTGCTAGAGTAAGGCAAGTTCCTTCCCTTCTAAGTCTCTCTGTTAGATAAAATTGTCAGAATAAGTAGAATAATGTTATTGCTGAATATGAAACTGAAAGTCTGTGCTGAGTTTTGTCTGAAGCTTTTCAGAAAAGCAAAGCTCATTTTTACATTTTCACAGCAATTGGAGTTTTTTTGGTAATAGTTTCTTACTTTTAAAACTGAAACTGTGAACACTTCTGGTCAGCTTCATGTTGGTGATTACTTTGGATAAACTGTAATTGTAAAATTATACTCATTGTGAAGTTTCAATTGTGAAACCATCCAGCTGAAAATTTAGTATTCTGAAGGATTTATGGAACTGAGTGGTAAAGCATCAATATAAGCAGAAGTGTCACTGTTGCACTTCTGGTGCCATGCTTGAGATTTTTTTCGTAAATTACCATATACTTGTACAACTCAGGTTACTTGATATGTTTTGGACTTGCTTCATGCTGTGGATAATTTTTTTTCCCCATGTTGGGGTAGAACCGTTCTCTGGATGTGTTCATGGAATATCTAGCATTTGGACTAACTTGATCTTAGTGTCTTCAACTTAGGTTCGCTTGCAACTTTAGGGGACTTTAATGCAAGTTTTAGGAAAACTAATGGAATGATAAAATCACAGAATGGTTGAGGTTGGAAGGGACCTCTAGAGGTCATCTAGTCCATCCTCCCTATTCAAGTAGGGCCACCTAGAACCAGTTGCACAGGACCATTTGTCCAAGCGGCTTTTGAAGATCCGCAAGGAGGGAGACTCCACAACCTCTCTGGGCAGCCTGTGCCAGTGCTCAGTCACCCGCACAGTGAAGAAGTGCGTCCTGATGTTCAGAGGGAACCTCCTGTGTTCCAGTTTGTGCCCATTGCCTCTTGTCCTGTCACTGGGCACCACTGAAAAGAGCCTGGCTCTGCCCTCTTTGCGCCCTCCCCTCAGGTGTTTATGTACATTGACGAGATCCCCCTGAGCCTTCTCTTCTCCTGGCTGAACAGTCCCAGCTCTCTCAGCCTCCTCCCACAGGAGAGGTGCTCCAGTCCCTTCATCATCTTGGTGGCCCTACGTTGGACTCTCTCCAGTATGTCCAGGTCTCTCTTGTACTGGATGGCCCAGCACTGGACACAGTATTTCAGATGTGGCCTCACCAACACTGAGTAGAGGGGAGGGATCACCTGTCTCAGTCTGCTGGCAGTACTTTGCCAGATGCAGTCAGGAACTGTTAGCCTTCTTAGTGGCAAAGGCACAGTGTTGACATATGTTCAACTTGGTGTTTACCAGGACTCCTAGGTCCTCTTCTGAAAAGCTATTTTCCAGCTGGGTGGCCCCCAGCATGTACTGGTGCCTGAGGTTGTTCTTCCCCAGGTGCAGGACTTTGCACTTGTTGAAATTTATGAGTTTCTTGTCAGCCCATTTCTCCAGCCTGTCGAGGTCCCTCTGGATGGCAGCATGACCTTCTGGTGAATCAGCCAGTCTCTCTAGTTTTGTGTCATCTGCAAACTTACTGAGGGTGCGCTCTACTCCATCGTCCAGATCATAAATGAAGGTTTTGAACAGGACGTTGGAGCTGGGAGTTTACTTTTTGTTCTCTTACCAGGCCAGTATGTACTAGCACATTTGCTAACAAAGGAGTAGTTTGTCTTATATCTCTTTGGAGATTCATTGAAAGCTGGGAATCAAACGTGATCTTTTCGTCATATTAGTTCAGTATTTCAGGCTGTATTTTAATCACAAAGTGATGCAAAACCAAGAATTACAGAAGGTGCCAAAAGTCAGTTAAATGATGTTTTTAAAGGCTTAGGTATCATTAAGTGTGTACATAAAGCGGTAGGCTTGAGAAACAAACTGTTTTCACAGTTTCTTTAAGCAGTAATGGTGTGGTAAGATATTTGTTGCAGATAGCAGTAGAAATAGTCATTTCATTTATAACTAGCTATGTGTTGTTTGGCTGTGACAGAACACTCTAGTGTTCTGTTATTCTTCTTGTTCATATAATTGGAAATAAGAGTGGCAATCTGATGGTTCCCTCCTGTTAACAAGGGAAGTACATACGCAACCTGTACTCGGCCCCTACCTGTGTGCTTGTATTGACACTTCTTAGGTCCCTCTTCTAGGCGGTTAAATTTGCTAGACACTGATACAGCCTCCCAAAAAGAATAGCTTTCTGCTGTACTAGCAAATGCAATTGCTTCTGTAAAGTATCCTGTGAGTGGGAAAACCAGAGAAAAGGTAACATGGAGAAGACCACCTCTTCCGGTAGGTGGCAGCAGCAACCTGTTGAACCGGGTTGAATTGGCTGGGACAGAAAAATGGGGACACGTATGTCATAAACAGATGAGGAAATTTCACTTAAGATAATTTGCTGGCTTTTAATAAATGATGTCCTGTTAAAGAATGTATCTCAAAACTCTGACTGTAAAAGCTGTTGTGATGCAGAACACTGAACTTAAGGACATTTACCAAAAGAGCTCTGTAAAGGTATTTAGAAAGGAATCCCTGCAAGTGACAGTGAGCTGTTGTTTGCTCAACTACCTGTTGTAGGATCTTCTGAGAAGGCGAATAAATTTAGGTGCGTCTAGGTTACCATAATAATATGGTAGGACTTACATAAGAGGAACCGCACATTTTTAAATAATGTTTTGCTTTTTGTGCATAAAGAGATAATACTTGTGTTGGGTATTGGGGCACATCAAAATCCATGACTCTTATCTGCTCTACTACTAAACAAGATCTGTTGCTCATGATCCATCTCTAGGAGGTGCTTCTGCCCAGTGATGACAAGAAAAAGTGCAGTCTATTTGTGGCAATCATTGATTCCAAATAATTTTTATAACACTGATTATGGTATTCCTGCCTTGAAATTCTAAAGTGTAGTTTAAATTAAATTTGATTATAAGCATCTGAAGTTAACAGGTGAAAAAATACGTTTATTCCCTGATTCTCTGACTAGATAGCATTACAATATCCCATGAATGCTTTGAAGGAAATTCATTGAAAGAAGTCATAAAAATCTGACTTGGCTGTTTGAAGACTTAAATTGAAAATATTGTTTGAAAAAGTACATTTGAGTTGTAAATTGTTGTGAGAGGTGTAGAGAAACTTGCCTGAGCGTGAAGCCTGTGTGATAAGATATGAACTTACTTGACTGTTCCCAAAGTTTGAATTTTTTTCTTCTAAATAAAAGCATACATTTGCTTTCAGGTATTAACTGCAATCCTTTAAAAAATGTGTTTGCTGTAAACAGAAGGAAGAAGAAGATGATTATGTGCCAGGGATGCTCCTTTTTGAACACGGTTGAGACGCAGGCATGTGTTCACTGTACTTGCATTCCATGCTAATGTGATATAAAGCTGCTTCTGTCTGGAAGCCTTCTTCACGTAGTGGTAAACTTGAGCAGGTTGTACGCCAATAGCTCTTGTCCAACAGGGTTGAAATCGCTTATCAATGGAGCACAACCAGCAGGGATTCATACATTGTTGTGGCCTTATATATCTGTTTATCCATTAGTTCCTTTGGACTGAAAAACTTGAGAAATAAGGCAGGTCACTAAAAGAAAGGCTTGTCCTACTGTTCCTGAAGGTAAAGTCTGAGTAAGGAGATAAGGTGTAGCCGTTATTATTAACAAGATACCTAATGTTGCAAGATGAGTTGGATTTTTTTAGTCTTCTGGTTGCTTTATTATAGCACAAAAATGTGCTTACGTAGAAACGTGCTGCAAGTTGATGTTACTGTCATAGCTTACGCTTGATTTTCCTCGCTTTTTCCATTGCCCAGGGTTTGTTAAGAGAACAAATGCAGTAGAATCTTGCCTGTTTGCATGAAGGGCAGAGATCCAGTACCAGTTATTATGTGTGAACTACTGAACGAACAGTAAATGATAGAATGCACTTGTTCAACACAAACAGGGAACAATGATTTGTTGTTTTTTTGTAACTTCTATTTTGAAAAATTATAGCTTCTATGAGAGTTGCGTATGGCCCTTCATGGTATTTCCTGATAAGTTGGTGGAAGCCTCCTGCTAGTTTTTTAAACATTTGTGAGGTGGTATCCTTCTCTTTTCTTCTGCACTGTTTGGATAATGCATTTAGTCGGGGAATGCCAAAACATTTGAAGACCATGAGTGTAGTTTCATGAGTATTTCTTTCCATGTCAACACTGGCATGAGCTGCCCTGACCTTTGCTGCTTATTCCTGCATTGCCTCTCAGTTGCACCAGGATAACTGTTCCAGGTGGTTGTGCTGCAAAGCAGATTGTGGAATTTACCATCAGAAAAATATTATTTTTAACCTGGATTGATTCCCTGACCAGTCTCACTGCTCAGCTGCACAAACAGTTGTGCCAGCACAGCTGAGGGATGAGGACTGCTTATGCTGGTACTGCAGTGAAAAAAAAGTGTTTGTGAAACCAAAGCCTGTGGCTTAATCTGTGTGTTCTAGGTGTTTTGCCGGTACGATTAGACTGTGTCAGCAAAATACTCCTCATACAGATGCAGCTTTTGATTGTCGAATGCAGCTTTTGATTGTGGAATGGAGAAAAGGATAATTGTGTGCTTTTCTGCGCCCCCCTCCCCCCCCGTGTTTTTTTTTTAGTTCTGATACTTCTATGTTGTCAAAATATGTATACACCGCTTCAGAAAATGTCTGTCAATTCTGTAGAACAAGCTTTATGTAAACTGATTTGAACTACTATGGATTTCTAGAAGATGGAAGAACTATAAAGTCAAGACAGTGCTTATTTGTGCTGCCTAGCTGGAATACATATAATGTTGAGATAGTTGCTTCCATCTTTACCTGAATTGTTACTCCTCCAGATGATGAAAGATCAGTAGCGATCCTTATTTTTGAAAGTGAGGGGAACAGAAGGTCTTGCAAGAAATGAAAGTCACAGTTCTTGAATAGATGAAATAAGAAGCTAAAACCTCTGAAGAAGAGGTTTAAGGTTTCAGGAGATAATACGGGCTTTCTTAGGAATTATGTTTTTGTCGCAATGCATTTACAAAGGTGGTTGTATGGTTGTGGGCTTCTTTCAACCATATTTGACTAATAGTGCAACAAATTATTTTTTCACCCTGTAAACACAATATTTCATATGTTTTATTCTCTTAAGTTGATAAATATCTAAGCTCACATGTGGCTATAAAACAGTTTTATTTATCTTATTTGGTAATTAGTGTTTGGAATGTCTTCTGCCCAATTTTACTTCCAATTATCAGTCTGGAATAGGCTCTGTAATACTTATGTGACAGTGAGAAATCTTAGGTTTTGAAACAAACTATTATTCTAAATGCTTCTATAAACTTTTAATCATGTAAGGTTAAAGCTGAACAATTACAAATCAATTGGGAAATTTAAGTTAGTATTACAGAAGTCGTCTGTGCTTTGCATGTTCCTTTAAGAGTTTTTATCCCTGTGGCAACAACTGGAAAGAGCTTTTTCTAATTATGCAAAGTTTAAGGTTTCATTAAAATGAAGGGGGGAAAAAAGCAGCTTCTAACCTTCTGCATTTTGTGGCTTGGAGAGGAAATACAAATCTGTTCTTTGTAGACAGTGTTTTTGCTGATTCTTCGTAGCTTTCCTAAGCACTGAAGCGAAATTTTAATATGTGGGTAAGCTTGCTGATTTGCACAAGAGTGAAATTGCTAAAATCACTGATATTTGAGAAAGTTATGTAATAGTTCAGAAGCTATAAAGAAAACTCGAGCAGAATTTCTTTCGAAGTTGGAAAAAGGCATCTTGAATCTCTAAGAATGTTTTTAACTTCCAGTGTTGTTTGTAAGGCAGTCTTCTTTATAGAATTTTAAAAGTTAATGGGAAGAACTGGGTTTTGTCTCTTTTTTGGTATAAATTAAGATAAGGCATACTTTTCAAAAAGGCAAGTCATATTTATTGTTACAGTTCATTTCAAGTAATCGTTCATTTAATTAATTGTTAAATTAATTTTCGCTATGAACCATTGTGTTATGGATATAATACATTTTAATAGACTGTTTTGCCTATTAATTTTAGTAGTAGTCCAGGCCTAGAAGCATTTCGTAATTCTTCATTCTAAATTTATATAACTGAAATGGCCTCATTGATGGTAGATTTTTGCTGTTCTTGAGTACGTCAGTTTGTTTCGTTCCTGAAAGGTGTGGGTCTGTAGCTTGTCTCAGGTTGTTGGTGGTGTTACTAGCATTTATTTTTGATATGGCTGGAGCAATCAATGCTGTAATGACTCACTGGTGGTAAAAAGGGATTGAGCTGAAACAGCAAAGCAACTGTGAATATTTCAGAATATGCTTTAATATTGTGAAATGCAATGTCTTTAGGTTTATTAATTTGAAGTTATTTGTGATAATCTGTCGCATTATGATAAATTCAGTGGATTCTATGGAAGACTTGATTTGCGTTTTACTTTCTTCCTTGAACGCTGCCTCTGGCTACTGTCACTAAGCCTCTATTTTAGGGAGTAAAATTAGCCATGTGTTTTAAACCTATATAGTTCTCATTGACGTAAATGGGAGCAGTGTGGTCAAAATTCATGCTGCAATGCCTTGAAAATTTCTCCAGATGTTGTTAACTCAGCTAATGTGCAGGAGTTGCTGCTTCCTGCTATTTATGGAATCTTATTTCAAGCTCATTTAAAAAAAAAAAAAATTAAGCTGCTCTATCTGTGGCTCCCAATGAAATGGTTAAG
>VXAL01009346.1:110174-129269 GCA_013399475.1 Chauna torquata
TTTTTTTTTTTTTTTTAAGTATAACGCACCCTGACAATATCAGAATGAGGAGGATGTGATACTTCCATTGATTCCATACATAGATAGATCACTGTNTCTATCTGTGGCTCCCAATGAAATGGTTAAGATGTCTTCTTGGTCAGTGTTGTTAATACTGTTATATAATAAGGGAGGGTGAGGGCCCTCATCGTCTGCAGACTGGGCAAGATTCCAGCGGTGCCTGGAATTTCATGCTGTTTGATTTCTTCTAGGACCCAATCATTAGAACTGTTACTTTTTTTTTTTTTTTTAAGTATAACGCACCCTGACAATATCAGAATGAGGAGGATGTGATACTTCCATTGATTCCATACATAGATAGATCACTGTTCTTTGCAGCTGTCCATAGCTGTAAGGGTAAGGTAGAAAAATGATCAAAGCTCAAAGGAGATACATTCTTCCAATGTTGTTTCATAGGCTGTTGTCTTTGCTTTTGTTCTGAGGATTTCTCATGTAATGACCAAAAGTGATTGCATGTCTATTTGTTTCAGGATTAATCAGTAGGTTTTCTCAAGTCTGTAGGATAAGAGGAAGCCACAGCATTTCAAAATGTTTTTAATCGTTTTTTTCCACATAAGGAATTAACTATACCACCTCATTTAAAATAACCAACTATTCATTTGCAACATGGTGGTAATTTTATTTCATGGAAAGTATAGCAGTTTCCATTCCTTATTGGAAAGAAGCTGCTTTTCAAGGCAGTTGGGGGTGGGGGGTGAAGTTAAAAAGTCCATCTGAAACTGTTTTCTCTTTTCTTGGTTTCATAACAACTGGTGCCAGTAACAACTCATAGTAGCCCTTTTGGTATCTAAATGCTTCACTTACAAGGTTTACTGTTCTCTTAACTAATAGATGGCTGTCCTGCCTGTATTCACAAAGGCAGAGCAAGATCGGCCAGCTGCTATGACCTAGGAAGTTGTGGCTCCCACACTGAAGGGCTTGATGGTTTTTTCTGAACTTAAATATGTGGCATTGAAAAAAGGTTTTCCACTGTCTATACTGGCATGTAAAACTTTCCTACTGTGAAAAACATTGTTAGCAGTGGCTTTGATTTTTGGCATTAAGAAGTTTGGCATTTTTAAATTTGAATTTCAAATATTTAAATGGGTCCTCTGTATTGTCTACAGAGGACATGTGTCTGGGATAGAAAGAAATAGGTCGTATTCAAATGGAACTAAATTCCACTGAAACATACCATGCCGATGGAGAGGGATCTAAAGGTCTCGGGAGAAAAAAATAGTTGGGGTTCACATAACTTACTTATTAAGGATCTGCACAGAGCCCAACAGTAGCAGATAAATACTTGGCACAAGGGTTTGGATTGACCACAGTGTCACAAAACACATTCAGGCCCATAACTTCTCCTATAGCTTTTCCTCATAGCATATTCAGCCCCACAAATTTTAATTTTCTCTATGCATGTTTTTTCCCATTTCAGGTTCTTAAGAAGGCAGCTGTCAAACTGAAAGCTTTTCTCCTGGTTCTGCAGGTTGTCTGCGTGCTCCCAGAATAATCAGAAATGCATTCAAATGTTGAGTATTGCACATGTAAAAGCAGAGAACAGTATTTCTATACTAATTATTATAGTTCTTTAGATAACTGCTTTTACTTCATTTAGAATACAATTGCTGATGCAAGAGCACTCTAAAAGCCTCAAGTTAGTTAACCTTATAAAAAGGCCTATTTCAAACAGCAGCTATGAATCTAAATTGACTTCAAAGTACTGCCCAATATGTCAGTCTTCTCAAAGCACAGGTAAAAAGGGCTTTGCAGATTGTGCATAAGCAAGAACATAGCCAGCATGTTGTAGGATGCGATTATTCCTTTTATTCAGTGTTTGAGGATGCCTCTGAAAGACTGTTGTGAGCCTGCCTTTGCAAGAGATGCTGACAAACCAGAGCAAGTTCAGTCAGGGGCCACTAAGATGGTTAGTGATACATGAGGAGAGACAGAGGGAATTCAGTTTCTTAAAAGTGGGGAAGAGAGGGCTAAAGGTGGGTTTATGTATGGTCTTAAGATAATGGGAATTACAGGGAAGATGCGGGCCATACCCATCTCAGAGGTGGTGAGCAAAAGGACAGGAGCTGTCATAGATTGCAACAAAGGAAAACCCAGTTACCTGTAAGGAGAAAATTCTTCTCAGTGAGAGTGGTTAAATACTAGAGGAGATTTCTCTGTGCTAGTGGAATCTCCATCCTTGAGGATTTTCAGAATTTGGCTCACCAAGGCCCTGTGCACCTAATTTAAACTTCAGATTAGCCTTGCTTTGAAGGGATGTTTGGATCAGTTGACCTCCAGAAAATGTCTTCCTAATTTGTTCTTTTAGAAAACATTCTAGATCAATACTGTGTTATCAGGGATACTGTTGGAGGTAGCTTGAGACAAAGCAGTATTAGATTATATAATTCCAGTCTGTATGAGACTGCATAAATCAAGACTAGATCTTCCTAGAGTATGTTTTTACATGTTTCTTAGAAATGGGGAGTTTGGTTGTTTGTTTTATTTTTTCTTTTATTTCCCTTTCTTTTGTTTTGTTTTACACAGTCACTGCTCTTATGCACCTGTTCTAGTTGCAAAATTGGTTTAATATGCAATCCCCAGTGGAGATAGTGGGAGTGAAGTATACACATGATGCAGTCATACCACTGATCCAATGCTGGCTGCTTAGATAATATAATATATGGCTTTTAACTGACTATTCAGAATCAACTTTTGGTCTAGCCAAGCTTACAAGATCTCTAATTCAGATTCTTAATGAGTCTTGGAAAGCAGGTGTCAGTCTCTTTCATGGTTCCTCTCAGTTTAGTGATGACGTCTTTGATTTCAGAATAACGTGCTTCCAGGCTTCTTCTAGCGTGCCCTAGTATCTGCTGGATGTGATACAGGCAAATGTATCCAAGACATTTTGAGCTTATGCAGCAGCATAATCCAGCAAAAGAAGGATATTGACTTCAGATAGGTTAATCGTATGAATTGGACCATGGAAGAGGCCAGCAAGGATCATGGCTAGAGGAAAAGAGATGGTGGAACTGCAGTGTCTGGGAACAGAAGGGAGTGTCTGGAGAGAGAAGGAAAGAAATGTTCTCTTGCTGAAGCTTTCAGTCTTCTTGGCTTTCTCATGTAGTTTCACCCTAAGTCTCTAAGCACTTCATTAGTAAAGGAGCGTGTGAAGTTGGGCTATTACTTGCCAGGCAGCTAACTCACAGTACAGTTCTCACGTATGGTAGATATGTCTCTAGTCTTCTCATAGGGGAAAGTCCATTTAACAATCTCATCTTCACAGTGAATTGCGATAGTGGACTTGAGTATTCCTCATAAGCAGTCTGGAAATCAAAGCTAAAAAGAACAAAATCACTTCAAGATGGTTCTGTCCTTTCCTCGTTAAGGTACATTGCACTCTGGACTTGTGGTTCTGTAGGAGACAGCTGACAAACCAGTAATGTCAACGTTGGTGCTTCGGTATTTGTGTCTACAACCATGAGTGGCCTTTGTACTTGGTTTGAAAAGGCTCATGGAGATTTTGGGCCTGTATCATTCAGAGGATTTTCTTTGCTTCTTCCCCAGAAGCAAGGTAGACTAGATTGTTAATTGTGAAATTACTTTGGAGAGTTGAAAATCAGAAAACTCTTGCGAGGTTGACTAGCCAGCTTTCATTTGTGCCAAAGCCAGTAGATTTTAGCTAAAATATTTTGTAGTAGTGTTTTCCTGAGGGGGGAGAGGGATTAATAAAAGGCCTTAAAAAATAGTTTGTTTTGGTAAAAACTCAAGATTACTAATTTGTATTAGTACCTTGAAATATATAGCATTATTTGGTTAACAAAGAACAAGAAAACTATGAATCTTTAGGAATGAATGTCACCCATGGAGTCCTTAATCTGGGTAAGCACAACCTTGATTTTAACAATTAATTTTTTTCTTCCACACGTACTTTTTTTATATATAAATCATCCTCTTAGTTTGGCAGTGTGAATTGAAAGAAAAGTACTGCTTCCTTGACACTTTATAATCAGTGTCATTTCTATACTGGGCAGATGATTTTCATTAGTTGTTTTCATGTTATTTTAATTGATCTGATTGGAAAGATTTGTTCTTGAAATAGGAATACATAAAATAAGTAACTCGTTTTTTGCATATAGTGGGGAATTGAGAGTGCTTTCTGAAAGGAGTATGCGGAAAGCAGAGGGAGCGCTTATAAACTTTTTGGATTCTTTGTGGCTTTTTGTGACACGTGCATTCACTACTTGGTGAATGCCGGAGAAGGTGTAATTTGATCACTGAGCAACGTTTGGTACTTACTGGTTTTGTGGGGACAGCTTGTTCTGAAACCTTTCACTTTTATTTGGTTATACATTCTTTTGCTCAGGACTACTGAAATACAGATACATGTTACTTGTGATGCTAACAGCATTTCTGTTTGCTTTAATTGCTGTAGCATTTGGTCAGTAAGTTCTCAAAGTATACTTGTATTGAAATCTAGCTAGTTACTTTGAAAAAACACTTTGATTTTGCAAAACTTTCTCTAGCATGTGGTCAGTGAAACATTAAAATCTGAAGTGATACTCATAGCCTGCTGCTGCTTAGCAACTGTTTCAATACTCTCTGGTCTAGTATATATGAAGTAGAACTGCTTGTGTTCTGTTGTTTGGAAGTAGTTTTGGACCTTTAAGGTTAAAGAAAGATGCCAGTTTCTCTGTAAATGGTGCGCTTTAAAAATTATTAGCTGGTCTTCTGCACATAATTTAGACTGCAGGTAAGGTTGAAAACACTAGCTGAAAGCTCTTGAAGTGCTAAATTTGTGTTCCTTCTATTTGGATTGTAAATGAGAATAAAGTACCTGTCTTGCTAGACATACTTTGAAAAACCATTCCAAAAGCTTTTCTCTTTGGCATCAAATAATATATATATTCTTTTTACTCCAGGGAAGAACATCAGGGAACAGGGCAAGCATTAGCATTCTGTGAAATAGTTTTTCATCTTCACATCATGGTTCTGAGAGTGGTTCTAGGTGGCACTGCTTTTACCAGCCCTGATCGCTCCTGTTTTCACAAGCATTTGACTGGCAGAGTGATGAACAAGACAAGGAAACTGATCTTGGTTAAAATTAACCTAGCCAAAAAAAATGGGGTTACTGACTAAGTAGGCTAAGATCTGTTTTGAATAAGTAATTTAACTTCCTCATACTTCTCCCTTGTGCAAGCACTTGTAACTACAGTCCAGGAGAGAGAAGTGGGATCTTACCCTTGACAGAAAATGGACCTTAGACTGTCCTAAACACCACTCGTCCTAACCATGACACCGTGTCAGGTATAAATCTACTTAAATTACACACATGAATGATTTTGATGTAGTTCACTTGTGTCTCATAATGAAACTTTTTGAAATGCAGGGAGTGATAGTTTTACAGGGTAATCGTAATCGACTGGTTAATTAGTGGTACTGAGCTACAGACAAAAGCCAAGCAGTTTAAACTTTGTTTACATCTGCGTTGAGATGTGAGTGGAAGGATTTGGTTTGTGGTAAGGAGCATTTAAACTTTGGTTGTGAATTCAGTGTCAAAGCAGAATGTGTGTAGTGAGGAAGAGTATAGTCACGACAACTAGGAGGAAGTAAAATAGTTTGCTCTTTAGCTCTTCTAATGCAATGTACTGACAGTCCAAACACACAGGTGTGGGTTGTTGATGATCCATTTTAATGCTTCAAGTGAACAGGATCACAAATTTCACCACTGGAGTTTCAAACCACACTTGTAAAAATGTACATTAGATGACATGTATGTTCAGGCAACTGAACTTTTATACTGTATAGGAAAGAACACAGAAGATGATATATGAGGAGTTTATTTTGTTCTTACAAGTTAAGAACTGCATGATTTAATAGCTTGCAGACTTGCTCAAAGTGCTATTGCTTAAGCTATCCTTTGTGGCTTTTGGCTTTTCTGCAAGATGATAACCCCTCTAAAACCAGTGATGCTGGTCAGGAATTTTCACTTCCAACACTCTCCTTTTGGGTGGTGTTTTGTATAAACCAGGCGTTCTCAAAGCAGTCTGTGAATCACATTGAAATGCACCATGAATGTAACTTGAGGAAGCTGAATGTTTTTGCTTTGTGAGTTTTTTTGTGGTGTTTTGTGTGCGCGCGCGCGTTGTATACAACCAGAAACTGTTAGCACTGGTATGAGCACAACAGATTCGAGAGCCCTTGCTATAAATTTTTGCAGAATGTCAGTGTTCTTCTCTGCCTGCTTAGGATGTGAGGAATCACAGATTTTGTCTCTATGACCTGGGAAAGTTTTTGCTGTTTCACAAGTTAGAATTGCTGCCGTGCTTTAAAATGAGATCATCAAAGAAACCGCGTTGATAAGACTGTTTGCAGGACATCATAGTTCCTAGTGTTTTACCTAGTGAAATACAAATTAATGATGATGAGTGAGCTGGAGTATGGTAAGAAGAGAGAAATTATCTCTGGTTTTGTTCCAACGTGTTGAAATTAGAGTGCAGTTCTGTTCTTGACGTTGCTGTGGAATTCTTGCATGATGTTGGACCGGAGTTTAGTGCTGCATGTGCAACTACATGTCATGTGGCTTAATTGAAATGTTACTATTTTTTTTTACTCTCTTTAACCTCCCAATGTTTAATTTCTTGCAAACATAATGCTATTTTGTATGTATTTAAAGTCCTTACTGAGTTAAGCAAGCATGAATATAGACAGCTGTGCAGTAGATGTATCAGCTGCTGAATACTGCTCAGCAAGTTAAGATACTATATGACTGAACCACCCTTAAATCTGTGACAGCCAAACTTTGAAAATAGTATGTTTTAAATAAATCTCACTTCTAATTTCAGATACTCAATTATTCTTCATTTATAAGTAATACAAAATACTGCAACTAGATTTCATTTGCCTTCAATATTAATGCCTTTTTAAGGCCTATTATTTAGGTATTTTGTTGATCTGACCTTTGTCAGTGTGTAGAATGTGATGTTCAGTGCTGCCCTTGCTGCAGGAGGAGCAACCAGTAGAGCAGTAGAATAAATGAAGGATGCAGAGATCTCTGACTGGTTGACTTCTGTTCTGGGAACATTGTAAAGAAAAGATTCTCTGTAAGTCTTAGAGCAGAGGTGGTAGTTCCCTCCAAATCAGTTTTCCAGACCTAGCATTTTTCTTTCTCCAGCTTCTGCTTGTGGCAAGAATTTGCCTTATATCCTTTACATCCCGTTATACACTTATAGCTGCCCTTATAGTTACCTACCTACCTGGCTTAATCAGACTCCACAGATGGAAAGGGAACAAGGGGGAAAAAAAAAAGTCCATAGTTACAGAAAGTGAACATCTTCCAAATAAGAACACACAAGTTTTGAGTCGAACTTTAAAGAACTGGAGAGTGTCAAAGTTGCAACTAGTCTTGAGTCAACTCTAGTCAACTACACTTGAAAGGTGTGTTCGCATTAGTTCCTTTCTATTGTCATATAAACATTTGAGGTGTGAAAAAATAAAAATGCATGCCACAACAAGATGTGGAACTAGGAGTTAAGTCATAGTCTATGTTTTGGAGGTCAGTGAAAAATGTTTTATATATGGTGTCTTGGTTTTTCTCCCTCCTTCCCTTCCCCTCAGCCCCATGCTGGCTAGGTGAGTGTAATAAGGAAAAGATCAAGTTTTGCTGGATTAGGACTCAGGATCTTTGTTTCTTGTACTTGTCCACCGCCTTGCTCTGCCGTGCTGTAGTGGCCAGCGTGTGCCGAAGTGAGTTGTGGTCTAGACTGGGATTGCACTATTATGGAAATAGAAATTTAGATTAAAAAGTAAAAAGTGGAAACTGACTTGATGACCTCTTTCTGTTTCTTCTCCAGGTTTATCAGGGAAACAATTAGAAAAGCTTCCTCATAAAACCTGGAAATAGGCTGTACGTTGGGTGTGCCTAAGATAGAGAAGTAAATGGTTTGATATTTTTTTCCCCTTACATTCATGTTTTCAGTCAAAGCAGCAATAAAGCTTCATCTTAATTTAAATACGTATATTGGATATATATAATATATATTTAGAATGAGCTTTGTTTCAGAAAATCTCATCCTTAGTGCACTAGGTGTGCTTTAAGAACGTTTTAGGCTAATGTATAAGCACTCTATTTCCGTCCTTGGAAAAATGTATCTTTCTATAAGGAACTGAAACAAATAATTAGAAAGAAGGACACAGCATTTAATGTGAATAAGAAAACAATTGATGTATCTTGTTACTACTAGGATTTTTGTGAATTTGTTTTCCTAATGTAATTGTACCCAGACAACTTGCTATACAGACTGACTTCAGCAACAGTATCATCTAGTTGTAGGAAAAAAAGAAATTCTGAAGATGTTACTTTAATGCATCGGGTTTTGATGCAGTTAAAAGGCTTGCAGTTGCTTATTTGGAAGTCATTGACGTGCAATTGGGAAATAGCTTTGACCACTGAATATTTAAGTGCTGTGATATTGCTGTAGTTTTTTGGAGTGGCTTTTTGTGTAAGTCTCTAAATCTTGGAAGAAAGGCTGCGTTGTTAATTGACACTGAGAACCAACTTCACCTAGTAAGACACATTTAATATGGTTATCTTTTAGTTCTCTATTTAAATAGAAACGCAAAGAAAGTGTTAAGGCAGTGGAAATGTTCTTAAAGTCGTTATACTGAACTATTTTGCTACCTTATACTACTTTCACTGGTACTTACTGATTGATATATTTTACACTGCCAGCATGTTGTTTAGCTAAGTAGACACCTTCAGTAAGATCTGTTCAGTTGTACAAATAAGCAGAAAGCATTAATGTAGGTGATACTGTATTGGACTGTTGTTTTAGGAGGCCAGTCGTTATCTGTTAAAATTCTTACATAAATTTTTGTCTTTTTTTGGTCTCTTACTTTGTGAGGAAATCAAGGAAGCAAGACAAAGATTGTCTTTTTTAACTGTTTTCTCTTCTTTAAATTTCGTGATTTGCTTTGCTCTTCTACTAAAGCCGAAACATAGTTTAAATATAGCACTTTGCGTATAGCAGTTACTGAAATGTTTTTCTTCATTAGCGTAATGCATAAAATAGCTCTGGAAATGGTGCTGTCAGAACACTCAACTTGAGGGATCATTAAATTGTTACTCTCAGGTGTGCAAAGTTTTTTAGCTATTTAATGTGAACTGGTAGAATTTGTTGGAAAATAGATTTCTGTATAATGGTTCAAAAGGAAAAAATATTCCTCTACTGAAGGTGTAGCATTGTAATTCTAAAGTGTTTACATATTTAAAGTGTGGTCAGTGTTGATCTTCTTGATAATTAGGGCTGCAGATGTTCTGATGCATTTGTAGGAGTAGTCATTTAGTACATATTTGTGTCTGATTTGTCTGCAGAATGGAACCAGAAGATTATTCGTTAATCATTAAATCATCAGAATAAATGTTGCAGCTTTGGTGCAGATTGTTACTAACTGTTGCAGTGAGGAGACTTTCTGGAAGTTGTAAACACAATTAAAAATAATATGAAATTCTTATTTCCCAGGGAATTACCATAATTTCCCTAAGGGTGTTTTTTTCCCCCCACAGGCTTTTCACATAAAGATAGCCTTAAGTTCTTTCATCATCAAAAAACAGTTTTCAAATTTTAGAAAGCACTTAAATTGAGTCAACAGAAAATTATGAGCATCCTGGATATCATCAAGCACGTATGTTTGCTTTAGTAGACTAATTAGAACAGTATTTCAGGACATTCTTAAATACCACTTTTTGTTTCCACTTAGTTATAAATACTGTAACCAAAAACTGTCAGGTTGGAGAGTACTGTTGTTAGACTTTAGATTACTTAGCTCATCTGTCACCTGTGCCCTTTCATCTCTGCCCTTCTAATTACCAGAAACTATATAAAACCTAGAGAACAAGAAATATATCCATGTTTTGAAGGGCATTGTTCAAAATGGATATACACTGAAGCATGGAACCTGCTACATATAGTAGGCTCACCTGTTAAGCAGAGACATCAAAAAAAACTACAAGACATTGCAGACTGTCCTTCAGTTGAAGATTTCATGTTGTAATTTTTTTCATATGATGCAACAATTGACTTTAAAAAAAGAAGAAAAGGTGGGCTGTAGGACATAAGTGGTACTTCTGCTATGCCACGTTTATTCCTTTCCCTCCCTAGCTAATATTAGTCTTTCACTGTGAGTAGGGTAGCTATTCTGAAAATTCAGGATTAAATTTTGTCATCTTGTATTCTTAGGAGTGGTTCATCTGTATGTATGGGCAAATATTGAGAGACATGCTTTGATTCTGAAATGTTGCACCTAAAATGCTGTCATGCCTCTTGATCTCTGTTTTGCTTCACTTCTGGGGGTACTTGCTTTAGTATCAGTGTGAAACGCAGCAAGGAGTCTTGCAAATGCCAACCTAGTCGTAAGCACTGTAAGAAGGGGTTCTTTTGTCTTTGAATTGGGGATACAGGCAAAACAGTAACGTACTTTGTTATGAAATTGAAGACTTTTTTTCAAAACCTTTTTCGTGGATGAATCTGACAGTTATTTCAAGAATATACCAGTTAGGTTCAAAGTGCCTCTCTGACAGCCTTCCCGCTGAGAAGGCTGTAATAACAGTACTTTTATTTATTTCTGAATTGATGACATGTCTTGCTGTTCTATTTAGAATGAGGGCTGGGATATGCTAAGTTACACCAAACTGTAAGTGATTAGTGAGAAGCTTTATAGCAACGCTGTAGTAAAGGGTCATCTCTACAAGTGTTGTATGTTAAGGCATAAATACGTAGTTGCACAAAAGCTGTTGGCTCCTTAGTTGAAACCTAGCAATTGTTCTTCATTTAAGTATTTCAGTGTGTTTTTGATTCTCTTAGTTGTGCTTTTTCAGATACAATTTCCAGCTGTTTCCATCTAAATTTATTTCTCTGATAAACCATAACAATAAACCGTTTCTGTATAATTTTTGAAGAGAACTTTACCCTGAGAAAGCCTGAGATATTCCAGGTAGTGTGAGCTTTTAAGAACAAAAAGCATCACGCTTGTCCTACATGCTTCCTTCCACATGGTAACGACCCTTGGTGGCTCCTCTGTTAGTAATCACGTTTCCCTGTCTCTCGTGAAAGGTTTGAAAACTAGTTTGCATTTGTTCTTGTTTAGTTTTTAAACTGGGAAATAGCTGTCAAAAAGTATTGGGAAATAACTAGAGTTATGACCTCCTAGAAGTCATGATTCTTGCTTTATCAGATGTCTGTTTCATTTAGCAAAGAGTTATAAAGAGAATATTGTGGGCTTAGCAAGTGTAAGGTGACTCTGACCTGGTAAGAAACCACCATGGGACTGGTGACTCTATAGTTGCTGACAGCACCAAAGCAGCCAGTCATGCTGGACTGTGGTTTTTGGTGGTGGAACCAGAAGTCTGAAAGCTTTCCAGTTCCAGGTATAATTGGAGTGTGGTTTCGTGATATTGAGAGTGTTTGGAGCCAAGAGATTTTGAGATGGGCTTCTGTGCACTTGGGCTACAGGGTAGTCCCATTTGGCCCAGAGTCAACTATTGTAGAGGTTCCTGAAGCTGTTGAATGAACTTGTCATTCATGTCCATTTTACTGCTGCTGTTGGCAGTAGATTACTGGCAAGTTCCCCAGATATCTACAACGTTGTAGGGGGCAACTTGTTAAAGGAAAACTTTGATCTGATTTGGACGGAAGTCAGACATACAAACTAGAAATATCTTACAAACTGCTCTGGAGCCAGTGCCTTTTAGAATGGTTCTGTGTGTAGAGTAATGATTTAAAACTTACGGAAGCAAGAGGGTAGAAATAAACCAACCAACCCTTTCAGATGCTTGTTATCCTGCTTGTTACTGTGATCATAGCCAGCATGTACAACAGGCTTTACATCACAAGCTTAACACTTCTCTGACTTTGAGGTAAAGTGTAGGTGGGAATGAGGAGTAGCGATAGGTAGGTGATTAAAGTTCCAGTATGTAGTCTCGTGGTATGTAACGGGTCTGGTGTTGCTTACAGGTACTGTGTTCAGAACTGTTGTTACAATTCAGAATAGAGATTCTGCATTCGTGAAGTTTACCTGAAACTATTGACTTCAGTGTTCAGCAGCAGCCAGAAAAGCCTACAGAGGTGTTGGGCATCAACAGAAAGACACTGAGAACGTGAGAAGTGGTGTCTGTCTTTCTGCTGTATAAAGCCCTGATGAGCACTCCTCTTGAGTACTGGTGCTATGGTCCATTTATATCTCGGGGTGGATATACTGGTATTACAGTAGGTGAAATGAAGCTTTAAATTTATATATTTAGAGCAAGAAGACAGCTTTTGTCTTGCAAGGAGAGACTTTTAAAAGTCCGATTTATCAGTTCAGAGAGGGGAAGGTTATAAAAGGATTTATGAATGAAGCTTACAAATTCAGGAAGGTGGTGAATGCGGAATTGTTACTCATTAAATCCTACAACTTTAGGACTACGTAGCACTCAAAGCTTATAGGACGATTGGTTAGAGAGAATCTGAGGAAGGTTTTGTTTTTTTAATTATTGTTTTTAAAGACTGAGTAGTAAAATTCTAGAGTCTTTTGCAACAGGATGTTGTGGAAGCATAGAAATTTCAGGAGGTTAAAAAGGGGAATTAGATAAATACATAATCAACAGATATAAGGGTACAAAGGGAATAGACAGGAATCTGCTCTCTCTAGTTTCCTTAATCAAACAGCTGTGTATACTTGTTGAATATGAGAGGAATGTACTGCAAAAAGGCTCGGGCTTGTGCTCTTCCAGCTTTTTGTTGCCACTCTTGGAGGCAGCACAGGGCTAAAGTGACTGATTGTCTTACTCATGGGAATATTTCTTATGTTATTACATTAGCGTGCACTGGGATCAGAGAGTCTGTAAGAGACTATAGCATCTAGTTCCATTTTAAACTAGTTGTTTAAAATCATCACTTCATTTTAGGAAGCTTTTGAATTTTGTATTTCTTAATCATGAATCAAAAACTAAGATTTTAAAGGAAATCTAGTCAAGCGAGTTGAAGAGAAAAACAAGCTTAATTAAGCAAATACTGTTTGTGTGTAGACTTCTGTCATTGTTTTCAAACTATTTCTTAAATAAAGATTGATCACATAAGTGTGTGTTTTCCTGCTGCTTTCTCTGATTCTCCAGTTTTGCGCACAGTGGTGTTTTTTCATCTTAAGTTCTTCTACTCCCCTTCTAAATCTCAGAACAGTTGCACTAGAAATACCTGGGTACTCTTCAAAATACCAATACCTGCATTTGACAGTAGACTCCTGCGAATTCATGTAGGATTATCTTTATGAAAGCTGTGTTCCAGCCATAAGGGAAACTTGATGGTATAGAAGGAAAAAAAAATGTGGAATATACTTTGCAGCTTTCTCATACTGTTAATCTGTAAAAGAAACCTTATGCAACCACAGTTGAGGATGTGGAAGTTAATACTTGCTGTTTGAACTTCCCGTGAATCAGTGATGGATTTTTCATGCGTGGGAAAGCTGAGAAATGGAAGTAAATATATGGTTGCATAAAAAAGGGAATAAATTTGCTCAAAGGTGAAGATAATTGATTACCTGAGTAAAATTGACCTGAAGGATGCTAAGACTGGAATCTTAATGCAGGCAGAATTTAGAGTTAGCATGGAGTTATGTAATATAATTCACAAAAATACACTAATTCATTGGATTATGTGATGCAATTCTTACCTTGTCTAGTTCACTTCCATATGACATCCTACACTTGCCATGTTACAGGTGCTGCAAGACATACACAAAGCATGTGGTTACTTCTGAGGTAGAGAAAATGTTTTGCCAAGATAAATGTATGATAGGTTCTAGAGAGACTTTCCATTAAGTACTGTATTTAAGATATACATGGTGTTCAGTGGTCTTGATTTTTCTCTTCAAATATGTTCTGTTTACCATAATAGATAGAGCCCCTATTTTAAGATTCACATGAACACCTAACAAATCATTGGTTATTTGGTAGCAATTAATTGCAGTTTCACTGCATTTATCAAAGTAAAACTGAAGAAAAGCAGCATGCTTAAGTTTTTCCTTTGTGGCCTTTTCATTTCAACTTAGTGAGAGAAAATGGATTCTACTGAGACTGGTGTGTTCTCTTCTTAACCAGAAGGTTAATTTGTTGCAACGCAAAGCTTTTAATGATTTTGGAAGAAGAGCAAACAGGAGAGGAAATGCAAAGTATTGCTCTTACGTTGATAGGTATGTCCTTGAGATTAATTGTAGAAAGAAGTTGAAATAGCTTCTCAGCCCTTTTAGAGATACTTTTCTTTCCTCACGTCTCCTTTTTTTTTTTTTTTTTCAAATTTCAAAGCTTTCAGATCCAGATTTTTGTTGTTAACATGCTGTGCAGAAGATACAGATCAAATTTCAACCTGTCACCTATAGTTCAAAGCAAGCTTGGTAACTGTTGATAGACTTTTCTATAATGAAACCATACTTCTGAGGAATTATTTGTATTGATCTGAGAAACCTTATTTCTAATGTGCTTGTGGGTGAGGTTTGTTAACATATTGTTGAGCTATGAAAAAAGTTAGCTGTACTTTGTCAGAATTCACAGAATGACCCACAGTTAAGTGGTGTTGTTTTCAATTAGCTGTGTAGGCATCCACCCTCAAAAAAAATGTATGTATATGTTAGTGTGAGTGTGTATATATATATTATAAGTTTCTGTAAAATCCATGAATAGAATCACTTAATGTGCATGTTAACATGGCTGACCTGGCAAAAATTAAAAGAATTCACAGTTTAAAAATAATAATAAAGCACAAATTTTTATTTGACTGATGTAAGAAGTACAACCCTAACTCACTAATTTTCCTTGAAAAATAATTGGTAATTATATAAGTGCTCATAGTTTCCAAGGAAACACCTGACAGATTAAACCTTTAAGTGTTTTGTATGTACACACTCTTGCTGTGGGACCTGTTATAGCAGATTGTTATTCAGAACAGGAGTTGAGAAGACATTATGAAATGTGTTAAATATTCACTCCCAGAAATAAATATTTGTAATAAGTTTTGGGGGGGAAAAATACCAACTTATGAATCTCTTCTAAGTGTGGTCACTTAAACTGATTTTTCCGAAGGAACAGATTATTCCTTTGAACTGTTGCAGAGTTTTCCGTCTTCTTCTGGTCATACTCATCGTTATTTGGTAGAAGTCCTTTGGTCTATTAAATCCAGGATAGTGCTTGAAGGTGAACTCTTGGTCATGCTGTATTTGTAATTCTGGTTTTTTTTTTTTCAGTTTTGTGATCATGTGACCAAATCAGTTTTATATCCTGTCTTTTATTGTTGCTTGGCTTCAGAACAGTGCAGAGTAGAGATCCAGTGAGTAATTGAAGTATCACTGTTTAGTAGGTTGGGGATGGGACCGGAAACTGTAATTGTGGTAAGCTGAAATTTATTTCTTTATTTAGGAGATTGATGGTAATGAGTGGAAGATAACTTATATTTTTGATAGGAAGATCATTCTGTTTCAAGTAGAGATACTGCAAGGACATTTGAAATGGCTTAAAATAGCCACAGAAAAGCTGAGTAATGTATTATAAAAATTAAATTCATAGAATCATAAGATCACAGAGTCATAGAATATCTTGAGCTAGAAGGGACCCACAAGGGTCATCAAATCCAACTCCTGGCTCCACACAGGACCACCCAAAAATCAGACCCTGTGTCTGAGAGCGTTGTCCAAACGCTTCTTGAACTCCGGCAGGCTCGGTGCTGTGACCACTGCCCTGGGGAGCCTGTTCCAGTGCCCGACCACCCTCTGGGTGAAGAACCTTTTCCTAACACCCAGCCTGAACCTCCCCTGTCATAGCTCCAAGCCATTCCCTCGGGTCCTGTCGCTGTCACCAGAGAGAAGAGATCAGCCCTGCTCCTCCGCTCCCCTCGTGAGGAAGCTGCAGGCCGCCATGAGGCCTCCCCTCAGCCTCCTCTTCTCTGGGCTGGACAACCCAAGTGACCTCAGCCGCTCCTCGTACGTCTTCCCCTCCAGACCCCTCACCATTTTCTTAGCCTTCCTTTGGACGCTCTCTGATAGCTTCATGTCCTTCTTATCCTGTGGTGCCCAGAACTGCACGCAGTGCTCGAGGTGAGGCCGCACCAGGCAGAGCAGAGCGGGACAATCCCCCCCCTCGCCCGGCCAGCAGTGCTGTGCCTGATGCACCCAGGGCACGGCTGGCCCTCCTGGCTGCCAGGGCACGCTGCTGGCTCGTGTTCAACTTGCCGTCAGCCAGAACCCCCAGCCCTTTCCACGGGGCTTTTTCTTTAAAGCTATGCATTTAAAGTGTTAATGATGTTAGTGTAAGCTCTTATAGTCTGTTGTTTCACTTCTTAATCCCTTTTGCAGATAGAATATGGGAGTCTATGGTGGAATGTTCGTGTTTCAAAATTTTCTTCCTTACCCGATTTGTCTCAATTTTAAGAAGAAAATGTGTGTTCAGGCAGCCTGACATATGACTCCATGTCAGCATTCAGAAAAAGTGTATTGGCATTAGATGGGGTGAAAAGATTACTTGGTTATTTCTTGTTGTTAAATTTCTAAATGTATTTTGTACTGTAGTGTCTCAAAGATTCATACAGTTTTGGTCTTGGAATTTGCTTGCTAAGCCCCCAACCCTGAGGCAAGTTGTCAGTTTTATAGTTAAAACTGTGTGGTCCTCCCTGGAGCTAGGAGTCTATGTCTTTAACTTAAGTTGGCCTTACATGCAGTGATTTCCCTTGATTTCTTTTTTCTTTTTTTTTTTTCCTTCCCAATTTCCTAGGCATATGTGGCAGGAATTTCTAGTCTTGCATTTGACAAGGGCTTGCAGGTAGAGATGAGGAAGAAATGAAAGGAAAAATAGGTGTGGAAATTGCTATGTAAGAGGTTGGAGAGGCAAGCTGGAAGAGGCAAATGTGGCACTTGTAGTCTTTTTTTTCAGGCAACAAGGATACAAAGATATACCCCTAGCCTAATTCTAGGGGAAAGTATAAACTGGTAGTAAACTTATGCTGCTTGTTTCTGCCAGAGGAATGAGATCCTGTTTAGGAGTGTGTTGTGGATAGAGATTGATAAGCCTAGGATGTGATTACCAGTTCTAAGTATAGATCAGACTTCTCTGTTTTCTTGAAAGAAATTACAGGAATGTCTATATCTGCCCTACTTTATAATTCCAGCTGTTTGGTGTAAGGAAGTCCTTGATGGAAAGTGACCTCCAGTTAGTTTGCAATTGAACTAGCAACTTGAGTGATGAATCAGAATTGGGATCTGGTTGAAAAGCAAGGTCAACAGAAGTTTTTTTTATATTTGTTATTGACCTGGTGCTTGGATAGGTGTTCAGGTAAGGTAACAGGAAAAAGTAACTAAATATGTGGGGGAAGGTACTGCTCAAGAAAGCATGGCAGTGGGGAGCAAGGAGGAAGCTGGTTTTCCTTTTTTGAGGTATCCATTGGGTAGGTGAAGAGTTTCGGAGAACTGAGGGACTACTTGCTCCTGCTGAAGGAACTGGAGATAAGGGTTGGTTTTCCTTTTTATTGTCATTACAATTGCTTATCTGTTTCTGCTGTCTTTCTGCACCTCTTGAATCCATGATAAACGCCAGCAGTCCAGTGGCTGCGGTCTCAACAGGCACTTTAGCAACCTCTACTGGACTCGCATTGCAACTTGTTGCATCTAATGTGCTGTCATTAGAGCGGTCTTTTATGTGCAATATCTGTAATCTACATCCTTAATACAAGGAAGTGTACTCTTGTTATTGCATTCATAGCACCCTTTTAATAAGTATTTACAGCCAGATTCCTAAAAATAAGTTTTTAGATGGATTATTTTTCTAGCATTTCTAGCTATGTGAGTAACATGTGATCCAGAGCAATTAGTCTTCTGAAAAAAAAAACAATAAAACACAGAGCATATGTGATAAGATTAAAGCTACGGGAAAGCATAAGCAATTTACTTGGATATAACTGAAGTATAAAGCCAGATATAAAGGTTTCATTCGTTTGATTTTTGCGAAGATGAAGTTTATGCCATTTACTGTTACAGTGTTATGCATATTTGCAGAAGCTGTTCTTTTGAGCTCATGAAGGCTGTTTCCAGAGCGGCAGCTGACCGTAAATGGGACTTTCATCATTATGAGTGCATCATAAATATGACTGAAATTGTTCAATCCAGTGATTATGCTAATATTTGCAGAGATTACCTTTTGATATTTCTTATGGCATAAAGCTAACTGTGTGTGAAGTTGCAGTAAGAAAAGGTTGGAAGGCAAGAAGCACATAACATTCTAGACTCAATGTGTTAGATTTTTTTCAGGTGTACTTATTTCATAAAATCAGTTTTGGCTGAATTGACTCTGAAGCACATTAGAAGTATTTTTTTTGAAAAGTGCATGATATTAAATTTAAAGTTTGTATTGAAGAATTGTCTCTGATCTGTTGAATATGTATGCTCTGTTAGAAGAAAGACGATTTAAAAAGGAGAATTGTGTTCATGTGGTGGTTTTACACAGCTGAGCAGCCAAACTCTACCATAACCACTCTCTGACTTCTCCCTCCTCAGAGGAAGAAGGGGATGAAATACTATGGACAAGGGCTCAAGGGTTGAGATAAAGGCAAGCAGGTTGCTCACCAATTACTGTCACGGGCAAAACAGATTCAACATAGGGAGATTGATGTAATTTATTACTATAACTAGCAGACTAGAGCAGTGAGAAACTAAAAGCAAACTACAAACACCTCCGCCCCATCCACCCTCTTCTACCTCCTCCCTCTGAGCAGTGCAGGGGAATGGGGGCTGCGGTCAGCCCATATCGCTTCGTCTCTGCCGCTCCTTCGTGGTCGCTGTCTGTTCCCCTGCTCCAACGTGGGGTCCCTCCCACGGGATGCCGTCCTTCCCGAACGGGTCCTGCGTGGGCTTCCCACAGGCTGCAGCTCTTCAAGAGCTGCTCCAATATGGGTCCGTACCACGGGGTCCATCCTTCAGGAGCAAACTGCTCCAGCACGGGTCCCCCACGGGTGGCAGCTCCCACCGGATCACCTGCTCCTGCGTGGGCTC
>VXAL01009346.1:129379-146098 GCA_013399475.1 Chauna torquata
GGAACTTCTGCTCCGGCGCCTGGAGCACCTCCTGCCCTCCTTCTTCACTGACCCTGGTGTCTGCAGGGCTGTTCCTCACTCCTCTCTTCGCAGATGCTGTTGTGCAGCAGTTTTTTCCCCTTTCTTAAATCTGCTCTCCCAGAGGTGCAGGCAACATGACTAACTGGCTCAGGTCTGGCCAGCGGTGGGTCCTTTTTGGAGCTGAATGGAATCTGGCATGGGGCAGCTTCTGGAATCTTCTGACAGAAGCTACCCCTGTGGCCCTCCTCCTACCAAACTTTTACCACGTAAACCCAATACAGTTAACTTCTTAATTAGCTATTGGTCCAGAATTGTAACAACCTAGTATTTGCTATGTAAATCATATTTCACGTGAAATTTTTTTTTAATCTCTTAATCAACCAGGTAAGTGGTTTAATTTGTGTCACCTACTCATGGTTCTGAGTAGCCTTTGGGAGGTGACACATTGTTTACTTTTGTATCCGCAGTTTTCACAGAATAAAACTTCCAACAGGAGATCCATCCGTGTTCCACCATGTTAAAATTACCAGACCTTTTATACTCCCTAGGGATCTTGCCAGCGTTCCTGCAAAGATGACTGCTAATTAATTTTGCCATTTAGTTAGTATTTTTGCCATAAGTGGGCGCTAGGATCCTTGTTGTGCATGTGTCTCTTCAGCAGTGTAAAATCACACTGCTGAAGCGTTTTTGTGAAGTAGCTGAAAGCAGTATGTATCAGGATTAGTGAATGGACATTACTACAAAAATAGCTTGGAGATACTTTCCCTCCTTGGAGATGTTCAGAAGCCATCTGGACATGGTCCTGGGCAGCCTGCTGTCAGTGGCCCTGCTTGAGCAGGGGGGTTGGACCAGGTGGCCTTCAGAGGTCCCTGCCAGCCTCAGCCACTCTATGAACTTTGTGTTGTACAGCACTCTGGTATTTAAGTTTTCCTTTGTAAGTTAAACTCTGCTTTTACTGGTTTTATGAAGAATTCTTTCTCTGAGTCACCATTGCTGGATTTCTTTTCTGCTGTTTCTACTGATAATTTATTGAATAGATTTTTCAGTTTACTTCTGTAACACTGTTTTGCCCCCATTTTATGTCCATGTGAATGAGCCAAAACGTTGCTGCTAGCAGTTTCCCTTCCCTCCTGTTGGTACCCTGGGCTGTTACTGGCAGTCTTGGCTGTTCACATGTGCATTTGTGCCTTGTATTTTCCACTGGTGTATGCAACTTCCTAATAACATTCTGGATGTCCTGCTGCCCGAGTCTGAGAGCCATGGCTGACAATAGTGCTTCATTTCTGTTCCTTAGGCTTGCATCTATTGAAATAACTTTCAGTTCCTTTCAACTTTCATCTAACAAGAAGGATGCTGAGTCCTTTTCATGGTTTCTTTGCAACATCAAGAATTGGATAAAAATACTTTCAGTTTCAGTCTGTACTAGAGAGGCCTCATGATGAATCCTGTCCTACCACTTCAGACTTCCTTAAGGTTAATTTGAGTTTATTAATAAATCTTTAAATATTTACATTGTGCAGTAGGTTTTTCTTAAGTAATGATTGGAGTAAGACCTTAATGCTCCTATGATGCAAGTGCACTTTTTGTATGCTATGCTGCCAGTGAAGCCATATTAGTTAATTGTCACTGAAAACAAAGGGGGAAAAAATTTTTTTTTTGTGCATGTGGTGGATGTACTAACTACAGGACTTTGATTGTATTCCTCTGTGAATGAAAATAATAGGAGGGGGCTGTTGCATTTATTTTCTCCTATAGTACAGTACATGTAATCATGTTGCACCACGTTGACAAATTTGATGCATGCATACAAAAATTTTGTAGTAATTTTAGTAAAATTATAGTTTAGGTGTTAATTCTTTCTGCACTGTGTGCAACTTCTTGGTCGTAAGCCTATGAAACTTAAAAGTATGATAGTAAAATAAAAATAAGTCATCTCCCAAATACTGTACTCTACCAAGAAATAACTGCGTTTTGCAAACATTGGATGATGCCCTATTGGTCATTTTTTGCCTCATTAAGATGCAGAAAAGCTTCTTAGCAGCACTTCTTTGGAGTTGAAAGTATTCTGACAATTACCTTAGTGATGTTGTTTCTGAGTACTAAATGTGGATATAATGGACAGTGTGCATTTTATCATGATGCCAGATACTGAAAAATGAGCTAGAATACAAAATAATTTATGTTCTTCTGGTTTTAAGGGTTCTAGATAAACTATTGTTTTTCATGAAAGCAGTTGATGCATGATTTTTTTTCCCCATGCAGCTTTTCCGGTAAGAGCTGGGAAAGTGTGTATTAATCTTTGTGAAGATAGAGCAGAAAAAACTGTTTTGCCAATCTGATTCATCAGGCGAAAGATGGAAATTTATATAAAGCGTAAATGCAAATTTTTCAGTATTGTACAGAGGGAATTAGATGGAGAGTATAGAATTTATACAGATAGTGATGTGGCGTATTGTGATATGGGTTACTTTAATGTAGGCTAGAGAAATGGGAAAAAAGAATAAGAGGTTTTAGGAGATGTGAGGGTTTCTTTAATTCTTCTGCAGTTTAATGAATTAGTCAAAGAGGGAGGAAAAGATTGCATTTGATATTGAACTAAGACAAGTTAAATCAGTTTTTTCTTATGAATAGAATCTTGTTGGACTTGCTGTGATTTTGCCAGCTTAGTTAGAGAAGCGCTGCAATACAGTTGTAGTTGATAAACAACAGAATTCTTCAGTTGCTTTTTTTCCTCTCTGCAGAATTGTATTTTTCTTAACAGTTGCTTAAAGGAAGTGTGTCAATAGTGTTGCTTTTGTCACCGCTCAGAACTGTTTATCATTCCAAACCACTGAAGAAATAACGTGGCTATCTTTTTCCGTGAGGCATTGATTCAGTCATTTTTTAAACTGTGTGTACCAGCCTTTTCCCCGACTGCATGTTAAGGGGGAGGGGAGAGGGAACTCTGGTACTTGGGCTTGTGTAGAAAGACTGTTTCCTGACTTCACTTTTAATTATTGCAATTCTTAGCCTTTTTTTTCTTTACCATGCTAATGTAAATGTTACATTTAGCATAGGTTCCCTTCATAACAGTACAGAGTAAAAGTGTGATGCTTTTTTCTGTTTTTAAAAAAAAAACAAACTATTTTTGTTGTTGTTTCAGATTAGGTATTTGCTAGTGTTACTGTCTGCCCAGGATGATTTCTCTCATTGTGTAAGCCAAGATTTGCTGTTCTAGTTCTCTTTTAAACACAGTTGTTTTTCAAATGTATAATTTGAGTTCTTCAGAACATTTTGATCTTCTGCTTGTACAATGTTACAGTTTCTGAGGCCTCTTAGATGTGTCTAAGTAGCGGTCTAAGGTATGACCACAGCTCATTTAGGTATATCCATGCTACCTTTAAATTATTGATCTTGGGTACTGATAGCAGCCGCCACAGGGCACCCTGTGTAGCAGTATTTCTCTAGCTCTTTGAGATGGCACTCTTGGGATACACAGAGTAAATTTGTGCAGGGTTAGTGCAGGCATATCTATCTTAGATGAACTTTAATTATACTGTGGCTGTTAGCATTGAAAGTGTGCTGCTGCTGCTTCTAGTTTACTTGTGTAGGACTCTCACAGAACTGCCTTGCGTGCTCTTTTCCGAGGTCTTCATATTGATCATCTCTTTCCACATAGGTTTTCTAATTGTATGGGTCTGAATGGAACCAGATCTAGCTCCTGAAGAGTTGGGCTGCTCTTTCTCCATTAATGAAGTGCATGAAGAGAAGGGAAGCTGAACTTGCGCAGTCAGATAAACAGAATGTGTGTTCTGGGGAGGAATTGCATAACCTGAGTTTCCAGTTCTAGCAGTCTTGTCTGAGACTTGTTGTGTATTAAGGCCTTTTGAAGTTGTATTGTTTTCAATAGTAGCATATTGCATTGTTATGTACACTAAAAATGGTGGGTAGGATTGTGGTCTCTGTTTTCTCAAAGCACCTCTGAGTATTCTAACAAAAATTCCTGTCCTTTCCCGTACTTTTAATTAAATATGTATTGTGATTATATCATAGAGGATGGGATTTATTGAACTAAAATAATGAGCAGATGTTTCCTGGAATGTTCTTAGGGCCTTCAGTCTTTGCTATTTTGTTAGCTAACGAGTGTTTTTTCCAACTGTATTGCATATAGACAAAGTCCTCAGAGGAGTAACATATATATGTATATATCTTTTTTATTTTTATTTTTTCCCCACAGCTATTTTTGAATTGTTGGCAGAAAGTTGAAGGGTAGTGCATTGCATTTTCAGATCATGTTCAGCTATTATTGGAACTGTTCTGGTTCAGGCCAATTACCAGTTGACTGGTAATTTTACCAGTTCAGACCAGAGAAGACGTGAGAGTTGAAGAGGTCTTAAATGGAGTGATTCAGGCCTTCTGTCCTGGCAGGGCATTATGCCTGTCTTGTGATCCATGCTGGAAATCATGTGCTTCGTGCTTTATCATCAATTCTTTGCAGTTTTTCTCTATCTTTCCAGTCTCAAGAAAAGCTGTACCATTGCAATACATTGCACTTGAATCTCAAGTAGTGTTAATGCACTAGAAAATAACTGGAAAACTGGAATTAATGCTCCCCAGTGAACATGCTAGTAGTCTCCTTTCAGGGCATAGAGGTACAGAAAAAAAAGCATGTAGGCTCATTTACAAAGGGAGCGTGCCAGTGGGATTGTTGGGAAAGAGCTTGGGCTGACGGATCCAGGGAGCACTTAGAGGTGCCCAGCTGTACGGAGGCGGTTCTGTGCTGCAGGTTCCTGCCGTCAGCAGCTGGGCGCTTTAGCAGTTCAGTTAGAACTTACTTTGTACAGGTAGGAAAAATCCTTTGCGGAGACAGAGGGAAGGAATATGAAGAGAAAAGCTTCACTGGGAAAGCAAATGTGAGTGAGTGAGGGGTGTCTGTTGTGTTTGGGGCTCCACTCATATGCATCAATTTTTTTTCTCTGGGCTCTGCAAGACCTCAAAATACTAATGCTGCTTCAAGAAAAATAGTAAAAGTCGGTTCCCGTATTCAGGTTTGACTCATTGGTTGTTTTTGTAGAGGAAGCTAGTTTAAGTGAATACACTTTAAGGAAGACTGGTGTGGATTTTATGATATTTTAAATCTCAAATGAATTAAATTGTCTTTATCTCGGAAGATAAAGACATTAAGCACATTGCAGCAGGAGAAGGTCCTTGTTACATTTAGAGTTCGTAGGCACCAACTAAAAGTAAAGGAAAATAAAAATTAAAAATACTCCCATCTTAAGTGTAAAAGGAACTTGCACTGTGTTGAATGTAGCCTACTGAATGTATTCCTAGTGAAGAAACAGCAGAGTGAAAACTAAATGAGGACAAAGCATGAGAGAAATAATTGGTCTAAAGTAGTATCAGGGAAAATGCAAGAGATAAGAATCTGTAGAGCAAATTACTAAAGAGATACAGTACAAAAGGGCATACATCTAGACAGTGCTTATGGAGCAAAAGCAGGGTACTTAAAGGGAACAAAAAAGTTAATGATCTGTCACTTAACTGGGAGTGTTGGTTTTTTGAAAAATTGTTTCAACTTCCATTCTTTACCTCCTCTCAAAAAAAATCTAAATCTGGATTTTTAGTGCAGCCTTTGCTTTGTGAGAACTCTTTTATTTTGATTTGAGCACATCTTAAATTATTTCTTTAGCCATGGGTGAGATTCTTAACTACCTCTTCTTTTTGTTAAGAGGCAACAATTCAAATTTTTCCAGACCAATTAATTTTTAGAGTGCTTCTCATGGACTAAAGATGTTGCTTGTAGCAGTGTGTACGCGTTGCACAGGGAAATAGCCGGTGTAGAGCTCATCCGTGAAGGCTAAGTGTACAAATGACAGTGGTGGGGTAATGGTGCATGTTGAATATGGGGTGGGATGGAAAAAAAGTGGGAAAGAGAAAGAAAAGCAGGCGGAGAAGGGGAAGAAAAAGTGAATACATTGATAGAAATGTTTGAAGATTTGTTAACTTAAGAGGTAAATGAATGTTTGTTGCAGTTTAACGCGGCAAGCAGCTAGGCATTACACAGCTGTTTGCTCACTCCCCCCTGCCCCACAGTGGGGGAGGGGAGAGAATCAGGAGGGCAAAAAAAAAAAAAAGAAAACCAGGTTAAACTTGTGGGTTGAGATAAAGACAGTTTAATGGGACAGAAAAGGAAGGCATAGTAGTATATATACAGAGCAGGTGATGCACAATGCAGTTCCTAACCACCTGCTGACCGATGCCCAGCCAGACCCTGAGCTGCGGCAGGCCCCCAGACCAACTCCCCCAGTTTATCGTTCAGCATAATGCCACATGGCACGGGACGTCCCTTTGGCCAGTCTGGGTCAGCTGTCCTGGTCCTGTCTCCTGCAAGCCTCTTGTGCACCCCCAGCCCCCTCGCTGGCAGGGCAGCACGAGAAGCTGGAAAGTCCTTGGCTCTGCGTGAGCACTGCTCGGTGGCAGCTGAAACATCGGTGTGTTATTGGCATTATTCTCATCCTAAATCCAAACCACAGCACCATATCAGCCACGAGGAAGAAAATTAACTCTATCCCAGCCAAAATCAGGACAATGTTGGTGTTGACTACTTTGTATAAACTACTATTACAAATAAATATGACTGTAAAAAAAAAACAAAGATAGCATTCCGTTGCTCAACACACAAGTGCATTCCTCCACCCTTAATTGGGAGAAACTGTTCCTGGTAAAAACATGTGCATACTATAAGCTCAGGACAGATGTTTTGTACAAATGTGTTGATTGGCTGATTGCGATACAATCTTCATAATTTATTTTAAAAAAAGAAGCAGAATTATGTGAAGAACTGTAAGTTATTACACAGTTATTTTTTCTAGTTATAATCTCAGAAGTTTATTGGGTAAAAAACTAGTAGGCTGTTGCTAATAAATCCTGAAACTTACGAAACACTGAACTTCTAGCCACAATTTTCTGGTAATAAACAGTAACAGTGACAGTAAAGGTAACTAAGTACATTCAAAAGCTGAATTAACACTTTCTCCCGTTTCATGATGTAAACTTCGTCACTTGTATTTATGTGTTGAATAAGTAAAAATGCCGATCTTAAAACCAAGAGTTTTAATACTTTGATTAATCAAGGTTTTTTTATTCATAATACATTTTATAATGTCAACATTAAAAAAAAATTCAAGGTTATGAGTATATGAAGGACAATTTGTTAGCCAGAGATGTGATATGGGAGAACACTGACATAAAATGCAGACTTACATTTAATAACTGAAAGGGATTTTTTGTGTTTCAGGGTTTTTTTTTTATTGTTTAACATCGCAAGTGCCTGCTTTCAATGCCTTAAATTTTTCCTTCCTCTTGCAGAAAATGCTGGGACAGAAGAGATGAGTACTCCCTTTACTAAGGCCTAAAACTGCCTGTTGAAAAACAATCCTGACCAGGCAATATACGAATGGCCCAAGGAAGCCAGCAAATTGATATTCAGGTTTTACATGACCTGCGACAGAAGTTTCCTGAGGTACCTGAAGGTGTTGTATCCAGATGCATGTTACAGGTCAGTGTTCTGTTAATGACTGTACGAGTAAGAGATGATCCTTATTTTCAGTGTTAACTAATCATGTGTGGGTGTCTGCATTGAAAGCAGTTTTTCTTTTTTTTCCCTCTTTGAATGAGACCTATATACACAGCCAATTTGTTTATTTTGCATAGCAAGCTGAGTGTTAAGTTGGCCTCTCTAGTTCCATGTCTAGACAGGGGTGGCCCAAGGTAACCCAGCTGGTAAAGCAGTGTGCACATGGAGACTATCATGCCAATCAGTATGCTTGTGCCTTCTGACCGTCTTGAGCTAATTTTGGCAAAAGGAGAGTTGCAAAGCCAACTTGAATTCAGCAGGGACAACTTAAGGCAGTGCTATACAAACGCAACTTTGCACATACCCGTATTTTATATCACTTCTGCTCTATAACATCACATTAGTTATTTTGGCAGATGGATTAATATGCCCATCCAAAGCCTGAGGAAGCAGGACACAGGGACACCTGAATGCCTAGCGCTAACAAATGCTGATAGACTTACTTAACTGTGTTGCTTAAATGTGTTTGCTTTGCATTTTCTGGTGATCCCAAAGTGTCCATGCTGATTGGATTTTGTCATTATCTGAAGTATTCAGCCTTTGAGTACTCTGGATAATGGAGGATTGTGTGAATACTCATATTGATCAACAGTATACACAACTTGATGGGGAAAAAAGATGGGCCTTGAGTTCCCAGAAGCTGGTTGTTTCTGGACTATGGCTATGACATCTGTGGCTATGATACAATTATGATATAAAGAAAGTTGATTGTCTTATTTTTATATGTATTTTAATACGTAAAATACATATATGTATATACTTTATATGTAAGTATATATAGTCACACGTACATGCATCCAAACACAGTGCTGCGCCTGTTTGTACTGCTGGGAGTAGAAGTGCATTTATGCCAATTTGATGTTTGTATTTTCAAGACTTTATCGTAACTCTATGTTTGTAATAGAGTGAGAATTTGTGAAAACTGTAGTTCTTGAGAGTATTGTTTCAATTTGCAAGAGGGCTTGTGAGGTTTCAGGCTTTCCCCGAGCCTTTCACTTTAATTATTTAGCTGAAGGGGAAATTGAACCAGACCTGTATTTATTCTCAGGATAGTACAGCACTATTTTTATATTAGCTCTCTGTAGTACTAATCTAATTTTTGTATTACAAGTACAGTTTTGTTCTTCAAACGAGAATTGCTTGTTGAGCAAGGTCAAAGGAGTAGACAGAGTGAATGCAACAGTCTTCACTTTTTGGGTGTAATTCTTGGTTCTTTAAAAATTAGTGCATGTCTCTTCAAAGACTCAGCAGTCTTCATAACACTGAATACAGTGGATTTTTTTTAATATAAAAAGGAGCCTTAAAACTGAAGAAAAGATGCTGTACATCTCATACTTTGACAGAGATAGGGGACAAGGGTTTGGATTTTGAGGGATTTTTTTAGGTCAGCTTTCGTGAGTGGATTTAAAGAAAAAATTATATAAGGTAATTAATGTTCCATGTGTGCAGTATTATTACGCTAATTCAGTACACTAGAAAGTGACTTTTTTTTTCTGTTAATAGTTGTTTATGCAAGGTCTGAGAGTTTCTAAGACTCACCAACAAAATCCTCTCGGGCTGCTGTTTCTCTGAAGTTTCATGAGCTCTGGTTTCTCTGAATCAGCTTCTGGCTATGGTACTCTAAGATAGGCTTCTTTTGAAAAAAAAATATATACATTAACATAACCTTTTCAAACTGAGAGATTTATGTACTTGAGCTGGTGGTGAAGACAAAAGCAAAGTTTGGGAGTACTTTTACATGTATTTGCTTGCAATACTTCTGGAACAGTGTCTGCATCCCAAGTTCTGCCTTGTAGTAGCTGAGCATGGTGGAAGGGATTTCTGATAGATGTGGTAACTATAATTTAGGGCAGAGATGCATAGTGTAGTACGTTATCGGGGATAAGAAATGCTGCGATCTGCCTTGCCCCCACAATACCTGATGTGCAAGCTTGATGTGTCAAAGTGAAGCTGTTTTTAAGCCAGGGAGTGTAAAATACCACAGGAGAGAACCCAAAAGAGCTTAAGCAGTTATTCACTTCGTAGTGGTATTGTCAAAGGGTTTTTATCACAACAAAAGATTCTTCAGATGACTATGAATTGTGCAGGAAAACTACGCAGATACCTCAGTGCTGTTCTTTGCCCACTGTTAAAATATCCAAGCAATGTCTAGTATCCTGAAACCAGAGGACCACCAGAAATCTAATAGATGAAACGTAAACCTGTGTAATGTAGGGAGTTGACATCTTATTGCTTTCTTGGGCTGACTGCATTTAGTGTTCCTGAAAAGTTTTGCATCCCTCCATTCTTCCCAGTAAGCTTCCTGCATTCAGCTGTTCCCTTCTCCTCATTTAAAGGAGTTGCTGCAGCTTCCCCTGTCTGTGGACATTGTCCCCTTTTGTACTTTTTTGTGTCTGGGGGCATTTTATAACCACCTGCTCCTCAAGTCTACATCCTCTCCTTGCTTCCACGTTTCCCTCCAACATTCTTATTCTTTCTTTTTTTTTCTTTCTCTTTCAGGGTGCCAACATTTTAAACTCAATTGGGACATGGGCAGAGCTAAGATGAGGGGTATTGTTTTGCTGGAATATGCTCAGTTCTGCCATCAACCGGTTCTCTGATCTATAAAGAGCTAGAAGCGGTTGAAACTCTGCCTCTGCCAGCCAGAAGATGACAGGGGTTCCATGTGCCCCCGTTTCCCCCTTTGAGTTCTCCAATTTGCTCATTGACGTCACTGAAATTTTGGAATTGATTGGATGCAGTCTTAAAAAAGAAAACAAAAATTGTCCAAAGAAATGCATTCGAGTTGAATGTAAGGGCCTTGCAAGCCTGGCCTGTTCCTTTTTGGTTTGATATTTTTGGCCTTTCTATTAATAATTTTAATTCACTTAAGTTCATGCAAAATCTGCCTTTAAGATTTCTAGCTTGTTTTTCTGTGGCATCCTATCTTTGTCCCTTTTCTGGCTACCTTTTCTTCTTTGCAACAAATACAAGGCTATTGTTATTATATTTTCTTACCCACTGTTCTGTCTTAGTGTGATTCCTTTCTTCACTACTAACTTCATTTGATTACTTTGTCCTCTGGTACTTATTCCAAGCTAGAGCCATTATACATACAATCATTCGACCCATTTTAATCTCTCTCAAGACTTTTCCGCAACAATTCTTTTATATGACTGGCTAGTTAGACAGCCTTTAGGGGAATCCTGTTTTTTTTTTTTTTTAAAGGTGTCTTTTTTTTGTTGTTTGGCTTGTTTTTTGGTTTTTGTTTTTTTTGTTTAAGAATTCAGAACTGCATCTGGCCTATATCAACACATAGTTTTGGTTTTGTGGGTGGAGTTTAGACTTGTCCTCCATCTCCCACTTCGGTTATGTCCTCTCTTTTTTTCTTTTTTTTTCTTTTTTGGTAACTTTTTCAGGTAGAGACAGTCTTGCTGTGTCTGTACATCTCTCTCCAAGCTCTCATTTTGCTGAAGGATGAGAGCTACTATTTGGTAGTTTAACAAAAATAACTTGATGCAAAGCATGAAGCATGGATCACTTTCTTGCTTGTGTATTCTTTAACTAACTGATAATGTTACTACTTGGCACATACAGTTTTTTTCCTTGATCATTTGTATTCTTTTACCGGTGTTCTGCATGTTTGGATGAATATGACACCTATTTAGTTTTAATAACATCTGGGCCTTAGAAGTGTCTTTCTGGCTGAAAGTATTAATCTTTATTTCTTGAGGCAGGGGGTGGGTGTGTAAGAAAAGCAATGTGGACAGAGCACAATGTTCTGAAATTATGCCACCAATGCATGTTCACTCTTTTCTAAAAGCCCTGATGTGGGGAAACTATTGTGGAGATATGAGTACAATATTATTAAATTTGTGGAAATATAGAAGCAGGATTAACAGTTAGTTTGCTTCTGAAATGTTCTTAAAAAGCAAATTAGCTAGGTTGTGGTTTTTGTTCTAAGTCATCCTATTACTGGTTTTATAAAGTAACTTTATACAAATGTAAGTACTTAAAAGCTTTGTAAACAGTGGTTTAAAACATAAATGTCCCTTGGGTTTTTGTTAATAGTTTCTTGCAAAAGAGTAATCATGTGATGTATGTGCATAAATTGAGTTTTTACATTGCTTCTGAAGTCATATATTCCTGTTCAGCTTCTTTGGTCTGCACGTTTCTTTCTTCTCTGCATAAGATTCACTTTTCCTTTTCAGCAGGAGGTACCACATAACTGGTATTGAAGTGGTTGCAAAAACACTTAAAATAAATGTGTATTTTGATTTTGTTTCTAAGTTATTTGCAAGTGATATACAGGTATACAGATACTGTGAATCCATTCCTTCTGTCATTTTCTTCTGAAGATAGAGACTTGGTCATTGCTGAAGATTGTTCTGAAATTGGGAAGGAATAGCAAAAGTATTCATCCAAGGTGTATTATACTGTATCACGTTAGCTTGCCAAGGTCCAAGATCTCGCTGCCTTTGCTTCAGCAGCAATGCAGACCTCTGCCCTTGATGCCGGTGACTGAGTCGCTATTCTCAAAATAGTAAGCTTCACATGCAAGTCCCTTGTGTATGTGTAGTAGCTATGCTGGCCAACTACCTAAAGCTTTCCATTTGATGCTACATTAACTTTCCAGTGGTGATTTCATGCATATATATATCCAACCATGACTGTATTTTATCAGTAATGTCAAACTTTCATCTGTCTTTTATAGAATAACAATAATTTGGATGCCTGTTGTGCAGTTCTGTCTCAGGAGAGCACAAAGTATCTCTACGGTGAAGGAGACCTAGGTTTCTCGGATGATTCGGGGATTCCTGGACTACGAAATCACATGACTTCTCTTAATTTGGATTTGCAGTCACAGAACGTGTATCACCATGGAAGAGAAGGAAGTAGAATGAATGGAAGTAGGACTCTAGCTCACAGCGTTAGCGATGGACACCTTCAAACCAGTCAGCCCAACAATGAACTATTTCAACAGGAACCACAGACAGCACCTGCACAGGTTCCACAAGGATTTAATGTCTTTGGAATGGCTAATACAGTTAGTGCTTCTAATCCAGGGCAACATCTTGGATTTCACCTAGGCAGCAAAGGAGTATCTAACTTGTCTCAACAAACACCCAGATTCAACCCCATTATGGTAACTTTAGCCCCAAATATTCAGCCTGGCCGCAATACCCCTACATCTTTGCACATACATGGTGTACCTCCTCCTGTACTTAACAGTCCACAGGGAAATTCTATCTATATTAGGCCTTATATCACAGCTCCTAGTGGTACAACTCGACAGACACAGCAGCAGCCAGGCTGGGCATCTCAGTTTAATCCTATGCACCCTCAGCAAGTCTACCAGCCTTCGCAGCCAAGTCCTTGGACTACTCTTCCTACATCCAGTACTACGCCACATACCTCATCGCAACACTCAACACAGCCAAATCAGCAAGGCCACCAGACTTCTCATGTCTATATGCCTATCAGTTCTCCTACTACTCCACAGGCACCTATGATTCATTCATCTGGTAGCTCACAATCCTCTGCTCATAGCCAATACAACATTCAGAATATATCCACAGGACCTCGCAAAAACCAAATTGAAATTAAACTTGAACCACCACAAAGAAACAGTTCTTCTAAGTTGCGTTCAACTGGCCCTCGCACCTCCACTACTCCCTCTTCCCTCAACAGCCAGACATTAAGTAGAAGTCAACCCACTGTTTACATATCAGCCAGTCCTCCAAATACTGATGAAGTGATCACACGTGGTCAGCCTAAGGTCTACATTTCAGCAAATGCCACAACAGGAGATGATCAAGTTGTACGGAACCAACCCACGCTTTTCATATCAACAAATCCTGGAGTATCTACCACTTCTAGGAATATGTCTGGTCAAGTAAGCATGGGTCCTGCATTTATTCATCACCATCCACCCAAGAGTCGAGCAGTGGGCAACAGCACCACTGCAACTTCTCCTCGAGTGGTGGTTACGCAGCCTAACACAAAATATACTTTTAAAATTACAGTTTCTCCAAATAAGCCACCTGCAGTTTCCCCAGGGGTAGTCTCCCCAACCTTTGAACCTACAAACCTTCTAAACCTTCCTGATCACTATGTTGAACCAGAGGGTATCCAGCATCTTACTGACCCTGTTTTAGCACATGTGGATAGGATCAGTGATGCACGGAAATTGAGTATGGGATCTGATGATGCTGCCTACACACAAGGTAATATTCTTAATATAAACAGTAGAGATTTCAACCAGGTTGTCAATTCAGCATGTAGATTACAGAACATGAAACAGTTGATAAACTTCTGTGATGTTAATGTGTTATCTTCAACTTCAGCATTTTTGAGCATTTCCTAAATAAATAAAAAAGGCTTATAAGCAAGTCATAGATTTCTTTTTATGGCAAAGACATGTAACTGAATATTTGGAGATAATTTTTCTGTTTGTCCTAAGTAGATATGTTATCTGTTCAATGGAGTCATAGTGTCTTTGTTTCTTTGTTGTTCTGAAGGAAACATCTAAGCTTGTTCCATTTGTCTTAATGATTTAAAGTTACGAGTTCTACTAGCAGATTTTTGGATCAGTTGAGATACTGTTTCCGTTGGATACGATTCCCAATTTTTTCTTTTTGTGTTATTTAAGAAGCAAGAAAAGCAGACTTCAAAAGCAATTAGTGGGACAAAGTGTTTGCCTCTGTTTCCTAATGTGTGCCTGACAATAAAATGCTTAGTCTTGGTGCTTACTTCTGGTATGTTGTTAAATGTGAGATGGAGCACCACACTGAAGAAGGGTATTTTAAAGGATCAGTGGTGTCAAAGGAGGGTAGAACTTAATGTGATACAGCAACCCAATCTGTTAGTCTTTTTCTCCTGTCTTAATACTTTTACACACTTTTATTACCGTCTCAATGGTTTATTAACCCTTCTGTGTTTTTTTGTATGAAGATGTTGAATGAGTCTCAGGATATTTATGCAGTATTCAGGACAGGTTGTCAAAATCATTCCTCTTTCAACTTATCGGTCCTTTCTGGACTTACCAGTTTTTAATGCTGAATTATTTGCTAAGTCCAATTACTACTGTAAATATTCTTCAGATTAGACTTTTTTGTGTAAATGCAGTGATCAGGACACTGAAGGCTGGTGCACACCTGGAATACTGAAGTAATTAAGTGAATTGAAAGTGATTATACCATATGCACTACTTCTGGATGCAGTTACATTGTTGGTGAGAGAATAACCCATCCTAACTCAAGTGTCTGAAGGTTAGGTGTCAAAACCAAATCGTCCTAGACTGTGTTTTACAATCTATGAAGAATTAAAGAACTTACGAAAGGCGTTCATCTGTAGATGAGTGAAACAAATTGCCCTCTAGAAATGGTATTCCCTTTCCTTCCTATGAAGGGAGGCTTGTCTGTCTGTTTTAGTCCTAGGTAACTTAAGATATCCAGAAATGAAGCAAGAGGAATCTCATCCTTAACTGCTTTAAGTGTTTACTTTTACCTCCCAAGCACTCTGCGTTTAAGTGTTCAGTGGGGAAGTGTGTCCTATCTCCTGTTCTGCCTTTCTGACTGGGGGACTTGAGTTCTGCCGGGACCAGCTCTTCATCTCTTGTTCCCCTGATAGCTATGGCTACTGTAGCCTGACTTCCTCCACAGTCTCTACAGGCAATGGGTATCAGCATCCAGTTTATCAAGCTGAGGCAAGCTTGTGAAGCCCTTTTCTGCTGTGCAGCCTAGAGTTTGAAAGTTTTGACTGGCTGTCAAAACAAAAGCAATATGGGGCCCAGTTGTTTCTGAAGCCAAAACATAGACAGTTTTTAGATGGAGAGTAGATGCATGATGTGGGCTGGTTTAGCTTTTGTCTCTGTGCTGACATTGGAGAAATACCTTTCTTTTGTGTCCTTCACTAGTTCATATAAAGTACAGTCATGTTTCCCAAGTTCTTTATGTTCAGAAGTGTTTGGAATTTCTGGCGTATGTTGCTCCGTTTCTGCTGCAACGGGTGCAGTATTTTTTTATTATGATTTGATCTTTTGAAAGTTGAGAAGTTTGTGATTGACTTGCTGGTATGATCTTGTTATCTGGAAGTCCTAATTATTACTTCTAGACCTGGATCTTTTACTTAGAGGTGGTTGGTTTTGTTCTTGTTGTTTTTTCTTTTATATACTAAATGTGATTTGAGTTACTTGATGCTTTCTATTGTGAGGCCATGTTCTGAGCTGCATGTAGTTTAGCAAGACTGTGCAGAAACCTTCAGTACTAGGTGCCTGTCTCACTTTAATTTTAGCCAAAACAGATGAGTAGTTTCTCTGGCTATGATTAGAGAAAAATGTATTTTCATCAGCTTTTCCATTTCTGCCCAGAATGCTCTGTATCTTGGCAGGGAGAACTGAAACTAGATTGTGGTAGGAGGAATGTAGAAAGTATAGTTGATTTGGTGTCAAAGGAGATCTCTTTCGCTTTGTTCCAGTGAATTAGATTCATAAGCATGATCCAGCCCAGGAGAATAGAAGGTGTTGGACCTATACGCAAGTGTTGCCTGCAACTGTAGTTGCTTTGGTGAAAAGCAGAGGGAATTGATGGCAGAAATTCTCCTTTCTTTATTCCATCATCTTGATTTCAATTCAGACGGAAGTAAGTCCCTGACTAGGATGCCTAAATATCAGGATTTGAGCTTGATGTCAAAAGGCAGGATGGAACAGTTATCCCAAAGAAAGGAGAATAGTCTGGGATAAGGATTTTGGGTGGGCAATAACATGAGATAAAAAAGACCTCAAGTCTTACCGGTCAAGAGCAGAATGACCTCTGGCCATTAGAGAGAACTCTGCTCGCTCAGAACCTGGAGCAGGTGTTGGGAGTTGAGAATATCATTCTTCTGCCAGCGTATAGACATGGAGCTCTCTGGTGAAGCACAGGGCTTGTCTACCTGGTAGTCCATCTATAACCGACAGTTAACTCCTTGGAATAAAGTGGCAGGTGCTCATTCTGTAAATCTGAAAAATCTAAACCACATTGATAACCCACAGGAAGGTCAGTTCAGTTCTCCATGATGGAGTTTATCTTTCCAGATTTCTCTTTAGGGAGGATTTAAAA
>VXAL01009347.1:0-25474 GCA_013399475.1 Chauna torquata
ACCTTGTGATTCTGTGATTCTCAGAACACTTTTCAAAGAACTTTGGAAGTTATCTGAGAATTGATAATGCTTCATTGCCCATCTCTGCCACCAGTTTAACACACTGTAGAAATACTGCCAGTTTCTCAGATACAGCTTTCTATCTTAGCGTAGGTACCAAGTGCAATATCTGATGTGCTCACGCTTTTGGTTTGAGTATAACAGACTCATTCAGTGCCTTGGATTCCACTGGCTGTTGGGTGCTACAGCATGTGTCTATTTATTATGTATTTATATATTTTAAATTCAGAGCAGAAGAGCTAAATAGCACAGTGACATGCTGTAGCAATACCAGTGCTTCGGTGTTTTAAAGGTTTTCAATACGATTACACAAAAACCTATTGGCAAGAATGCTTATGACCAATATTCCATCAAAAATAACCCACAGAGTTGGACCTGAAAATTCTGGTTTCGATTTGTATTGATTAGTGGTCACAGAAACAGGAGACATGGGTCTTTGCTAATGCTTTCAGGGTGACTTGGTCCTGTTACTATTTGCCAAAATAACTGTCCAGCTCCAAGTTAGGATTATTTAGCAACAGACTTTTTTTCTGTGGCATCTTCCCTATTTCGTATTAGCCTGTGCACATTTTCATGTGAATATGTCTTGAATTTTTGGGAGTTAACTTCATGCCAGTGCACACTTTTATTTCTAATAACAGTTACAAAATTTCATCTGATGTCTGATATGTGAGATCTGATGAAGATAAGAGAACAGTTAGACTCAAAAGACTAAATAAGAATAAAAAGTCCTTTAACTTTAGGGTGCCTGATCAATTTACACCAAACAAGTACTATTTCCTGCTAAGCACAGAATAGGTGTGAAAGCAACTAGGGGAGTCAGTCTAAAACTTTTGGCACATAAGCCATTTTAAAGTGCAATACAGACACAACACTGTGGCCAAAGAGTGAATGAACCTTGACCTCCATAAGGAAAAATCTTCTACTAAGTTAAAACTCAATGATATAACAAATTGAAGATGCCAAATTGTATCTCTTCTGCGTTTACTTAGCTAACTAGTAAGTCACATGGGACTAAACTGTTGTGTGACCTCTGCACTACGGAATAAGAGGAAAAAAGTGAGAGCCTCATTCATGTTGTTATTCAGCTCTAAGATCCCACACGTGGTGATAAAAGATGCTGGCAAGCGCTGCACAGTTATCTGCTCCCTACAGCAGTGAGATAAGGAAAGGCCAAAATAATGAAGTCAGGAGGCTCCCACAAACTAGTGTCTCCAAGTCAGCTGGCATAATATGTTTCTGGTTAAGATCTTGGGTGAATCATGTTTTAGAATATATAAACATATTTGAGATTTGAAGATGAACAGCAGTACAGCAGGCCAGTCAGAGTTATTTTTATATCTATACATAAAACTGTATAACATATAGTTCTAAATTATGTTATTTACATAATATATAACATAGCATAAACATAAAATCTAGTTCTTCACCCAGAGAATTATAACTAGAGAGATTTGAGGCCTGCAAGTCAGAGATCAGCTTGTTAAATCAGGCTTAAAGTAATGGGGACTTTCCAATTACATTTCCTGTTCTTTTTTATTTCCTTAGGGAAAAACTCTTTCTCATGAAATGTACAACACCCCACTTTCCAAGACCAGTGCATTCATCCAATATTCTAGAAATACATTTCAATGTATACAGAATTTTTAGACTAGCGAGTGTACCAGAGTTTTAGAGTGCAAACATGATACTTCATGTAGTATGATTGGCTGTTTGACAAAGAAATCTTGTGTTACAAGACACCATTTGGAAATGGAGCATAACAAATCCAATGTGCATTTCAGTGGAAAGTAGGAAGAAATAATAACCAGGTATCTTAGTCTGAAAGTAAGTTTTAGATATCATAAAATAACAGTTTTTACATACAAATCAGAAACAAGGTAGAGATGGAAGAAAAAACTGTAGGAAGTTTCACTTTTTTTCTATGAACCACACTACAAAACAAAACTACAAAACAACAAAAGAAACACCACCACCACCACCAAAAAAAAACAAAAACAAAAACAAAAAAACCATCCAGAACCAAACATAACAATTCTGTGTCATTGTGCCCTCTATTACTTCTATTTCATTGTAGCATTACTGATATCAATAGACCTACTTACATTACTTACATAGTGATTTACATTACACTGAGAACATCAGGTCAAACTCACTGCTAGATCTTATTTTCTTTTCCTGGTACACGTTAAACATACACTAAGACTGTGACTTGTGCAAAATGCAAATACATTTTCAAGGTGAATTGGAACACACAAATAGCTACACTAGGTCAGGCCTAGAGGTCTGGCCAGCCCTGTACCCTGCCTCTGACAGGGTCGGGAACTAGAAGTATATCAGAGTATAGGAATATACAACAATATTCTGCTTATTCTTCTGAGTCTCTAGCAATTTCAGCATGGGCATTTCCTGTACAAGTTATACCCACATCTCTGTGTTTAACAGTCTTTCATGAACTTTTCTTCTAGAATTTCTCTCACTACTTCAATAAACAATTTATATTTCTGGCGTCCACAATATTCTGTGCAGCTAAGTTCCACGTTTACAATTAAACAATGTAAAAGTACTATGTGAAAAAGTACAGCCTTCTACTTAATTTGAATTTCAACTAGATGATTTATTTTGATGCCATCTGGTTTTTGTGTTAAGACAAATGAAAAACTGTAATGATTTTTCATTGTGCAATTTGTATCTGATAGCTATCAATATTGTACAAACTGGACAGATAGATTATTACAAGTATTTTGTGACAAATCAGTCCATGATATACGATATATAATGCATGCCAAAATACTGAATTTGTCTCAAACTCTTCCAGGTTGACCGTACTTCCATGAACAACAAATCATGTTAGCCTACCTTTTTCATACTGGCACATGGGATTGTTTCACTCAGAACACTAATTTTAAAAGTTTATATATATATAATATACATATGTGTATAACTACTGTAACTATAGTATGCATTATATTTGAGAGAATTTGGAAGTTACTAACTTAAGTAGAAGATTAGCTTGATATACATGCTTTAGCCCATGTCTGATTTTATAATAATAAAAAAGAAAGTGAAAAACACCTCTACTTTTCACTTCCATCCAGCTTCACTGGTGTTGAACAACATCTGCAAGTCATCATAGATTTGTTACAATCTACTCCTTCCAGTGATACCTGATGGACTCAGCTATCCTTTAAAGAAGATCTCTGAGACTGGGAAAGACTGAAAACAGATGTATCAGTGCTATAGAGATTTCATGCTGTATAGAGGATTTCTGTGCACACCATAGCTTGGCTTCCCTGCCCTACACTTGCATCACCTCTAGGAAAACATGGGGAACACTGACCTCTCCAGCAATGCAAATCTTCCTCCACTGCTCTATTTACATGTACATCTCAGATGCAGACACCCCCTTTGTTGCTAAAATATGTCTACACCTTCACTTAGCACGTAGCATAGAACTCACACATTCCTTCAACGTGTTCTATAAAAACTTTTGAATCTTTCTCTCACTAAAATTATAGGAGTGACTCTGCTAGAGCTGCCCGGTCTGCTGGAGACAGGTTGCTGTTGTCTCCCTATGACAAAGGATTTGACATCTCAGCAAGAAGTTCATCATTGTTTCACTGTGAAAGACTGATATGAAAGATTCATGCACTCTCCCTCACCAACAGTAAGTGGTGATGGTCTCCTTTTCTGTCATATGATGTCTCACCTTTCTCAGGCATATTCAGTCAGTTTAACAACTGTGAAAGATTTGTCTGATTATTTTAGCTAGTGATAGAAGTGTGCATTAAGTGTGCTATGATTTCCATGTGCATGAAATATGAGTTTCTTCATTTCCCCCCCCCTTTTTCCCTTGCTTTCTCTCTCACACACATCAAACAGACAATAATAGTCTGTTAAACAAATAATAATGATAATGATCCAGGAATTCTTGTCCTTTGGTCTGCTATCTGAACATATGCACATAAATAAATTGATATACCTACAGTTTTGTCAACTCAGTTCTTAAAAATATAGAAGGAAATGCTGTGGAAGAATGCATGAATAGCATGCCAAGAATATGTGATAACTAAATTGAATGGCTGCAAATTAAGTTGATGTCTCCCTATGACAAACTTTACCAGTGAACATTACCTCAGCAGAATTCATGTGTGTATGAATGTACAGGTTTCTAAACTTTTCAACGTTCTTTAAAAGCTGTCTTCTGCTTATTATTGCCTAAAGATAATTTGAAGGCAATGGAGTATAGTGGTGACAGTGATGGGTAGTGTTTCAAGGATACTGTGAAAAGAATTAGTGCAAGAGAAGTTTTGTTGCATTCTCCTTGGATTAAGCCATCTTCTGTGTCTGCGAAAAGCAGGACTGCTTTAGAAAAGTAACATTTGCATCTCTGCTGGGCCATGAAGAAATATAAAATGTGAATTACTAGACTTGAATTTGAATTAACAAAAGCTCTTTCCATTTCCCCCAGTATTTGTTTGTTTGTTTTAAATGGATTATCTGTTCAGAGTTACACTAGTGACAAAACTAACTTCATAAAAATTTTTCATTTAGGTGACTTTGGTCAAGTTTCAATGCTTGAATATAACAGAATGAATGCAAATTGATATTTCATGAGATCATCAATAAAATTCTTCTCTTATTGTGAAATAGAGAAACAGCAAGCTTTATGATATGAATGTGAAATTATCATTTTACAACAGTATTGGATGTGACAGCAGATATAAAGGACAGAACTTTCTCTATTTCCACAATATGTTTAAAAAACATCAGTACAGGAAAAGATTTTTGGATAGAATGAAAAAGGTTCCATGGAAGAACTACACCTGTGTCAGTGATTTCTGAAGCATGAATAGTTTCACAGTACCCTAGCCTTTTAAATAACCCCAGTGTGGGTTGAGTTTGCATATACAAAATAAAATGTTGCACAGTATGATTATTCCTTTCTGTCTTATGTAATGCTTTGGTTTTGCTATGGCAAAACATCTTTTTTGTCATTAAATAATTGCAAGATGAGCCTTTAGTGTTTTACAGTGTTGTGTTTATCAAAGGATTCTAACACAAACTTTACACTAAAAGGATATGGACAATTAAGATTCTTGAATGCTATCATATCAGTAGAATGATTATGCTTTGATTTCCCTCATTTTTAACATGAAGAATTTTAGACACTCAGTGTATACAGGATTTTTATACAGTATTTTAAAATGCTTCTGATTTTAAGTAAAGGGGTGTATTTTCGCCTAAGGCTAATCCCTCATACTTGCTAATCATCAACAAGGCTAATCATAACCTTGCAATTAAAGTAGCCAGTCATAATCAGAATTTTTAAATGATTAGTATGAGGAAATTGCTCTTGGAAGTTTATAAGTAGTCCTCTTCTGTGAAAAACACATTTTTGATTGGTAGTATATTTGTTATATTCACGCTTGCACAGCATACCAATGCACTTTATGAAGGGTTATCTTTGCTGATGTGTGATGTTGACAAACCACAAATGCTCTCTGAGAAGCCAGTTCTGGTTCTGATAACAATCTGATCATGGCAACAAGAAATTTAGGACAAGCTCAGCACCAGACTATTTGCATCTTTCCTAGTCCAGAAGTAACTCCTAAGCAACTTACCGCTTCTACATGTGAGCAAAATATCAATAAATAAACTAAATGGTTGTTATGGGCCGACTGCTTTTCAAAAAGGCTTCTTAGTCTCTCTTATTTCTCAGATCTTCTCAGAATCCATGTTAAGGTTGTTAAGTTATCCCAGAAAATAACACCCAATTACATTTACTTGCAGATAGATTTGTTCAAGTATTTTGGCTCAGCCCTTATCAACTGTGAGCATTAGAACCTAAACCCCTCAATTCTGTAATGAGAGGAATATATATATAAAAAAATCTGTCTATACATGAACTACCAGTGGCTGGAAGAGGACCACAGCAAATGTGATGACAGTGCTTTTTTTGAAATGAAGAACATTGATGCACTGTTTGAAGACCAATACAACATCTATCACAAGGAGTAGTCAATAAATTCCTGGCTTTGTTTATCCTAGAACAATTTGTTACAACATATGGAAAATTGGCATGGCAAGCTTGTCTCTAAGAGATTTTTAGAACTTGTTGTTTACACATGGAAATTAAATTTGTTACTTATAATTAAGTAGCATATCTACACAATTAAATTTAACTAATTTTCATTTAAAAATGTGCTGAGATCTTATAAAGCACTTCTAAAAGAGTATGCACTTCTTTAAGCAACAAAAATGAAATTATTCTGATGCAGATAAAAACATATAAAAGTAAAAGATGGTACAAATCTTCAATGCTAATATTTATTTATTATGGTATATGTTCACTATACGAAATCATTACAATTTCTTAACCTTATCATAGCTTATGACTATGTGGGACTTAATTTAATTTCTGATATTTAAAACATAGGCTATTTTGTTTTATAGAGTGTTTTGATTCACACTGTCCTTTTCCTACCTTCCCTGACTTTCTTCAAATCCTTCTTTTCCTAAGAAATGGGATGATTCGCATTATGGACTGTGTATGCCTGTATGATATAACAGTTAAAAGTTTTAATTTTAATAGTTTTATGACACAAAAAGTGCTCAAAGTGTGTTGGGGGTTCAATTATGGTATAATATTTGACTTCATAAGGAATTGCAAATTCTCTTTGGATTCACATATTCCTACTACCTGGAGGTCCACACAACCAGTCTTAGTGTTGTGGTTTAGCCCCAGTAGGCAGCTAAGTGCCACACAGCTGCTTGCTCACTCTCCCCAGGTGGGATGGGGAGAGAATCAGAAAGGTAAAAGTGCCAGAACTCATGGGCTGAGATAAAGACAGGTTACTAGGGAAAGCAAAAGCAGCGCGCGCAAGCAAAGCAAAACAAGGAATTCTTTCGCTACTTCCCATGGGCAGGCAGGTGTTCAGCCACTTCCAGGAAAGCAGGGCTCATCACGCATAATGGTTTCTTGGGAAGACAAACGCCATCACTCCCAACGTCCCCCCCTTCCTCCTTCTTTACCCCAGCTTTTATGGCTGAGCATGACGTCATATGGTGTGGAATATCTCTTTGGTCAGTCTGGGTCACCTGCCCTGGCTGTGTCCCCTCCCAGCTCCTTGTGCACCCCCAGCCTCCTCGCTGACAGGGCAGCACAAGAAGCAAAAAAAAAGTCCTTGGCTCTATGTAAACACTGCTCTACAACAACCAAAAACATCACCACTATTTTCATCAAAAATCCAAAACACAGCACTGTGTGAGCCTCTATGAAGAAAATTAACTCTGTCCCAGCCAAAACCATGACACTTAGCCACATGATTCTTGCTTTTTTGAAGAGCATGTCCAGCACAAACTTGAGAGGCTAATCTGGAAAATAACATCATTGTATGATATTCAGTCTTGACAAATGTCTACCGTAAATTAAAAAAAAGGGAATTGCCTCTTCTTAATCTATATATTACCCTAGAAAATATAATCGTTTTGTTTTAGCATAAAACTTCAGTGATACTTCCAAGAGTATTGCTTTTAAGCAAAAATTTATGAAACAGACCTCCCTCATTTGATCAAACGATCTAAATTTTAAGAACATTATATCAGCATATTTAAGCTTCATAATAATAGAAATCAGTATCAGACCATTTCTGTCATTTTCACCCTGTCTCTCCAAGTAAAAATATTTAGGGGATATGCTGCATACTTCAGCTTTTATTTATTCTTTATCCTGCAGTCGACAGTAGCCTGCTAGAGTGATTCATGGGAACTGAGATAGTGCCAAAACACTTTGGTAACGATGCAAAGGTTGTTTTTTTTTTAGATCCTGAATTTCATCTCTCTTATTTACCACTTTAAGGTTTCTGAGAATTAATGTACTTTCATTTTTTCTCCTTTTCCATAAGTAAAGTTTTAAAAGTAAATAAAATAAATGCTATTCTTTTGTCTGTTCAAGATAATGAATCATAAATACCAAGAGTAAAACTTTGAAATGTTGAGATATATGCAATTCATATTGCTGGAACTATTTAATATCACTATGTATTTCAAAACAACTGTATTTTCCCCCTATTTTCTACAAACCAATATGCACGTAAATATCTTACAAAGTCTTACCACACAAAGGGTGTTAAAAGAGCACACATGTACAGTCTACTTAAAGGCATCTTTACATTTCTCTGCCAGTGTAAAGAAGCACTTTTTACAGTATAATATATCAAAATTCCACAAAGAGCTTAATGAAATCCACTAAGTCAAGGAAGCCTTCTATTGTCTTTTGTGCATTTTAGACCATGTCTATACCTGATGAATTTAATTTTCAGACTATAGTTGCAGAAGCAAACAATATATATCAGTTTCTTCTTATTAATGTATCCTCTCATAGGTAACGAGAAAAATAAATAAGAGCTCCAAATGAAGGCACTTAAGCCTATGAAGTCAAAAATCCTACACAGATGCAATTACTGAACATGGGCAAGTGCTACTTACAGGTGCCTTCAAATGAGAAGACAATTATGGGTAAGAAGCATAAGCAGAAAGAAAGAAAGAAAAAAAAAAACACAGCAAAAAGAAAAAAATCCTTTATTTTAACATAGTCAGTATATTTGCACTGCCTTTTAATATCAATCCCAACATCAGATTCTTTCACCATGACACAACCGATTTGTAAGTGCAGCCTGCAGTAGGTTTGCCTCTTATGCTTACATCAGGGAGTAGCAAAACCACATCCAGGGACAGGTCTGGGAACAAGGCTATGGCATAGGAGTCAGGGCCAAAGACAAGCTTGGAGGCAAGATCATCCACAACATAAGTCCAAGGTCCATCCAGGAAGCAAGACCAGTGACAGGGATGCAGACAGGCATAACCCCAAGGAAGCTCTAGAAAGGGCTGAGCACCCATGCCTGAGCTGAAATGGAGCCTGGGCAAAGGCACCAGATGAAGCTGGTCAGGGCATTTAAGGCCTGTTGGTGCCCTCAGGGCCCTGACAGCATACGACAGCTATGTATAAAAGAGGAAGACAAATATTGGGAGTATTCCTATACCATGACATTACCTTAAACCTCTAATTAACAGTGCTTTAGTTGTAGCCCGGCACTCGAGAAAAAAAAAAGATGATAAGCACTAACCAAAAGGAATTTATAGGATGGTGGTTGTATGGAGCTAAACTGAACAATTTGTCATTTCCATTAATACTTCATGTTACATTTCACTAAGGACTTTCTTCAAAACCAGTTTTTTTAAGCTTTACATTGTCAACTGTACACTGCAAGAGCAGAGGTGCTAAGTCAGTGTTTTACCGAATGAAATCTTGATGCAATCCAGATGTAGAAAAGAATCAAATGGTCTGGATAGGTTGATCTCCTCATTCTAAAAAATGAGTGATTTGTAGACAAAAAGCAAGTGAGTCAATACTTTTTTTTCTGTTATAAACCTCTACTCCAGTGGCTGGCATACTTTAAACTTGTGAACTACTTTGACCTCATTGCAGCTATGTCAACACAGACCATCTGGATAGCTTATACAATACATTAATCATATCTCATAAATATTATCATTCATTTTAAAATATTGAATTTCTTAAACTAATGTTTAAGAAAAGGTGAAACATTTGAGCTGTACAATAATTAATCTTAGCACAAATAGTAAGTAATAAAAGGTTAAGTATCCTGCTCCAAATATTGCATTTATCAAACATTCACATTTTTCTGCTGCTCTCACTGCATGAAAATGCTTTAGACAGTAGTCAAGAAACTGTAGAAATACAATACATGAAGCGTATTACTCTTTCAACAAGCTAGTAGAAGTATTTGAATTGTTCAACAGATTTTTCCCAGCATTAGTATTTGTCCATTTTTTGAGAGCAGGCTATTCTCCAGTGGGAGATAATAAGCCTTTTTACTTTCATATACCATAAATTATTAGAATGCTGTGGAATAATTTTTGCTATTCTGAATACAGTAATGCTGTAGAATTGCTGACCTATAACTACAAACTGATTTCCTGGGAGTCAGGTTCACTTTGCATTGTTTGAACAAAAGAATCTGACTTGAGAAACAGCAGCCTTTTCTTCCTGTTCCTGTAAAGGAAACATTTAGATTCAATGGCTATGGGTAAAGAGAGCAGTCAGAACATCCAAGTTACATGTTTGACATGAACTACTTCGCTTTGGAAGAAGAGCTTGTTAACATGTAAATAAGCATCTGCTGTGGCTCAGTGATATTGCTGGCCTTAGAGGGAAGCTACTGATAGAAGTTTTCAATATTCCTTTACTCTATTGAAAAACTAGTCACATTGTGATCTCATGAAAGTAAAGGTGGCAGGACTGAACCTACAAGCTACATTACATCTTTAGTAGAAGCTTCCTAGTGGCAACAGTCCTTTGATCATTACTGTTTTCTGTGTAGTACTGCAGGGTCTACAGAAACACGATAAACAAATACCATTTACAACATAAAGATTGCCTAAATCTCCTGCCTGCTCAAACTGGAATTGATTAATTTTTAAAAATCAAAACTAATTCATGTTGAACTTGTCTCACATAAAGTATGCATTTCAATTTGTTTCCATCTCCCTCTGTTCAAAACAAATCTCCCTTGATGATCAAATTTACTTTTAACATGAACATTGAATTGTTTTCAAATGCACAGACACATTAGCAAATCATCCACAAATCCATCAATGTTGTCTTATTTGATGATAAACCTCATCCAAAGACACATTTGCCCAGACAGGTACTAATTGTATTCAGTCTGACAGAATTTAGATCTAATGCTGTCTTCAATTTACATCCCAGTGTTACTTTCTCAGCAAAAATTCTGCATAGTTCAAATCAAACTGAGATATTTTCTCAACACCAGTAGTGGGGCCATATATAACAGACCCCTTCATCCATGCTTTAAGAGTAGCATCTGCGCCACAGAGGTTCTTTATATATACTGTGATATAAATTCATCAGTAAGAAATATATCTTATGTTTTGAGAGAAAACCTACAAAATTAATTAGAAAAAAAAGAGATATATTCATGTATTGGGTGCAGGTGCCCATGTGGTGGCAGCGGGGGCCGTGGGGCTGGTGCGTGAGGCGAGGCCGGGGCTGCCCGGTGCCGGACACAGCCAGTTCCAGCCGGCTCCAGCGGCCCCACCGCAGGGCACAGCCGGGCCCAGCAGCCACCCTGGGGTGCCTCGCGGAAGACATCTTTAAGAAAGTGTAGAAAAAAACAACACTGTGCAGCAGTTGAGGGAGAGGAATGAGAAAAAATGTGAGAGAAACAAACCTGCAGACCCCAAAGTGAGAAAAGAAGGCAGGAATCTCCAGGTGCCATAGCAGAGATTGCCCTGCAGCTCTTAGGACCACAGTGGAGCAGATATCCATACTGCAGCCCATGGAAGACTCCACGCCACAGAAGGTAGATATGCCCTAAGGAGATGCATGTGGAGATATGCGTGTGGAGAACCCATGCTGAAGCAGGCTTGTGACAGGAACAGTAGGTAGCCTGTGGAGAGAAGCCCATGCAAGATCAGGTTTTCTTGCAGGAACTGTGGCCCATGAAGCACCTGTGCTGGAGCAGTCTTTTCCTGAAGGACTGCAGCCCATGCAGAGGGCACATGCTGGAGCTGGGGGAAAAACCTGAGGAGGAAAGTGCAGCAGAGAGGAGCTGTTAAGGACTGACAGCAGCTCCTTATTCCCCCTCCCCCTGTGCCACTTGAGGGGTAGGAGTTAGAGGAGCTGGGGATGAAGGAGTGAAGTGAAGTTCAGCCTGGGAAAAAGGATGGAGGAGAGGTGTTTTTAGTTTTGTTTGTTTCTCACCATCCAATTCTGTTTTTAATTGGCAAGAAATTAGATTAATTTTTTCCAAGTCGAGTCTGTTTTGCTGGTGGCAGTAGTTGGTGAGTGATCTTCCTGCCTTCCTGTTGACCCAGGAGCTTTTTCGTCTTATTTTCTCCCCTGAACTGTTGAGGAGGGGGAGTAAGACAGCAGCTGGATGGGTATCAGGCAGCTGGCCAAGGTCGACCCACCACAATTTAGTAGCAGCAATAGTTACAAAAATCTTTCTCCTTAATTACTGTTTTGCCTCTTGATTCCAATTAGGTTTCTCTAAGTAGGCACAAATTAATGCCAAGCTTACTGTGGATTGGAATTTGTCTCTGTTTGGATTCAAAAAGTGTACTTTATAAGCTGTAAAATGACTAAGGACCCCAAGTTCTTTTTTTAGACAGGATTTAGGAGCTTCTTTTTCTGTGAACGTCATTTGGGTTTAGAATCGTAATGCTTCAGACCAGTAAGTGCTCAGCTTTGCTATTTTCTTAGCTTATGCTGATTCCTTGCTGATAACAAAATGATACCAGAGTAATGAAAAATTTAATACAGAATACATTCAGATTTTTTACATGAAACATTTGAAACTTTTCTTACAGTGAGGTCTGAAAATGGGGTCATTTTTTGTTATGAACTAAGACCATACTGCCAATATTTTGATATAATGTTTTGTTGATTCTACGGAGAAAACTGCTCAAAAATAGAGGCAACAGTTTTCTGTAACAACAAAATTAAAAAAGAGATTCAATAAATATTGAGTTGCTCAAGCATGTGTAGAGAAGAGCAACGAAGCTGGTGAAGGGACTAGAAAACAAGATTTATGAGGAGCAACTGAGTAAATGGGAGTTGTTTAGTTTGCAGAAAAAGAGGCTGAGGGGAGAGTTTATCACTCTCTACAACTTACTGAAAGGAGGTTGCAGTGAGGATGGTGTCAGTCTCTTTTCTCAGGGGACAAATGATAGGACACAAGGAAATGGTCTCAAGTTACACCGTGGGATGTTTAGATTGGATATTAGGAAGAATTTCTTCATAGAGAGGATGGTCAAGCATTGGAACAGGCTGCCCATGGAGGTGGTAGAGTTCCCATCACTGGAGGTATTTAAGAGAAGTGTGGACATGGCACTAAGGGACGTGGTCTAATGACGGGAATCAGTAGGTCAGGTTGGTGGTTGGACTTCAAGATCTTGAAGCCTGGGAACCTGTACAGTTCTGTAGTGTTTACATCTGTGTTCTTTCCACTACATCATTACATGTAAACCCAAATAATGACCCCCCCACCCCCCAGTGCTTCCAGATAAAAAACATGTTTTTGTCCCAATACACAAAAAAGGTGTTTATTTACCTGTAGTTAAAGGCAGCAGAATTCATTTTATTCATTCAAGAACAGTCTTTCCAAGAAGGTACAATTAAAAAGGAAACAATCCAAATCACTATAAGCACACAAAAATCAAAACGTAATCAGAAGACCAGATATGTTTTAAAAAATGGAAATGCACAGATGAAAAGGCAGAAACTGTTTTCCACTTGCCCTTCTATTGCAATAAGCTTCTCTTATTCACTCATTTTGTTTCTGTACTATCCTAGTTGCACAGAATAAATTGATAATACACACCTCTTTATTGACAAAACGTAACACTGTAATATGTAAGACTTATTTGTAAGCTTCATGTAATATCTGTATTTCAACGCTTTTCTAAATTTGAGCCATCTTCTACAGAGAAATTAACTATTTCACTATTCTAAGTAAATATTATTTTAGTAAAATAATAGCTATATATTTGGCATGCAAGTCTTTATAGGTAAGTATTCTCTTTTTCTTTTTTCCTTTTTTTCTGAATTGTGCTAGAATAAAGACTGCAAGACAGAATAGCTATACAAAACTAATCAAATACAGAACTGGAAACTCCTCCAGGTCTGTGTGGTTGGTATTGTGTTATACAATTGCTTTTACAAGTGTTACAGGCTCCACTTTGAAAATAGTTTTGAATTTTTCTGTTATTCTTCTCCATGCCCTTCTGATTTGATTAAACCTGCAGAAACATGCTGTTTTATTTTCTAGGAATTTCCTTCTAATGTCCAAACAGAACTAACTCATGATCAGTTGCCATTCACCTTCAGCTTCTATTCATCAGTTCTTATGCCAACATGACTTTGCTCTTTCTTCCTGGGGTTTGCCTTGCATTCCTACCACGCCCCATTGCACTTACACTGAATAACCAAGTCCCTCTGCAGCATGATGGACTCAGTAAAGCATGCCCGCCTACTTTTTCTTATTATGTATGCTCTTCCTTCTCTTGATCATCCTATAAGCAATTTGTTGTTTCAGTAAGAGTTCTTGAAGATTCTTGAAGGTGGCCAATCAAAACTTTCTGCGGTGTTCAAAATTAGGTAAATCAGTGCTTAATACAACAGAATTAATAATTCCCTATCTCTGCTGAGTATACCTCAAATGATACAACTCATGATCACATTTGCTTTTATTATTGATCTGAATTACTAGTTTTCTGCAAGAAAAGGAATTTAGCTTTCATTGCAATTATCTATAAAGAAGCTGCACTTTGTAAAATGTCCAATGCTTTATAGTTCATTAAGACAAAGAAAACCTGATCCTTAGGAGGAAATCTTTTGATTTAGAGAATTTAATTTGAATTTTGATTTGAAATCTAAATTTCAAAGCTCCAGCATTAAAAAAAAGGCTTCAGCATCTAAAATATCAGGCATCCGAAGAGATTCTGTTGTAAACTATGGGATCTGAACAAGTTATCACATCTAAAGTTCCTTTTTTATTCTTAATTTAACTTTCAGTTTATGTGTCACTGGTATAGATCTGAACTTTTGATTATCTCTAAGTCAGTATAGATGAAAAAAAAAAAAAAAAGACTTGGGACTAACTTCTGACATTTGATTTCACCAGTATTTGCTACCTTCCTCATAAGCAAGATTGTAAGAATGTTTATGGCTTTGCTAGAAAGCTAAACTATCACAACATAATGTGAATCCTATAAGCCTAACAGTTCTGGAGGACAAATAAAATGTCTCAAAAAATCACAGCCTGTTTTCTCAGTATTTCAGCAGTAGCAAAACAGTATAAATTCCTTACTTGCTGAGTTTTGTACATCCTATAGGCATACTGTGAAGTCAAAGGACTAGTACAAAAAATTTATATCTCTGTTCCTTGCTTTCTTTCAAAAAGATTTAAGACAGTACACTGGACACATTTACATCCAGAAATGCCTTCCAAATTACTCAGTCTAACCATGTACTTTATGATTCTTTCCTTTAATGAAGTAGAAAATTATAGGCAAGAGATTGGCATTTCTTGCCACACAATGGCATCAAGGATGATTTATTGTACAAATTTCCGGAGGGAAGTATAATTTTAATTAATTAGTAAATGATATTTTCCAAGTCACGTTATTTGCAGCCAGGAGGTGAGAGGATCTTACTATGGAATGAGTGCACTAAACTTTCATTCATTTACTGTGACATAAAAGCCTGATGATATGGGAAATATTACTACTGTCATTTTACAGGAGGGAACAAAGCACAACTCTCCTTGTCCAACCAACATATAAGACACTTCAAAGAGACATCTAAGCTCACTTGGTGTTACCCACCTATTAAAAGTTACATACGTTAAAGAATTTTACTTGACTGTGGCCCAAATTAAAAGGATTTACTCACATGAAGTTCAGGTTGCAATACACTTATTCCGACTTACTGGGTCAGATGAGTGTTTCTTTGGTGCAACATGAAAAAATATGGCAAGAGGTGCTTAAAAGCCTAAGAAATAAATGGGAGGAACAATCTCCCATCAAGATATTGACAGTGAGAGTGAAATAGAAACTTACTACAAGTACATACTGTACAAGGGTACAAACTACAAAAATTACAGTAGATCACGCTATTAGAGATGATGCATATTAAAGCAATCTTACAGTTATACACTGTATATACTATGTATATATTATAATATTACAACATATCAATTATACATTATAATAGCATAGCAATCATATCAGCAAGTAACATATAGGCCCTCTGGACCGAAATACCAGGCTTAATGAGGAAAATGCCAGTATTATTTCCCTATAATGACACCAGCATTTAAAAAGTGTTCAAGAAAACATCTAGGGAGTTACGAACAACCAAGTTAGATGTCAATACCAGTAAATTAGAGGCAGTTGTTATAAAGAATCAAAACAGCAATCAACTGGATAAGTATGACTTGGGAAAAGTAAAAACAGGCTTTGCAAATCCATGGAAGCATGCTCTTTGAAGCCATCTGCCAGAAGGGTGCGTGTGAGCGGGGATGTCTTTCTGGGGAGGACAGCTGCTGCAGTGCATTCCAGCAAACTGCAGCAGCATCCCTCACCAATGGGACCAACCAAAAGGAGGGTGCCATAGGAAAAGAGGAAAGTCCTAATGTGGAAAAACAGTGAGTAAAAAGTACAAAACAAAGGATTAGAATAAATAGTTTTTGTTTTTGTTTTTTTTTTTTTNGGCAGAATCTAGCAAAGCATAGTTTTGCTCAGGGCAGTGCTATTCAATACACTCATAAAAGATCTGGAAAGGAAATGTGCAGTGCAGTGATGGAATTTGCAAATGCAACATCCAGCTAAGACGAATGGCAGAAGGGCTTTATTATGCTGACACCTCAACAGAATAAAACTGCAAATAAAAATCCATGTACGTAAATGTAAAATGATGCACATGGGGAAACAAAAAAAACCACGCCCTGCTTTACACTTCAAGTACTGGATATTCATTAGATTATAACTACTGAGTTATTACATCTTGCCATGGTAATGAATTGTCATATGAAACAACTGTCTTAGTGTCTAGCAGCAGTCAAATAGCACAGCAAACATTAGAAATTAATAGAAAACAAAAGGGAGAATATGATTAAAATAATAACATGGATCCGTTTTCCACTTATATGTGGAGGGCTATGTGCAGTTCTGGTCCTCCCAGTCTCAAAAGAGATACAGTAGAAAAGTGTGCAAAGAATAAGAGTCAAAATACGATCAAAGGTATAGACCATCTTCAATGAAACAAACATTACATAGCTAGGGGCTTTTCCATCTTGAAAGAAATTATATTAAGAGGAAAGGTATAAGAGAGGTCTGTTAAATCTTGGATGATCTTAAATTCTTGGCATGAACAATTTTTTCTCATGCAGAAGCTCAAATGACGCAAATGAAACTAACAGGCAGGAACGTCAAAACAAAAACAGCTATTTCTGCAGTGTGTTGCAACTCCCAGCCTCAAGGGGCTGTGGAAATTCAAAGCTTTTACTTGGCTCAGAAATTACTGAACAAATTTGTACAGAGTAATCCACTTGGGTGTAAATACAAAGACACTGCCATTGAGCCACAAATTGTTAGAGGCTAAGAGAGTGTTCTGGGGAAGCATCAATGCACACTTGTTCTATTCCTGTTTTTTATTGCTGCTTAACAGATACTGAGTTAGACTGCTGTTTCCATGTTAAAATCTTCACCATGAGGGACAAGTGTATACATTTAGAAAAGTAAGAATAGTTAATTAAATTGGGAATACCTTTTTCTTGTTATATGATGATTTCCCTCTTTTTCAATTTCTAATAATAGCAATAATATTACAAACACATTCACTGATATTTTATGAACAGAAACACTAACGCTGTACATTTCCATTTTTCTGTAAACAGCATTTACACAGTGTGAGTATATTGTATGGAAATGATGTATGCTGTTACAGATATACAAGTAGAGAGGGAGATGTAATTTAGCAAGGTAATTCAATCTTTAGGTTTGACTTTGCTGCATTTGTTTCTTCATAAGAGATAAATATAGACCAGTATCAATAAGCTATTTTTTGAATTAAAACAAATAAAATCACTGCATTTTACATAACTTCAGGTGTTATAACAGAATTATTTTCCTTTTTAATTGTATTATTCTATACGGAGATGCTAGGTATAATAATCATCATATTGAGGTAAAAACAAATGAAATAGCCATATAGACCATCAGTCTGTTTACACAGCTGGATATTTCTGGAGGGTAGAATTTTTGCACAGAAGGTATATTCCCTGCATTGGATGAATTCATTTGACATACACTTTCAATCTATGTTTCTTCTAACAAAGATTTTTGTTTCCGAATCTGCTTAAAGAACAATTCAATTTAGAAATGGCCTTAGAAATAGCAACTTAATATTTTTTCTTCCTCTTACAGTTATTCCAAAATCACTCAAGTGTATCAAATTTTCACCTCCATATTTTGTTCAATATACAATGCCCCACAGCAACTAGTAGAATGGCAAAACCTGTAGCAGGTAAACACACACTGTATGCATCGTAACTACAGAGATCTAACATTAATATCTAACATTAAGAAAAAAAAGCTTGCTTTATTTTTCTCTTTAAACTCTACCATGCCTCCACCTGCTTTCTTCTACTTTTTCTTATGCCTTTAATAATGCAGGCTACTATTGTTTGTCTTGTCTGATAATTTTGCCTTCAAAAAGCTCTCTCAGAAACAGTATTAATACTCACATATGACACTTGACTTTATTTAGGCTGGAGCTTGTCTATTGATGCAGTAGTACATTTATGGTGTCAGCATTAAAATTCATGTGGCTCCTTGTACAGTTCATATAAAAGGTGTTAATTGAGTATATTTTCTATCATAACCCTAGGTCACCTGTAAAGAGATTGGAAAATTGCTCTCAGCATCAGTTTAACAACTCCACAAAGAGAGGAAAAAAATAATGATAATTAAAACAATAAGGTTAATGGCATAGAAGAACATTTTCTTTCCACAGTAGGCAGCACATCTGGAAGAGACTTCAACTCTTTAAACATAAGAGAAAAAAAAAAAAAGGGAAAAAAAAGCGGGGAAAAAAAACAAACAAACCAACAACATTGAGCAGATTCCCTGGAAATAAATACTACACCAAAGTAGCACAACTTCTGGGTCTATGGTGGATTTATGAAAACAATTCTCCACAATGCAAAATTGAGTTAAAAATGTATATGCAGTGATGTGGTGGGTTGACCCTGGCTAGCAGCTAAGCCCCCACCTAGTTGCTTGCTCACCCCCCACTCCCAAAGCGAGATAGGGAGAGAATTAGTAAACCAAAAGGAAGACAAATTCATAGGTCAAGATAAAGATGGTTTAATAATTGAAGCAAAGCTGCGCATGCAAGCAAAGCAAAATAAGGCATCCATTTGCTGCTTCCCATCAGCAGGCAAATGTTTAGCTGCTTCCTTTAAAGCAGGGCCTCAGACCATGTGGCAGTTACTTGAGAAGACAAACACCAGAACCCCAAATGTCCCCCCTTCCTCCTCCTTTCCCCAAGCTTTTAATGCTGAGCACGAGGTCACGTGGTATGGAATATCCCTTTGGTCACTTGGAGTCAGCTGTCCTGCCTGTCCCCTCCCAACATCTTGCATACCACCACCCAGCTTGCTGGGGAACAGTGTGAGAAACCAAGCAGGCTTTGATGCTGTGCAAATACTGTTCTACAATAGCTAAAACATTCATGTGTTATCAGCCATTGGTGTGTTTAGTCACAAATCCAAAGCACAGCACCAAACAGGCTGCTATGAAGAAAATTAACTCCATCTCAGACAAACTGAGTACAATCTCCACCCCTTATTCCATACCATTTATGTCGTGCTTGGGTCCCACACTATCCAATACATTCTCATTAACCACCACCCCCTTCTTGTCCTTCAATACATACACAGATATATTACTTGAGTCTAATGACCACCTGTGTAAAATGTTCATAAAATGTCCATTGACTCCATTTAGTCCATGACCTGGGTTCTGTTTTATCTTTTCTGGTGGTCACTCAGGAGAAGAGAGGCAGTATGTTGTGTTGAGTTACTAGGCGCTGAAATCAGCTCAGGTTGGGTCACTGCAGCACTTGCCTGGCTTCTTGCAAGGCTTGTCCTCTGTTCCTGCTATAGTATTTCCTGTAAGATACAGCTCAGATCATGAGTTACAACAATTTAAAGGTACAGCCGTTACAAGTGAATATGTAACTTCTTTTTAAGTGGCTTTTTTTGTTGTTATTTCCAGTGTTCACAGACATTTTATGCCCTTGTCCTATCTCACTAAAAATGACAGTGATTTCCCTCTCAAATATATCCTTTTTGTTTGTTTGTTTATATAATTGGGCAAGATAGGTTTACTAGTATGTTTTAACATTGATTTAACACCATTTTGCTTCAAAAGTTCATTTCAGACATAGCTTGGCTGCCTGAAACAAGTACACACTTGTAAAAATTAGCAAATATATTCCTTTCTGCAGGAAAAGCTCTTCCACATGCTTTGAAATCATATGTGAACAATCAGTGTAAGCTATTTACATTTCTGTTGGCCTATTATAATATCCATGTTCTTATGTTAGCTTCCAGCTCTACTGCTGGTGTTGTCATCTGATACTTGACACTAAAATTCCTCAGGTGTACTTCCTTCAACATATTTCTCTTTGTCACCTTGTGATAACAAAGAGTATTCTTTTACATGTTTCCCCCTTCCTCCAGTAAACTTGAGTTAGTAGGTGTCAGACACTGGAATAAATTTACATTGTATATGTGTGTCTATGATCTTATTCAAGGTCACTGAGGTATGAAAATAAACTTATTGTACTGTCTGTTTCCTTACTTCAGGCAGTTATCATTAAAACTAAGAGTATCTTTCTGTCTGCTTCCAGAGGGCAAGATAAACATAAATGTGGTTCACAAAAAATGATATAGAGTTGACAAGAGTTTAGACTTAGATCTTCAGTTCCTATTCACTTCTCTGGTTTCCTCCAGGCAAAAATTTCTGTTTGCCTTTTATTCAGGTTTCCATCAGCTCTCATTTTCTTTTCACAGGCAACACATTTTCTTTTTGAAATTTCTCCTTGTCACATTGCTACTGGTCGCAATAACCCTTTATGAAGAGAAAAGCAGAGATGATTAAAATGTCCCTTAGTGGGCTTGATGAAGACATGGTAATGGCAGCAATTTCCATGCAATTTTCGTAAAATACCTCAGCACTTACTGAACATCTAAGTAGCTCTTAACTACTATAACTTTTAATCCACCTTGTCTAATTGTACATATTCCTATTAAGAAATGTTCTTAACAGTTCTTACAAAAAGTAGAATGTTACAGAAATAAATGCTGGGGACTATGCAATATCCTTATAGAAACTGAGTACATTCTGCTAAACCTTGTGTGTGTGCAGGCACACGCGTTTGCGCTTGTAGAGACCATTGCATGCAAAAAGAAACTTGTAATCTCTCATAGAAAATGAAGTAAAAAATAAGGTAAAAGTTAAAAATAATTCATAATGTGCTAAAATAGATCTGATTAATTTGTTTGAACTGGAAAAGCACCAAGTATAGCTTTTTTAAGTTGGTAAATGTAATTTGATACAGATATTTTCTCAGTTATTACTGTATATCTCTAAAGCATACTGAAGAAATAAAATCTTATTATTTATGTATTTTTAAAAGGGGTACTTCATTATATACTACATCTGGCTTACAGACTGTGTTATTGCTGTGATTTTTACTAAGCACCTGCAAAGAGAACGGACCTGTCACAATATTGAAACAAAAGGTAGTGAAGAGCAATATCTCAGCAGTTTAACTCCTTTACGCTGAATGTATTTGTTCATACATTGGTTCAGGCTTTCTTCAAATGCGTTCATCTGTAGGTTTTCCACTGACTTTTGTAGGAGCTAGATAAGAATTTCCAAGGGCAAAAGCTATTAAGTGTAACGTGTATTATTAATGTGTTTATGTCTCCCTTACTATATTTATTGTAAGTGCACTAATGAAAGTGCCATGAATATTAGAACTGATTTATAAGAATGGGGTACTGTTTACAGCCAGATTACTATATGCTAGAAATATTTTATTTAACTAAACTATATGCATTTGCAATTTATTAAGACACTTGTATCACTCCAAGGAACAGTCTCTATTAAGAAGATTAATGACCTACAGGTTTGCAATGTTTTCTTCTGAACATCAGTATTGAGGGGAGAAAGGATGTTCAAATTTTTATTGGGAATCTGTTTTTATGCAAGGAATTTACCAAATAATACAAATACACTCACTAGTTATGGCATAACCCATTTAGAGATAATGAAATGGAAGTTAATAACATTAATGTATATGCAAATAAAACATGTAGGGTTCAAATCATTCTTCCTGTAGGCACTGTCTGCTCTCCACATTCCATATAGGACATCACAACCTTCCATGTGTACAGGGTTTCATACATTTCTTACAGAGTCTGGATATGAGTTTCCTCACTAGAGTTTGCTCATAAAAGTTATGAGCACTGCTGTCTATTTGTTCGTATCATCCATTCCTCCATCCAGAGCTATTTTAGCTTTAATGGTTATATACAGTCCATTCATCCAGGCATGAAAAATAAGCATCAAAGGTCCTTTTTACATTTTTGTCTGATATTCTTAATGTTAAGTCAATAGAATTTGAGCACAAGCCTAGATACTTGAATGAAGCAGGACAGCATTCTACAAAGTATACATATACATATGCGTATGCATATATATAGACAAAATAATTCACATATAGGCACTCATATATAGGTGTAAGAAAACCAAACTTGCTATCAGTTAGAGAAAATTATAAGATGAAATGAGAGCTGAAAGATACAGAAAAGTACTACCACCAAATGGACACCAACTTTGAAGTTGAAGAGGTTGAAAGAAAAAAAAAATTGACCTGCTTCTAGAATTGTTCCTCTGAGGGCATCAAATTCCTGCTTGGATCTTCACCATTATGTTTACCCATGGTGGATGATAGTGTCAATTTTTATTTTTTTATGGTGCTTTGATGAGTCCCACAATGACCTTGCTCATTATTACATCAGAAACCAAAGTATTATCATACAACAGTTTGACTTTAAGATATACTCTCATCCTAGAAGGTATTTCTTTTATTCCAGCAGGTATAGATTGTCTGACTGCTACCAAGGTTACACTTTCTTTCTTATGTAAAAAACATTGATGTCATCTTGCTTTATTCTGATGTTTTTTTTTCTCAATTACATGGGTGCTTAGGTATGGTAAAATTTTAGTTGCCAATCAGTGTTAAAGTGGCACAAAGCACAGAGAATAACCCTGCTAACAAAGGAAGCATGTAAGATCAGTGGAAGGACAGGGACTTTCCCTTTGCCTTCCCTCAGTACTGTCACTTTTTCCCTTCACAGCAATAGAACAGTGATATAGTGGCAGCAGTAAGTGTTGCCTGCTGGTTAAGCTGTTAAGCTCTCTGCATGAAAGTTATTTGGTCCCCAATAAAATGAACATTTCAACCAAAGAATAGGAAAAGGGAGAAAGAAGGGGTGAGCCTCAAACTGTCTTTGTCTTCTAAAGCAAGATCTAAATTAACTTTATCCACTTAATAATAGTGGTTAAAAAATAGCTACAAAGAGACAAAAAGATGGACAAACAACACTTGCAAGCATCACAGCAAGACAAATGTGTACTCATAAGCTCAGTGATTCCTAGCTTCATTAGACATATGATGAGAAATTGCTGAATTTGCTTTCTAAACATGCAATGGACATCTAGGCTTCCAATTAAACAATTTCACAGAAGTCCTGTTTCCCTAACTTAATTTCCCGCTCAGTACCACATGATTCAAAACGATGTTCTGCTAAAAGCTGCAGACAGTATGAAATGGATTTTCAACTGTCATGGCTCCTGGAAAATGTCATTTCATTCTATCATATCTGTATCTCCGTGAGGCCACATCTATGTTAAGGCTATATTTTTTATGATGCAGCTACTTCCCCATGCATCAAAGTGTCCTGAAAGTTGTTATAACACAACAGAAACTACAAATTTCCTCCCAAAATATCTGGCCAGATAAGTTGATAGGGAGCAATCAATGAATAACTGACCTTGTGACCTAGAATGTTTCATTTTTCTTGAACCTGGAAGGGTATGTAGAAGGAGAGAGTCTGCTCCTTTAAGGGTACCTGGTCAAGGACCTTTTCCAAGGCAACAGGGGACAATGAGAAAGGGAGGTGGTGATGGCACCAGGTCTGGTCAGTCACGCGAATTAAAGAGAGCAGATGACAATGTGGGAATGCTTATTCCAGCAGGGCTGTCTGATGGAGGACTTCTAGGCTAGGAGACAATCACACGAAACAAAACTCCTGGTCTCACCAACTGGCGGGCTAACAAGCTACAGGCAGGACTTCCAGGAGGATCAACCTGGACTTTGCAGCTGATAAGGCTGTGAACCAGGGGCCCTGGAGTGGGATGGTGCAGAAACAGCAGAGCTCTGCAGACCTGTGCGGAAGTGTGCAGGGGGAAGAGGGAGCAGGAGGAACAGAGAGACAGGATAGGTAGAAAAGGGTAGAAGAGGGACAGTCATGTAAAACAGGGCTGGTCGGTGTGCTTGTCAGGCTGAGCCCTGCACCTGATCACTGTAGTCTGTCCTATCTTCTTATATTTTCTCATCAGATCTTTTCTTAACTCTCTGCATAGTTGCAGTCTCATGTGCGTGTGTGTGTCTGTGTGCTGCAAGGACTACCTGCCAGCTACTGGTGAGACCTGTGTGTGGGAGTGAAACTGATGCCAGCTACTGGAGTCAGCCTGTGGTTGTGGGCATCCTCCAGCCTGTGGTGCCAGCTGCTGGAGCAAGTGGGGGTCCTAGCGTCGGTAGTTGAGGGGCCATAGCTCTCTGGAGCTGAAAGGGTCCTGCAGACTTTGTGCCCAGAGTGCCAGCTACAGGGGGGCTGGCTTGAGTGGAAGCCATCTACTGAAGTTACACCAGGGGTGTAGGCCGCTGCGGACTGTGGTGCCTGCTACTGGAGTGAGTGGGGAGTCTCAACGCCAGCTGCTGGAGCAAGTGGGGGTCTTTTACCCCCAGACATGGGGTGGGAGCGGTGGACACGTACTTCAAAACCAGCTGCTGGTTGAGGGGCTGGTGTGAGCGAGGCGAGTGCAGGGCCCCACACTGGCGGCTGGAGCAGGGCCACAGTCACAGCCTGTGTGCCTGGTGCCAGCTGCTGGGGGCCTGAGTGTCTGTATCTTCACTAAACTTGGTGTGCGCGGGGTGTGTGTGTGTATTCACTGCAAACTTTAAGCTGGAGCAGCTGGCAAGTAGTGGGGGCCTCGGGTCCAGGCCAGGGTATCAGCCGGGCAGGGAGTCCGTGCTCTTACACCCAGGGGGACTATCAAATGTGGTGTGCCTGAGGGATGAGTGTGTGTGCGGGTGTGCATGTGTGCAGCAAGCTTCAGGCTGGGCCAGCCGGTAAGTAGGCGACCCGTGAAGTGGGTAAGGGGCCGGGATCCGGGCCGGGTGCTGGGCATACAGAGGGGCTGTGCCAGTGCTCGAGGGACCCAGGCAGGGGTGCTGGGCAGCCAGAGGGCTGTGCTGGTACTCAGAGGATCCGTGAACGTGTGTGTGCCTGTGAGCCTGGAGAGTGCCCTGTGTGCATGTGTGCCTGCAGCAGTGAACTTCTGTCTCCACCAGCCAGAGAGGAGGAAGGGGACTTGGCTGTGTCTGCTTCACCTGAGTCCTGTGTGTAAGTGCTGTCGAAGGCAGCCTGTGGCGGGGGCAGCC
>VXAL01009347.1:25583-35956 GCA_013399475.1 Chauna torquata
CAGCCTCGTCCCCCAACCTGGGTAGAGACCCTGGGCACTGGGCTGGGCCCCAGCAGCTGGGCAGGGGTGGTCCTGGACCAGTGCAGCTGCAGGAAGTGGCCATGTTCTTTACCTCACTTAGCTTATTCTCATGATAACACAAAAGTGATTGTAGCAGCTCTGAAGATCACCATAAGACTTGTGAAGTGAGGGTCAGATGTCCGTGATGGTTGTTAGGAAGCTGTGAATGCACAGAAGAAATAAATCTTATATATTACTTAGGAGCTTATAAAAAGAGACTGGTGCTATAGGAAAATTGAGACATGAAAAAAAAACAAAAAAAAAAAACAGAAAAGAACGTGCTGACCTAACATTATCAAGGGGTAGCACCAGCAACACCAGATGCAGTATCACACCCTGGACTCCCCTTCTGTAATTCATGAGATCTCATGAAATCTCACTTTGCAGTAGCTATCCTTATTTATAGTAGACACACTATAATTTAATTTGAAGTAGCCTGTAGCTGTTGATGAAGGAGTCACACCATAGGTGATGTAGCATTTTACTCTGTTTGCATTTTGATGTAATAGGGTGTGCTGGCATAACTGTCTGCACTCTATAGAGACCTCCTTTCCCTCTGCCTTTGAGAACGATGGAGAACAGATCAAAACTGTCCTTCAGTCAACAGGCATGCATCAAATGGAGCTGTGCATACCTCAGGAGTGTTTTTCTGAACTTGAGTCTATATTTGGAAACAGACCATGAAACATTCAACAAAACACACACAGGTCCCAGACAGCAGTTGCAATTCTAAATAGATAGGTTTCTCTCTAAAGCATTTCAGTTTCAATTTGTCTCAGAAGAACAATTTTTTCTGCAGAGAATTTAAGTAAAAATTATTTATGTTGAAAGTTGTTAAATGCAAAGTAATGTTAAAAAATACAGGTATTACCTAAACAAGATAAAAACTTTTCTGAGCAAAGATGCAATAATGTTTACAAATACACAAACTGTTCTTAGGGCATTTCCAACTTGTACTGCCTACCTGCCTAATCTTTTTTATTATACTATTACAACTTTAAAATATTAAGTAAAGTAGGTAAGCTTCAATCATCAATACTTAAACTAATTTAACTTGATTACTTGCCATGGTCTGATCAGAAGTCAAGTGTAATGTAGGCATCATAGCAGGTTGTTGTCATGTCATGGTTGTCACAAACAAGCTACTAAATATTGGACTTCTTAATGTGCGCATTAAAGAAGCAAAATAATATTCAAAATCCTTCGTATGTTTTATATGACACTAAGGAAAATCTCTGCCATGCAGAATTTTTGGAAAACTCTTAAATAAGTAAACCTTAAATAAGTTTTAAAATCTGTACACTAATTTTTTAACAAGTGGATAGTTATCTGTGAAAATTCTACATATAAACGTGAATTCTTTGAGCTCCAAAAATTCCTACTGACCTTATCAACAACGACATCTGCTTTAAGTGGCAGGAATATTCTAAGGAAATTTGGCTTTTTTTTCAGTCATTTTCTGGTAAAAAAAAAAAAAAAATCCCAGAATATGTTTTCTTTCTTCAGTGGAAAGTAATATCTTTTCTAGTTTATATGATATTAATGTAGAATGACTGGACACACATTCAAAGGCAAGTGGGCAAAAACTGCTATACCTTTTGCTTAGGTTAGAATAATTAAATGGAACAGCAGCTGTAAATATGGCACTCTATGATTGCAGAATATGTTTCATAAAACCTATTGGGATACCATCAAAATTGATATTTTATAAAGTGCAGAATTCTATCACATATTCCTATATTCTAGCTTCATGGAATTACAGCTTAGAGAAGAATATATTGCTTTTTTCCTTAGTCATAATTACCAACGGACTTCAAATTTTATAAACAGTCTTTGCCCTGCTGCAAAGTGGCTACAAGGTCTTTGCACTTTCAGTGATAACGTTACAGTTCTCAAGAAAACAATCACCTTCTGTACAGATAAATATTTATTTTAGAAGTCATTTAATCCATTAAACCAATGCCTCTGAGACCATGGTCAGCAAAATAATGCCTGTCCAGAAGAGGTCTCAGTGTGGGGAATCTTTTTAGGCAGACTATCTCTTACATTATGTCTGTGAGCTTTAAAATTAAAATTTTGAAAATACAGCATCATACTGATCCACAGATAATTCTGAAAGAACCTCATATGTTACTTATCTAAAGACTATTTGAGACCTATCTACAGTAGAAGTGTTCTCATCATTACTTTCTAACGTCACATAATTTTCCTTTTACATTCAAAAGCTCATATTGCTGTCCAATAGTGCATGTGATTGATTTGTGATTGGTGAGTACATCTTAAACCAACTTTTTAATACTTGACCTTGACCATTAAGGTCTGGTTTGGGAAACAAACAGATTCTGCTAGCCAATGGATTCTACTAGCCAACAGATCTAATTGCTAAACCAGATTACTGCTTTTAGAGGGGAGAACACATTGCTTCAAAAGGCTTGAACTTGACTGTCGTACTTTTTTTAATAATAACAAGCTGCAGCTATAATGCATATGATTAACATTCTTTTTTTTTTTTTTTTTTCTCCTACCACAGGCATAATTCTAAAAACTTTTTATAGAAGCAATCCATGTTATGGGAGAAACTATTAACTCGCATTTTATAGGAAGTATCCTGCTCACCTGTATTCTTGATTTCTTAATGTAGTGTAATGCTTAATTGTATTTAATTAAGTGGATAGAGCTCTGTTAAAGCTCCTATCCTCAAAGAATAAATCCTGGCAGGTTATAAATAATTAAAGCTGTCGAGAATATGACTGAACGATGAACAGCTATTGTGGGATTGAAGAAATTTGCTATATAAATTCCACAAAACTGTGCGTAAACATCTATATTAATAAAAATGGAGAAGCTTTGTATGCCTGGTGGAGAATGGTCATTGCATGAGTGTACAAAGTAGAATGAGGAAGTAATGAGTCTGTCCCAGACTGCTTAGCTCGTAGAAGAAATGCTCAGATGACATTCATTGCAGCTGGAAGTTTTCCGGAGAGGTTGTTTCTTTACTAAAGGGGAGTGAGGGACAGTCTGGAAGAGTGAGAAATGAAGCTAATACTAAATTTCCTCTTAGATAAAATTTTTTGAGAAAATATCAAACTGAGTCCTGATAACTGGTCAGTCGACAGCTTGAAGTGGTGCCAAGACCAAGCCTATTGAGACACCATCTCCTTGGTGGTATTCTCGGGTCAATTTGATTACTCAGCACCTTTTAAAGAAGGTAGAGACAGAGACATTTTTGCCATACACCCACCCTCTGTGGTATGAACATTATGTAGTGGTAATATAGATACTACAAGATTTTCAGAATGAGCTTTAAACTTTGCCTTGCAATGACACAAACAAAAAAATCTGACCCAGAATGAACACACGCCTACAAAACACTGTAGATCTAATTCTCTAAATTATTGCTTCGTGTCACTATATGGCAAAACTAGAAAATCTAGTTCGTATTTTCTCACTTTGTTGAGTACACCATCCCCTGTAAGAGCACAGTTGCCATGTCTATGTTTTACTTGTAAAAAGTAGGTGACAAATTCTGTTATAATCCACATTAAATAAACCCAGCAAAAAATTGTTCAAAAGATAACTATACAAATCTCTTTCTAAAATGTCTGTTCAAAAGATGTCACATTTCTTGAGTTAGGTAACAATTTTGTGGAAGGCTTCTCTCCCTTTGTTCTCAATAGCATAATTTCAGAGTGGCTTAAGAGTAGGGAGTCTGGAACACTTCCAGATCCACGTGTGCCTCATCTGTATCATGATTCCTTCCAACTTACTTATGTATCCTGCTTGCATGGAAAAGAAGCATGGAGACATGGCCCATTAAAGCCCAGACGATGCATAGTTTGCTCCAACCACATCCCTAATGTAAACTCTTGGAGAAGTGAACTAGCACAGCACTCATCTGCAGGTCAGTTTGATGTAACCATTAAGAGCAGCAGGAGAGAGCAGCCACACAAAAATAAGGCTGCATCAGATTATTATGAAAAATAGAGGGAGGAAAAAAACACGTTGGGATACTGTCATGGTTTTGGCTGGGATAGAGTTAAATTCTCTTCACAGAGGTTCACACAATGCTGTGTTTTGGATTTTTTGATAAAGTTAATGGTGATATTTTCAGTTGTTGCAGAGCAGTGTTTACACAGAGACAAGGACTTTCCAGCTCCTCGTGTTGCCCTGCCAGCGAGGAGGCTGGGGGTGCACAAGAAGCTGGGAGGGGACAGGACCAGGACAGCTGACCCAAACTGACCAAAGGGATGTCCCATACCATATGGCGTCATGCTGAACAATAAAACTGGGGGGGCTGGCTGGGGCAAAGGGGAGGCCACTGCTCGGGAACAGGCTGGGCATCGGTCAGCAGATGGTGAGCAATTGCATTGTGCATTGCATTGTGTACATGTGCTTTGTATATTCTTTTACTATTATCATTATTATTATTATTATCATTGCCTGCCAGGTTAAACCACAACAGATACCAAACACTGATTTTCCGAAGTAATCTGTTGTGCCAGTCTACTCAATCTCAATGTCATGGGTTGAAGTTATCAGGGATTTACATTTATAATTTTGTGTGTGTATGTGTGTTGTAAAGTGTCTGTAAGTACATAGCTGTTACTGAAATAACATTCTGTTGTAGCTGCTTTGAGTTACTGTAATATGGCAAAGATATAGATTTGAAATACTGATTTAACATTATTTGCATTATTTATGTATTTAAAACATTAGCACATTCTGTTAATGTCCACTTTGAGTGAGTTGTTTTAGAAACTGCATTATGTCTTTAATAAAGAAAACAACAACAAAATATATTTCCCTAAGAGAAAGTAACATGAAGTGGAAATAAAGTGGAGAGAGCATGGCAGTAATTCTGTGTCAAAGGTAACTACTGTGTACCCTGGATATTCCACTTCAATTTTAAGTTCAGAGAAACAAATGTGTATACAACATTTCGAACAGGCATACTTTGTTTAGTTTAATAATACTGTTTGAAGGGTAGAGAGAAGTGGTTACTAAAGACCTCTGTTGTACTCAGCATTTAAAAGTTGTTACACCCGACAAAGTAGGTTGTGTCCAAAAGAGGTCTTGACCTACAGAGAGCTCTTAAAGAAATAGACCTGTACTGGATTGGGCTCCTGGATAATAAATCTTCAATTTATTAAAGTTTTCTTTTAGGAACCTTGGGGTCTTGTGTCTGTGGTCCTGATTTAGCATTTTTTTTTTTCTGAAATTCATTTATTTTGATTCCTCTGGAAGAGTGCAGTTGTGCAAACCACAAAACAGAAGAGACTGAAAAGCTGGTTTCCAAGATCAAAAGCTGCCTATACTCCCTATACAGCAGGGTCTCCTTTCAAGAGATGAACAAACACATGCAAGGGGGAAAAGACAAATCTGAACCAGTATATCCTACAATAGTTATAGAAAGAATCTGTTACTTCGGTGAAGCATGAAAAAAGGTTCATAATTATTCACTTGACTGACAAAGCCTGATCTGTAAAAAGTAAGTAAGTCTGGAGAAAGACACAAATCAGATAACTTAGGCATAGAAAGTTTTGCTAGTTTTTATTAGAGCAGGTTGTGATACAGCAATAAAAGTCAATTGACCAATTTAGAAAATGGAAACAGAATCACTGCATCCTACCGGACACACTGAAAGTAACAAAAGAGCGCAGACGTAAAGCCCTCTAAGTCTCTTTGCTTTACCATTGGATTAACAGGACAGAATGGTGGTTCCAAGTGAAAGGACAAATTCAGGCTTAGTAGTCCGAAGCATTGATTTAAAATGAATAAAAATGTGTTTTTCTGCAGTGCTAAAATAAAAAGATGATCCACACTTGAGTTTTCAATTCAAATCTCAAAGTTCCGTGGTATAATAGAACATTACCCCAAAGCAGTGAAAATATTTTGTTCAGTAATACCATCCAGCCCAATCTTGTATAATGAAAAAAACATAAAATAAATAAAATCTGATGTGTAAAGCCAATCTTACTCAATATTTTTCCTGAACATTAAAAATGAGATGAAATTTTAATAGGCTCAGTTGGTTCAAGTCCATTTGAAATGTTTTGTGACTCAGATACACAATGAAAATGTTAGAAGGGCTGCATTGCCATCCTAAAAACAGCAGACATTCCTATCAGAAACTAAAATCTTCATTCCTTCAGAGATTCTCCTGAAGACTATGGATTAATGCCATCAGTTTTGAAAGGAGGAAAATAGTATGAACTGCCAAAAAATTAGTTACCAACTCATATGGAAAAATAGTAGCTGAAGAGGCCTATTTCATAAAGACTGCCAGTTTGTATAATTCCTCTAACACTCCTCAGATTATGTGAAGCAGAAAGCATGGATAAAAGGGACCAAAAGCACTACTAAATTTTTACTTCAATATCTTCAAGAAATTACTCAGAAATTTGACATTTGGGAGTGTAATAGTCGAGCCTTAGGAAAAGAAGATGGAATGTGCAAGTTCACATGTACTTGGGCAGAACAGAAAAGGGGTCAGAAGTGTGGAAAAAAGGCACGCTCAAACCAACAGAAGACCTTACCTGGCTATGCTCAAATCAGTAAAAGCATGTACTTCTCTAATGAAAGGTATTGGAAAGCTGAAGCTTGGGAACCACAAATTAACTACTGCCTATGAAGTCCACCAATTCCTGAAATAAAGTGGACTTTAATGGTATTTTGGGAGCGAAAACTACCTATAGGACTAAAATTGCACTGCCAGAGCAATGGAAGGAATTAATGCATGCAGGGTGTATAAAGGAATGTCTTGTTTTGGAAAACATAGTAAATATTGTCAGAGTCCTTTTTTAGCCCAAAATAAGCAAGCATAAAATATCATAACTATATCATAAACACTTATAAATGTGGGGCTTAAATAAACCAAATCCCCCTAGCCAATTCATTTATTTATTTTTTAGACAAATGTTTATACCTAAGAGTTCAGAAAACTTCAAGAAACTGGAAAGTCTATATCAACAAATTAAGCCATGTTTATAAAGACGTGATTACTGAAGCAGAGATTTTTTCAATGTTTGTCTGCTATACAGAACATAAATAGTGCTACCTACATATTTACTATTTGGGCTATGTTCAGAAGAAGAAAGTGAAGCCTACAGGAAATATACCTGATTTTACAAACACATTTAGTATACTGACATAGTACATTTACATGTGTCCCACATGCACTGTCACAGACTTGTTGACATGACACTTATACACCTTCTCCCTAGTTTGAAGTCAGCAACCGCTAGGAAAAAAAATCTCATGGTACAGAAGTGCAAGGCCCTCAGATAGAGCCTGAATATCACATCTCATGAGCTCTGTCAGATGAGGCAATAGGGCAGCTCTTTGAATTTTATTTTATTTTTAAAGCTTTGGTTAAAATTGTTCACACAGCTTTGACTGACAGAGAGAGGATTGGAGTCCTTCTCCCTTCATTTTAAACAAGTGGAATCTTTTTCTAGAACAGCCTAACTGCTAAAAAGAGCTGGACTCCCAGAACTGAGATCTATCCTGGAAACAGATTTTGCAGAACAATCAAATGAAAAGAATGGGAGGTGACGTGTAATAACGTGTGAATGGCAGAAATAAGGAAATTTGGACTCAAATTTTCTAATGAAGAAATAGCTGGTACTCTGTATAATTAGAAAAGAACAGAATGAGTATGATTAAAAATATTTTTATGTGACATAATTAATTTACTGCATCAAGACAATATAGAGAAAGGACATAAAAGTGAAACAAAAAAACACAGTTTCATTTCTATACAATATATAACAGCTCATGAAACAAATTGCGTAATGCTAATGCAGAATATTGATGTATGTTCAACCCTCCTATTCCTGACTTTTCCATGACATTATTGGCATTTCTAGTTTTCCTGTAACAGGGGTACTTCTACTACAGCTTCAGTGTGATGTCTCTGAATCGCTAGCTGAGTGATTTTAAAATGTTAAAACCTGGAGGGAAAATTTAAAATAAAGTATGTATTTTTCTTTCTGAAATCTATATTTCTACAGAGAAACAGATAAACATAAAATGAAAGATCTAATATTATGACACTCTTGATATGAAGCTCCCTGTTGAGAACACTTAGTTGAGACCATTATCATCTTGTCTTTTAATTTAAAGAAGATTATTTTATTTTATTTTTTTTCCCCCTGGTCAATGAGTTAAAAAGAAAACAAGCAAGCTTGAATCAAAGAGGCAATGTGTACTATTGGTCCTGAAAATGAATGTTAAATTATATGCTATGTGCTCATTTTTATCCTTTTTATGAGAGAAAAATGATTGTTATTAATAATGCATTACATTTCAGATCAAAGGTATCTGCAAGTTTCATTGCAGTTTACTTATCTCTGATTCAGATTAACTTTCTTCATGAAAGTAAAAGTTCATTAAGAAATTAAACTTTGAAAACTCTACCAGTACAAAAGAAAAAAAAAAGATGAAATCTATCTCAACGTTATTACATATCAGGTTATAGGAAATAAGTTTAAAAAAATGGTTACTTTGCACTCTAGAATAAAACCCCATATTTATTTTAAGATAGTGGATTTTTATAGGATTTTTTATAAACCCTTGAACCTAGAAATGCTATACATGGGAAAAAATGCAGCAGACTTGAAATGCAAATTAATAAACAATCCTAAACAGATTTTGAAAGTGACCTCACCAACTTCAAATGTTCTGAAAAGCTGGAAAAAATTGCTTCAAAATAAAACACATTAAAGATGATACTTTGTATATTAATTGACATTTTTCTCCAATGTCGCTGCTTCATTTCAGTCTTACATGATTCTTCTTCTGTAATGTGTGGACTTAAGTAATGCATTTGCAGGATTTTTTTGAAACACAGTAGGCCAGCTGTTATATCATTAACAACCTTCATATGAGGAAGAAATATATTGGGTCACTCAACTGAGCACCCTACTTATTATACATAAATAACTCATATAATCACCTTCAAAATATATGGAGCTCTGTCTTAAAATCAGCTAGGTTTTGGTTCCTGCAACTCCTTTGAATTTCCCTCATTCCACTAATGGCTAGAAACATCCTTTAATTTCCAGACTAAATTTATTCATTGCAAATTTATGCTCATTTGTTGTAGTATCTACATATTTACTTCAGTTCAAACATTTACCATAACTATATATTCATATAACCATTACCATAGCATATATATTCAGTCATATCCCATTTAGTCTTTTTTTTTTTTTTTTTTTTTTTTTTGTTAGACAAAGCAGGTCAGCTGGCTGGCAAACACCAATTTTGGAAATATATGTTTCAATGGAAAGATTTACATTTTATAGTGACAGGGCATTTATCTCACTGTCTCTGAAAAAATGCTCCCTGCATTCCTTTCTCACTGTGCAAATGTGCAAAGTTTTCTGCAGCCTTTCACATGAAATTTCTGTATTGATTTCCTTTGTATAGTTTTTGTATAGATTTCCTTACTAGGTTTAGAGTAAAATAGTTCTGACAGAAGGAAAAAGAGTACATGAAACATTTTGCCTCTGGTCTTTGTGTTCCCTCAATACCCGTTAGAATGGGAGAAATAGGAGATATTGCATCAACATCTAATATATCTTCCAGTGGAATGCTGTTAATGAAAAAAAAATTAAACAAAAATATTCCCAAGGGAGCACCCCGCAACACACTCATACATTTTCTTAAGCTAGTTTACATACTGCATCTGCCAGCTCTTGTTGATATAAACCAAGGATGACTCACTTTGTATGGCCATCTGTGATTCTCAACAGTTTTCAAAGACTCAGTTTAAAAAAATGTTGTTCTAGCTTTGGATTATCTGAAGTGTGTCTCTTGGCATTCATCATCCTTCACTGAATATGGAGCTAAAACTAAAGATAAAGAAATGATTATATGGGAATGTGTCTATATTTTACAAATAAACACTTAGGTAGTCATATTCCCAAAGAACCCACCTGTACAGGTAGCTTTTAAAAACTCTATGGCTAAAACCAATTCATATAGATTTCTAGTGAGGTTAGCTAGTTATCCTAGTGCATTTGGAAGAAATGCATAAGAGAAACTATCTGTGGTTGAACATGTTTGTGATTTGATGCCGTGTTCTAGAGAAAAATTATTTCAACAATGTATTTCTTCAGTAAAAGTATTAGAAGAAAAAAAACTGACAATATTTGAACAATGAAAAGAATAGTATCATAATTTAATGGCATAAAATTATTATACTTTACTTCTGTTACCAAACACCTTCCTAATCAAAATCTGTCCCCCTACCACATTCACACAGACAAAAAAGGATGGAATAGTGAATGAACTGGCAACCTTATATT
>VXAL01009351.1:0-60754 GCA_013399475.1 Chauna torquata
GTCCAGAAGGATGCTGTGACAAATTGTATCCAAGGCTTTCCTGAAATCCGAATAGATTACAGCAACTGGCTTCCCTAATTGATGGACTATCTACAAGGTTACTTTCTTCTAAACATTTTGCCCTGTTGTAGTGAGATTTTCCTTTTCTGGCTGCAATTCAACAAGCATGAAAGAAAACCAAATTTCTTTGACTTGATTTTGAACCCAAAGTAGAAGACTGCAAAGTATCACATACTAGTCGACATCTACTCAACAGAAAAAAAGCAACCTGTATGGTGTAAAACTATTGGCATTTTTCTTATTGTTTCTCAAATCTGGAAAAAACAGCATATCAAAAAATGAAAAGAAAAGATCCCATTAGGAATACTACTTGTGAATGAGAGGCAGAAAAATGCAGAAAAAGACATGCAAAAAAAGAGAGAGGTATTCTACTCCTATCGTATCAGGTACCTCCATCTTTCATTTGTATAAACCCTTTTTGCAGAAAAGTGATTCAAAAATTAAGTATCTTCTGTTCAAACTTCAACAGGTTCATCCCAAGAGGTGTGAACTTGTTAAAAGCAATGGTATCTCTTCAAAATAGTGCAAATATGCTTCTGCTCTAATCTAAATTTATCACAAATTCATAACAGTGGACTCAGCCCTGTGTTTTCCAATAGACAAATCTTAAGAGCTGACTAAATATTAAGAACTTTGTGCCTTTTGAAAATACAGCCAAGATCTAAATAAAACAAGAAGTCATATCTAACATTACAGACGCGTTCTCTTTTTCCCCTCTGGCATATTAAATCAGCAATCTCTATCTTGACTACCAAGATTTTCAAAGGAGTATTTGGAAACACTGGCTACTGTACCTGTTACGGAGTTCCGAACATGAAACATCATGTTTTTAAACTGCTTTTCTAGAACTAAATACTCATCACTTTTTGAACATGAAACCCCTTTAAAGCTTCTGAGGTTACAGGTACAAAATTCAGGCAAAAAAGAGGATGAGTAATGCCTTGATGTGTTCCTGATACATTAGTAGTTGTATCTTTTCTTTAAATGCAAAATTAAAACAGAGATGAAATCATTTACATATTCTAATCAATTTATTAATTGAAAGGCTAACATCTACAAAGGAAAAGTTGTGAACCTGCGTTTAAAAATTATTCATAAGAAATACTGTCAATGTTCAAATATTACGTAGGGGACATTTGAAGAAGTCATAGTTGTCAGAAGTACTTCTAAACAGAGTCATACAGAGAAGAAGCAGTGTTTGACAGAAAGAAAATCCAGTGCCTTCTCAAAGGTTTAAAAAAAAAAAAAATTCCTTTGACTGCATTTGGATTCCTGTTATACCTGATCTAAAAGCAAGGGTTTTTCAAAGGCATTTAGCTTTAAACATTCACAGTACCTTTGAATGTCCTCAGCAGGACCAGAAGAGAGGGATTCAATTTTCAAAGATAATTGTGTCAGATAACTGTCTCATCCCTTTTCAGAAACAATCTGATAAATACCTAATTACCAGCCAAGTGATTTCACAGCCACACAGATGGCCCTGAGAGAAGGCTACAGGGAATGACAAGGTCCCCTAAAGCCATCGAGAGCAAGAAGCAGTTGGTTTGTGAATTACTTCATTTATTAGGCAGGTAAAATGCATAGAAAGCCCCCAGAGAAAACAAAGTGTTCATAAAATGTTGAAATGGTAAACAGAATCAGTATTTAACCCGTGAAGTAAAATACTCATTTTCAAATAAAATGGGACTGAGTCTACAAAACAATTATATTCCAAAATATCCATGATGGTAAATACTCCAGTACTTAAAACTACTCATTTTTCCAGAAAGCTTTCATACACTACTCAGTCTAACATTGTCTATTGTTGATATATAACACTGTATAATAAGTTACCTGTAATTTGTATTGCAATCTTGTTGCGAACCTGAAAAGCATTCTGATCTTACATTATAGTTGTTTTAAATTTAAAAACTTCCATGGAAGCAGTCAAACTGTCAAACTAAAAAGAGCTTATAATGTAGTTAATGTTTACGACCTATCTCATGTTCGTTGAAAAAATGAATCAGTATCCCATTTTTGAAGCAAGCCCATCTTAAAAATCCAGAGTAGCCTCATTTTTGAATTATTTTCATCATTTAAAACTAAACAAAACACATAGGTATATACAGCATCTCAGATTTCAGTGAATCTTTGAAAGTTCACACTGTAAACGCCAATCCTGTAATCATTCTGAATTCCTTGTGCTTGGAGAAGTGTTGGCCATAACATCCTAGATGTTAATGGAGTGGAGAGCACGAAATATCAACGTAATGTTGCAGAGTTCAGAATCACAAATGGGAAGCAGAAGATTACTGATAATGCTTCAACAATATTAAATTGACCATGTTATATATTCCTCAGGATTTATGAAATGTGTTTGCTTTGTGAAAAATGCAACAGATCTGGGATGGTAATCTCAAAAGTACACATTTCTGACCTAACTCTGGTCCCAGACTGAAGCAAATTGATTGGAATTTTGCAAATGCAATGAAACAGGCTGGATCTATGCACTTCTGTAAATCCCAGTCACGTAATTTAAAAATAAGGACACAAAAGCGTTACATACACGTAGCAGAGCAGTGAGTCAATGCTGTTGAATACACAGTGTGGGGACAAAGATTTAAACTAAGCTGGTTGACTTCACTGTCAAGTGGAAAAGTAGTGGTAACACAGTCAAGAACAAACAGAGGGAGCATGTAAAAATGTGTTCCTCTCAGATTCTCACCTATTAAGTGACAGCATTTCTGCATCCATCATTATTCATCTGGCATACAGAAAGAAACTAAAGCTTGCCTAGAAGAGCTGACCCACTGCTAGCACTTAGGTTCCAGCAGGCAGGGTAGCATAGTCAGTGGGGCAGACAAAGTCCTGGGGTTTTGCTTGTCTGCAAATTAAGATTTTATTCGGATCACAGCTTTGGCGTAACTGGTGTTATGAAAGCGTGTTTAAATATGGAAGTAACATTCTCAGATAAAGTCTCTCCCCAGCTACAATTTGGCAAAAAAGACTCCAGAGCAACAGTCACTCAATGTAAAGAAAAGCCCAAACTGCACTTCAGTGCATAGGGAAAACTTTGTGCTCATCCAGCCGCCATGCTTTTTATGCATCTATCTGTTGTAACAGAAAGAGGCAGTAAATGCCGCCCTCATTTTATTTTTTTTTTTAAACTTTGCAACTTTGGAAAAGGTAAAACAAAGGGGAAAAAAAAAAGGAATACCAGACAAAGTCTCAGTGCACAAAGCAAAAGAGGAGGATGCTCTACACTACAAAGCTATGAAACAATAAGCATCTGGGGACTGCAGTCTCAAGCTGCAAAAAGGCTTGCCAAAATTCTTTTCCTCTGTGGATTCAACTTTGAGGAAAAGAAAAATAGCTTAGCTTTTGCCCTTAATAAGAATGGGAGCAATTAGAAAGGATTTGTCGATCCTGCCCCACTAACAAGCATTCTCAGACACAGAAATTTACATCAGAATTCAAAGAATATTCAGCTCTTCCCAGAAATACATTCATCCTTCAGGGGTCACCAGTAAAGGTGAAGCTTAAACAATATAGGAACTTTCAACATTGTCTGCTTCTTGGTTAAATAGACTTGTGTGAAATGCTAACTCCTTGGGGAAAAGGAAGATTCCAGCTTTCATGAAGATACTGGAAGAGTGGCAGAATCCCTTTGAAACTGAGACTGATCTGATAAAGTCATTACGGTTGTTAATAGCAACCCTTCCTCTGCTTCCTTGGACAATACCACTGCATTCAGCTGCAGCTTGGGGCAGTGAGCAGCTGAGCTGTCATTACTGGGACACTGGCTGTGCCTCTGGAAAGCTGTGATCTGTCCATACCCCAGTAAGTGCAAGGACTTCTCTATGTAAGTGAGAGGGGTACTATTGCGCCCTAGCCTTTCTGGGACCACGGCTAGTAGCTTTTTGTTATGTTTCATACCTAAAGCAGACTTTGCCATCTCACCATTGACTTGCTCCAACAAGCTTGCTCCTCGTTTAAACCAGGAGTCTAGCATGAAGTAAAGAGAAACACAAAGATTTAAAGTCACCGCATGTCTACAGCTTCTGAGATTATAAGTCTTTGGGTCAAAGGAAAAGATCACAGTGTCGCCATTCCTAGCCCCAAGACAAATATAGGGAGGACACAACCATTACCCTTTCTGTCTGGCTAATGGGTCCATGCTGAGCTCCATACCAGCTAAACGGGAGAGAGATGACAGGCAGTGCAAAGGTAGGCCTTAAATTGTATGGGAGAGAATGAAAGAGAAGATCTAGAAATATTTCAGAGACAAACTTTAGTGGATATATGAACCTTTCAGAACCCAAGTCTTTCTGGCTCTGCTACTTCTGCTTCAGCCTCCTATGAGGAGAATGGCCAGCAGAGGCAGGGGGACCACAGACTACATGCAAGAAAGTGCTGTTCTGTAAACCCTGATAATCTCTTTTGATTAGGTTTTATGAAAGGGATTTATTTAGTCCATGTGGTGTCAACAACCTATGACAAATTAATATATCACTAGCAAGATGCTCCCAGAATGTGATAGGCTCCCTGTTCCTACAAGCAGGAGGGAAGAGAGAATTTGAGGCAACACCTGAAATCTCATTTTCAATATTTCTATGGAACTGAAATTTCACATAAAACGTACTTCAAAACTGCACTAAGTTTGAGCAAGAGCAAGATATGCAAAAAAAAAAGTTTCCTTCATCATCTAAACATTAATTTGAAAATGCAGATAACTCCTTAAAAGAACATCATCCCTCTCCACCCACCTCCGGCCTTGTTTTCTCCTTTTAAGTAAATCCCTTATAACATATTTTTAATCATCTCATCAGTTCAGGAATACAAATTAAGTTCTGAAGATATCTGTTAAAGAGCTAGCACTAGCAGAGAACTCGAACTCACAGACTGAATACTTCGAGCCTGGAAAGTTTCCCCTGTGAGAAGGTTCCCAGACCATTATTCCCATCTATTAGAAAGAGAGAAGCTGTTAGTGTACGTTAGTATATGAAGTACAGTAAATTAGAGTGTGTGTTTTAAGTTTTGTTTCCCACTATTGCTGTAGAAAAAGAAAGAAAGGATAAAGCTCCTAAAAATGTCCTGACCAGGAATGTACAACAGATATGGAAAAGAGAATGAAGGTTTTGTGTCTCAGAAAGGACCACCAAACCGAAAAATTCTGATGAAAAACTTGAAATAACATTTACATGCAAGAACAAAAACCACACATCTCACAATAACGAATTCTCGAGTTTCAGCTACCCAGATTGCACAGTAAACCAAAGCTGTGCAATAGTTCTCATTCATGCAAGGAACATTCCTGGCAGAAAACATTCAGCTCAAACAAAAGGGATTTCTTTCTGTCAGAATATCTAATATACCAAAAGTTCAGATTAGCTGGCTATGATTTTGACAGGTCCCCAGTTTCTAGCACGGATCCTGATGCATTTTATATCTGTCAGATGCACGATCAGATGCTCACGCATGTATCACGCTCCCTGTAACTGTAACGGGCACTAGCTATAAACATATTTTAAAAGTTATGGATGTGCCTGCCACAACTGGTGTGACCTTTCCTAATAGAGGAACTGCTGTATAATCACTCTCAGGTGGGCAAGAAAATAAACCATCTTGAATCACCCAATCCAGTCACATCAGCAGGAATTTGAAGACATGGACCAAATAACTAAACTGCTAGCTCCTAAATCTTCCAAGACTACAGCTTAAATATTCCTGAGCTGGACTGAAGCTGTCAATTGGAATTTTATAGAGATGGACAACCGATTTCCTAGTAGTAAACCATAACGATCAAACTAACTTATCACTGATGAATACTCAGCAAAGGACAGAGAAAAGGACGAATACACAGGAATCATGTGCTCATGACTTAATAATCATTTGTATTTTAGCGTATTTCATTTAAACACTTCTTTCAATCTGGGACTACTAGAGGAGTGACTACCATGCAGGCATTGTGCCAGTATAATTTTAAAAAGGTTGAGTGATTCATGACAAACATTTCTGTCTGACTTTAAAGAAAGTTTCTATTTTCCTCCATTGAAGCAGCCGTGTCTTTGGAAATACCTGAAATAAAGTGGTGTTCCTTCTCTAGTAAGTTCTATGCTATCAGAAATAAGAGAGCAGAGCAGCAAGACAACAATATCATATACTTTCTTTCTGAACTGGAAATGAAGGCTGTTAATTGGATGTTAGAGAAAATTGTGCATGTGCTGGCTTGTGCTACTATGCTGTACTGCCATTTTCGGAAGGCAATACTGCTTTTCTAGGACTACAGAAAAGGAAACATTAACTGAACTTAGTGAAAGATACCACCACCAACAACAACAAAAGGAACCCAAGATAATTTTGCCCCATTTATCATAGCTCACTTTTTAAAATAATTTGTTCTAAATATAAAACAAAGGCCATACTTTGCCTCCCCCCCACCTTAGTTTGGAGATCTGGATCCGCACAGATGGGTTCTTCGCAGCACTCTAACGCTACAACTAGTGAGAAGAAAGCAGTATGTTCATACAGCTAGAATGTAAATTTACTCACATTTTGAGCATGTGATTTATCATATAGTCAGATGAACTAATTAGTATTAATGAAGAGGTTCATAACACGCCTCAGTCACTTTCCTTGCACACATTAAACTGATTCAGAGCTACTTTCCTCCAGTTCTTTTTCCATTAGCAATGGGAAAACAAATTTATTTTAAGTCCTCGCTCTTATCTATGCCAGCCCACATCACAACCCACTTTCCAATCATTTCCTAAAAAACGTATACTTAATTTGCTTTGGTCTACTAGATCTCTAGTATGCATTGGCAGACAAAAAGTAAACTTGTTGAGTATCACAAATGGTGCTCTACAGGGCACAAAATATCCTTAAACTCTTTAACAGGAGAAAAGTAACAGCTCCTCATTTTCTAGCATACTTGTATGTGCTTAGACTATAAGACCATCTTGCACAGTGATCACCACATTTGAAGCCTCTAACTATATATTATCATAATTAATACATTGATAATAAAAAGGAGGCTTTTTCTGCATAATCACACAGCAATTCAAGAACTTTTATATTGGAAACAAAGTATTTTCATTTTTCTTTTGTGCTCTTCATATTTCCTTTATGTCCCCGATGCATACTTCTACTAACATCTCTTTCACAGATACCACCATCCTAAAGCTAGTACTAAAGACTCAGCAAGATTTGACTAAAAGCCAATACTATAGGATGAACTGTTCAGAAGCACAAAATCTAAAACTATCCAAGTCTTTGTGAAATAGTTTATACCCTTTGTTAATAAATAGTTCCTTCCACAGTAAATGTGCAACAGTTGAAACAAGTTTTCCTTTTTGGGCTGAGGTGGTGATGCCATGAGAAAGCGTTCCACAGTTCCCCAAGGTATCTCCTACTTCCACAAAGATACTACTTATGCAGAGTACTCAAATAGCTCAAGCCATGAACTGAAGTGCCAGCAGATGGCAAATCAACATCTCATTTTCATAAAATGAACACTACCTCTCCTAGCATTTAAAGTTCTTCTCTGAAATCGCCACTGATGAGAAAAGGAAGTTAAACTGAAGTCAGGAAGAAGGAGCATGCTAAAATATACTGCTTTGCTCTGTAGCAGACCAACAAAGGTACACGCTGGGGAGCACTTTAATATATGTTTTGGAAGACAGTAAGTTCATCTGAACACCAGGAGAAGGTCTACCCAAGGAATGCCTACAGAAAACAGCTGTCTGCTACCCTTCCCTGGTAAAATCAGCTTAAAAATATTCTTGCAGATAAAAAATAACACGACTGACAAGCTGTTAACATTCTTCAAAGCAACAGATACTGCTCTACCACTGCAGGCAAGGAATACCACGACAAATAAAAATGTATTGCATGAATAGAAATTACTGTAGGTTTGATTACAATGAAAAACAATAAAATCCAAAACTCCTGATAAGCAGTTTGAAAACCAAGAGTCATTAGAAAGAAAGAAACCGTGTTTTTCAAATGGGTAAATTTGTCATTCAGAAAATCAAAATTTCCCTGCAAAAAAAACTTTCCCCGTTTAGATATTCAGACTCCAATGTTCAAAAGCTGATATTTATTAGACTCCACTTTTGGCAATTTGCTCCACTAATCTAAAATAGCATTGCTCACATTTACATATAGATCAAGCCAACTTTATAATCACTTTCTTTAAGCAGTTTATTTACTCTGCACTTGACAAAGCATCTGTTTTTTGTTTTCCATAATACAGGATATATATGTAAGTCTTATATAAGCATGTAAGAAAATACAAGTCTTCTCTGAACATCTGGAACAACCTGAGTTGTACGCTAAGTGTGACACAGCAGATTCAGAACACAATCTTAGAAGAAAGGAAATAACAAAACAGTGCAGGAATGACACAATATAGTTTTACTGCTCTTCCATATAGTGCAACTTGTCAGTCTAAGTATAAGTCTAAAACACTAAATTTCACATATGAAAGTCACTCTGACCTGCTGGGCAAACATTCAGGCAACTTATTTTAATGGATCACTATCTCCATTCAAATATAAATCAAACGTAGTGTTATAACAGTAGAAGATATGAGAAACTTCTGGTACCAAATCTATCTTCAAGTCATGAAATCTGCAATAAATGCACACTTTATTAAAAATATTTAGTCACCATCAGTGGATTTTGTTTTCATTTTTTTATTATTCTAATATACACTTTATGAAGCTATTTACTAAACAGAATATATATAAGCAGCTTTATTGACAAATTACAGCTTAAACTCTCCACTCCTGACCTTTCTTCTTCTACCTAATCTCCTCCCTCAGCTGTCTCACTGATACCTCACCTAGCTGGCATGCCATTGGCTTAACATGGCCAAAATTGACCTCTCTGTCTTCCCACCCAAGCACTGCATCACCAGCATCCTCCCCGTCATTCAAGCCTGCAATAAAAATGTCATTTTTGTTTCGCGTTTTCATAGCCTCCCTAATCCAGATCACATAAATCTTTCTGCTGCCTCTTCTACACATTAAAGATAATTTTCTTCCTTTTTGCCTGCACAGCTAAATGCTCACTTAAGCTCTTGGTTCTCATTTTGATTCATTTATTCTCAAGCTCCATTACATCCTATCAGCCATTCTCTTTCAACCCATTCTAAATGCAGTTTTTAGTTTTATCTCCATTTAGGTTTGATCACAATGGGGTAAAAATTCCAAAAGCATAAAACAGCCTAAAAACCAAATATCCTTGAATCCATTTAGGATTCTAAATGGATATGGGTCATTTTTGTAAGCACTCATGCAGCTAAAGATGCAGATTATTATTACACACATGAACATCTACAAAAGCTTCTCTGACAATGGCATTTCATCTCCTATGTATCTTGGAAATTGGACAATTTTACACATTCATCCACTCTTGTAATCCTTCTGCCACCTTCTTTTGTTTCATGCACCAGTTTCTTCAGATCATTTCTTATCTTTGTCCTTTTTTGTCTGCTCTCCGCTCTTGGCATTTTAAACACTACTTTTTCTCTGCTAATATCTATTTTATACACAGCTTTGTCACTTTCTCCCATAAATGTCTAAAATTTCATTTCACTTCATGCCTTTGGCATAAAATATCCTCGGAGAAGCTCCTTCTTTAACAGTGCACCTAACTCTGAGAAGCAGTTCACTAGTGCCAGCTAAGTTTTAAGATGGTCAGTTCTATAATAGTAACAAACCAAATTAACTATTCACATAAAGCACGTACCTGTATGCACAGACAAAAAATGTATAGCCAACTGCATATTGTCACTCTTCTCACAATGATTTTACATTCAAATCTATGCCACTTGTGTCTTAAAATGAGATAGAGTCTTCACTGGTAATGATAAATCCTCTAACAATATACATTAAAACCACAACTTCTAATAGCTCATGCACAAAGACTATGTAGAAAATTACAAGACACCTGACATGCAACATCAAAACTTAAAATCCAGCCATACATAAATGTAAATATACAATGTTTCATTCTCTCTTGACCATCTCTACCTAGGATTTCCCTCTCTCACATACCGCAGCATAATTTTGCTGGATTAACTGTTAGAAACCTAAGCTTTCCAAGTGTAAATAAACACAGAAGGAAGTACTAGAGAAAAATATTTTTATGTTGTTAGCCAGACGATGCACATGGAGCATCTGGTGCAGCCTGAGTCAGCAGTAAATTAACAACAGTGATTCACAACTGACTCAAAGAGCAAAATGAAGTACCGGTTGGTCCACAATCAGTCAGTTCTGCACTAAGCCAGTGCTTAATGTCACAAAGAAAGATGACCTTTATGGGCTGGGAAAAGCTCCTGGCCCTGTGCTGCTCTAAAATGGCAAGTGGTGATGGGTGAAGCAGTCAGCGGGCCACAACCCTCAGCCAGAGTGCTTCCACTTCCAACCCAGGGCACTTGGAAGGGCGAGAGGAATGCCTCCCTAGGAAAGGCGCACCTTAGAGGCTTTGTTAAATAGCAAGTTTTGTCCTCGGACTGCAAATTAACCTTAAACCACCCATGTCATCAAAACGACGACAGAAATTCCTCCTCTGTTCAGTGGACTGGGCTGCCCTGTTCCCACTTCCCTACCCCCTATGCCCCTAACTATCAAGATGAAACCTTGCAATGTGCAAATGTCAAAGTTCCTGTCCATGTTTTTTTTAAAAAAAAAAAAACAAAAAACAAAAGACAATCAACCTAGCATTCTCTTCAGTTCTGGCAACATTATAATTCACGAAGCACCCAGCAAGCCAGTCACTTTCTTTTTGTTGGGTAGGTTTTTCACCCACTCTATGATTTAGCTTCATAACGGCTACAGGGAGCACAATGGACACAGTAAGAGCAGGCAGCCACAGCTATGGAAAAGGAAGCGAGGAAATGCCTTTCCTGGCAGCAGCTCACACTTGTGCCAGACTACAGGGAGTATACGAACATGGCTTGACATCATGACCAAATCACAACTCTGACTTATCAGAGATATGCAGTAATAAATCTCTACCTTCTTGATGGACTGTTAAGGTATCATATGTGAAAGAGAACATCACAACAAACAAAACCTCAAGGTGAAGAAATTCAAGAGTCTTCACAACTAGGCTTTATACTTAATGAAATCACCTAAGCAAAACCGTACACTTCTTTCAGTAAGTTCTGTCCACAATGGACAATACATGTTCTTTCATTTATATATTTCATTCCACAGCTCCAAACTAATGCAATATTTAATTATTCTAATCAAAACATTGGAGCCTGTTATTTAGTAAACCCTGTTACAGCTTCTTTGCTGTTAGAATGTTTTTGTTGAACTCTGAATGCGACAGCAAAAACTATCTATTCTATAAAAAGAACTCTGCGTTAGAACCTATACATGCATCCTATAAAATACTTGGAATTTTCCTTAAAAGAGGTACTAAAACTTCCCCCTTTAATTCATTAGCTTTCATTCAACTTTGATTGCTGCTATAAAATGCAATTTATTTTTTACGATACTATGATCAGGTTTTTTGGCTTACCATAAAGGAAGTGAACATCAATCATTTGTATTATTCTATCATGATCAGTGCTCAGAAGGGAATGCTCAAGTAATTGTATTAAATCATGCATTACCTACAGCCTGCAGTTAAAGAAAAACAAACCACTGAATCCAGAGCTCTAGTTATCAAAGAAATATGAATTGCCCTTTTCAATATGTATTATTAAGCATCCTGCATTTTAAAAAAAACAAACCTAGTACTGAAGCCAAAAATGATTCACATGAGATATGTTTAGGGATGAAGCACTAAGAAATTTCTGGCAGAGGTGATAATTCAGCACATTTTCAATGAGGGAATAAAATGGCCAGCACATGTATTAATCATCTGATATTATCTTTTGTATAACAATGTGTACTCCTCTCCCTTTAATTGTTGCTAGCTAAAATGGCATTTGAGCTGAGTAGAGACTTGAGGATTAAGGTCGTAACAATATACAACCAGAACTGCTTTGCTAGGTCTTCTGCTGAGTATATCTTGGCCACTACTCTCAAGACTCCACTGCTGCTTCTCTTGATACAATCAAGAGAAACAGACAGTAAAGGATATTGAAATGACTTACACTTTAAGAGGCGTTTTCTCATTTCTCATGAAAGTGTTTTTGACCAACAAAATGCATTTTCCTTAGGTCTCACAGCAGAAGCAGTAACCATGAGCACGATGTACTTTTCCCCATGGGACAGGGCACATTGTCACTCGTGACAACCCGTTCATAAAGATGGCTCCTCATGCTAGACTTCATGCTTTCTTACACCTCTCCAGAAGTTTGGAGAGGACTTCCTTTACATTCACCCCTTATATTTCAGTGAATGTGGTGCTCACAAATACTGCTGGATACCCAGCCCTGGATATTGCTTATTTACTTTGTATCGTATCATAATGAATAGCACTATAAATGCTGCCAGTAAAAACGCTAGCTTATTTCCACTGGGTCCCAAACTTTGGCTGGAAGTCTGTGGGAGTAATTGTATGGATTTTTCTGTGCATTCCTTGAATGTGCATTTCTGTTAAATTTAATTATCTTCTAACTGTCAGAACTAAAATGGAGACACCCAAGTACACCTCCACATTCAAAACATGTTACTTAAGAGACAGGAGGGGTTAAAACTAGAGAAAAGGAATGTTTTAGGCTACATATCTAGACAAGCCAAAATAACATAATTAAATGCATTTATCCTCTTGCCTGCAAAGAGATACTGTGCTAACAAATTCATGGTAATTTAAGAAACCCCTGAGTAGAGCAAAATGGCCAATTAGATGCTTGCATCTTTAAAAGTCTGGAAGAGGACAGAGGAAACAACCTAACTTCAACCCCTGGAGACATAAAAAGAATTTCTACATTTAAAAGAATATAGTTGCCTGGGAACAAGGGCTGGGAAACATCCAGTCATGTTAGAAGTGGAGAGAAAGAGCTTCAAGTAATATTAGAGAGCACTGCCTCTAAGAAGCATCTTCTTATGGGAACGCCATGGCAATGTTGAGTTTCTGTGATACTTATTTTGGTGTTACAGGAAGATTTACAACAGTAGCAGTCTTTCCAAGTTTGTCATGGGCAATGTGCATCCATACTGTCTTCCTGAGCCACTTCAGATCAATCCCTATTTCCCATGCCAGCTGGCTCATAGTGGCTCACATTTATATCGCTCTTTGCGAGCTCTGTTCAGATTTGCCCTGTGGCATTCACACCCCATGGCATTCGCAGTAAAATCTGTGGCTTGGTAGCAATACCAGATATTCACCCATGGGCATCTCTAGTACATTTGCATACAACACATCTGCAGCTACTTAACCACCACTGGGTTTTGTCTAGGGACACTTGTTCCACATCACATGGGGGCCTGGGAGTGATGTGGAACCACAGACTGAAGATGATCAAGGGGACAGGTGCCCAGAAAGACAGAGGCAGTGATGCTACCAGAACCGTAACGGAGTAACAGAGTAGTTGGAGCATACTGAATCCATACGTCAGACCTGTACAGATCTGCAATACAAACTACAGTAACAGTGCAATGTGATTGACATATGCTGTCCCATCTTACAGTATCTTTTCCAAAAGGTATACCAAATACTGAAACCCAGCTCTAAAATACATTATTCTTGTTCTAGACATCCTGAATCAAAAAGGAAATAAAGAAGGTGGTGTCTTTTGTTTTAATACGTGTATTTTGGCAACAAAATACAGGCCTATGTGCTATTTTCTGAGATTTTAAATGCTTTCTGTGTGATCTGGGGCAAAATTTAAGTCACAAGGATACCCCATACACACCCAGTCAGCTAAGACCAGTTTGGTATTTTGAAACACCAGTGGCTTGCCAGCGCAGTAGAAGCTGACATGATCCCTGAAGTGTTGAAAGCAGAAGTGGGAAGGCAGAATCCAGCCCCTACAAGAGATGTGTTTTGGTTTTTGCTTTTTTTTTTTTTTTTAATGGTAATAGGCTACAGCAGTTGACTCTAGGAAAAAAGTTTTAGACGTCCCCTAGAAAAAGTATGCCTATTCTCCAATCATGGTTGGAGTTGATGGTACTAAATTATCTGCAATAGCCACTTTCTTCTGTCAGGAGTCATTCATTCTTTTTCTCTGATCAAATTCATATACTCACCTCTCTTCCCCTACAAGGTGAATGAAATGGTTAATCCTTACTGAGACTGAATAACTGGTGGTAAGGGTAGCAAAAGAAAAACAAAACATATCTTGAAATATTTCAGTGTTATAAGATCTTATGCCTACTCATACAGTAAGCAAAGCAGCGCTCTGAAGATGCAACTCAAAAGCTAGTACTGATAAGAGGTTCTTTTAATTTGTATATTTGTCAACTCTGCACAATTCAGTGAAAAAGAAAAAAAGACAACCATAACCATAAATAACTGGAAATTATTAAATACTTAATCTTTTGCACTGTCACCTGCTGGACACTTCCAGGGAAAGGTTCCAAGGCACACCTTGCATCACCGCTGCTCCCCATATTTATGATCAGGCATAGAAAAAAACCTGCTGTCATTCCATGTCTGTGCAGAGTTCCTTCTCTCTCTGATTTATTTGTTCAGAGTTTTCTGTGTGTAGGTAAAAGATTGCCAGCTAGCTAAGAGCTGAGACAGTTAAGGGACAAAAGTTCACACATGCCACCACAACCATGCCACACTCAGGGTTGGTGGGGATGTCTCTGTCTGAGAGCTCCAGCCCAGGGGGCAGCAGTTTCCTTTTCCAGGGAGCACTGCCTGCTCCTCCCTGCTGGGCTTAGCACAGGAAGGAAATAAGACTCAAAGAAATTGAGTTATAAAGGTCTGGACCTCACTGTCCCCACAGAAAGCCTTGCCTCATCTGCAAATGTTGGAGACATCCCTCTTGTTTTTCTTGGAGGAGAAGTTTGAGACAGATGGTACATCTCCCTCTCCCTTTCTATTCCGTCCCCCAGTTTAAATTACACTAGCCTTGCTAGTATAGTACTGGGTAGCACAAATAAGCAAATCTCTCTCTCCTGCCTACTGAATTCTGAAAACTTGCCTCAGGATTAAGTTAACACCTTTATTTTAATATCCATGAAATAGAACAAAGTATCAAGAATGTGAACTTTGAAGTTAGCCCTGCTTTCAGCAGGAGCTTGAATTAGCTGCCAAAGACTTAAGTTTGAACATACTTCATCTTACATGCTCATATTCCAACTGCAAAGACATGGGGAAACGGTCCCTTTTTTCCCCCTGACCATTTCAGTTCATTAATCCCAATTCTCTGCTTGTCACCTGACCAAAAAGAAGACATTTGCTAGCTTTCACATTTCAAGTTCTAGTATCTAAGAAACAAAAGACAATACCTATATACTACTCGTGTTTGAAGAAAGAAAGATAATTTTCCTTACTCGTCATTCTACACTAGAGCATTAGAAAATAATTCTGCTGAAGCCATTTTCACTTCGTTTTGCTTTGAGCCTGCCTAAACATTTGGTACTGTACATGCTATTCTTAAGTGAAATTAGATTTACACCCTATCATATGAACTTCAGGATTTTAATAGGGATAGCTGGAATTTGAAATTGAAAGTACACAGACCTATTGAACTAAAACTTGTTGAAATGATTTTAGGAAATACAGTAATCTTAATTTGGGCTTTCTTATTTTGACTTCACTTAAATATGCAGTAATAACTTGTTATTCTAGAGCTAGGATTATATGCCATATATATGTAGAGTTGTTGTTACTTAGCTCATGCGAAAATACCTAGGGAATGTAAGCATTGTTTGGTTGCTCCTGGAAGAATACAAGTGAGTTGAAAAATGACTGTCTTAAGCAGAGGAAAGAAAGAGACTCTACAAAAGGTCTGAGATGTTACAAAACAGTTGTCAGATTAACTGTAGTCTCATCATTTTTCATTTTTTCTAAAAATAACTACTGTCAAATACAGATTAGTTAATTTTACTGCATTATCAGTGGCTCTTGCTTTATAGTACCACTCTCTTGCTATGCGGTCAATAGGTCACACACATTTAGTAACATCCTTGCATCCATTTAGAATAACTGTACATAAAGTTTATTTATCATGCCACTGTATAAAGCCCAAACACCATCTTCCAGCCTGCTATTATTTCTCTTTTTAATCACATCCCAAACATACAAATACGGACAGAATTTGCTGAATCTCCCTCTTTATCAGTCTGCATTTGTACTGCTATCTATGCTCTCATTTGCACATCTCTGTTCCCAGTAGTAACTTCAACACTTCGGCACTAGAGTTTTCTATTAAAGGCAAGCGATTCCAATTGATTGTTCTCTGGCTCCCCCCTCCTCAATCCCAAGCCATTCACAATGGACTCATTGCTTCCTTCCATCACCTTAGCCTGAATGCCTGAAGCAATATATCCGTATCTAAGCTTCAGATCAGATTTTCAAGGAGCAAAGGACCTAATTAAATCAACTGGAAAAAGAGTTTAATCAATAACAAGCTATAAACTCCCATCTTTGTTTTATCTGTATGTACATAAATTACAAAAGAAAAGTTCAATGCAGAAAAAGAGACTGAGAGAAGCACTTTCCAATCTGCACTATCCAATGCTTCCATTACATTAAGCCTCAAACTGTTAAAAAGAATAGCTTGAATTTTATTCGGGAAATGCAATATTCATTGTATGCTTTAATTCAGGTAGGTGAAAATGGTATCACTTTTTTCTCCTCTTTTCAGCTTTTCTTTTCAGTCTGCAATTTCTGCTTCTTTACAGATCATTCCTTCCACTATTCAAAGTACAAAATTCTTTTCAATTTCCAGCATATGCTAGATGGTAGTTTTAACTGCATACTGCAATCCCTGCCTTTGCCCATTCAGTTTTGAATGCAATATAATAGATACACATTATTCTCAAATATGCCTTCATTATTCACAGTTTTCACTTTTTTTTTTTTTTAAATACTGTGTATGCAGTGTTATATCAATGAACGCCACAGAACATGGGCTTTTCCGTATTGTTAAGAAGTGCTCTGGCAATACAAATGGCACTGATAACCAGAAGTACCACTTTCATTTCCTCTTTGCATGAAAGTTGTCAGGTTTTTTCTCCTCTGTTCACATTGTTCTTGCTGCCTAAGCATTTATAAACCATAAGCTGCATTACTATTTTGCAAAGTGCTATCTCTGCAGGCCTCTGTTCTAGGCTAGAAAAGATTGAACCATTGAGCACCTATTATTACAGTGCAACACATTATGTACATGCATGTTCAACAGTACGTGCCATATGGCACCTCAGGCACTTGCTTGGTCCCAAGCAACTTCTTAAAGAGCATGTTTTAAAAAGTACAGAGTCCACCTCACTTATAGATTTACATAGAGGGCGTAGCGCAATACCAAATTTCCAGTCCACCCTCCTGTGCCTACTTTGCTCATTCCAATTTGATTGCAAAGTACTAGATACACATTCTTCTCAAACCTGCCTTCTTTTATCTGCATTTTGATACTTTCATACGCAAAATAAAAGAGAGGATTCCATAAATAAACTACTCATAAGGTTTATTAAAAGTCTACATCGTTGATCTGCAGCTAGCTTTCCATTCGCATATATGCAGACTAACTTCTTAGTATCTCTCCTACCTTTCCTCATGTAACCTCCTTCCAATTCCCATGGAAGCGGTTGCATCCAAATGTAATTTTTAAACCAAACCAAATACTAAACTGGCACAAAAAGTGACAGTAAAAACATACCTTAATAGGTGAATATAATCTAGACGTAACAGGAATATGTATTTCTTTCAGTGATAGTTGCCCAAACTAAAATGAATAAATCTGAACCCTTCCCCGCCCACACACCTCAGATTCCTTCAAAAACAAGATTTATGTAATCACTTGCTATATCCCTACTCTGAATCCAAGACTGTAATAGGTGTTGAATCTGTTTGCAAATTGTAACCAAATTTGGGAGGTGGGGTCTCAGAGATGAACTTCTGCATTTCCACATCATGGAAATGGGCAACTGAAGACACTGGTGCCCTCGCTGAAGGGCAGGCAGTGGCAGGAGCCCTCCCACCAGTCATGCACGGGGCAGCCAGACAACACAGCTGAGCTAAGGGCAACCCATGACTCACTCATGCTGTCAAAACTGCAGTAGGGGAAGGGTGGACTTAGCACCTGTCGGATAACGAAAAATGGTGCTTCGGAGGGATGAGGCTACATTTGGAGATGTAGCCTGCATTGCTCAGCCACAATTGGTGAAAAACCCTAAAGAACATGCTTGAGTTCCCTACAAAAAGCCCTACAAAACATGCTTGCCAAGGAAAAAAGGCAAGAAATGTTCTCATCAAACCACTATTATATTGGTCAAATTGTGACAACCACCAATTCACCTTTTCTACCATCCTTAACAGCGCAAAAGTGTTATGAGACATGTCAAAAATCTATAACGATCTATCACTACAGGGTTGGTTTGTTTGTTTTTTTATTACCACAAAAGCTTCAAGAAATCTTAGCTATGCAACGGATGCCAAATGATGGTTTTTATTAAAACAGGTAATTGTTCCAAAAAGTGTTCAACATATAGCACCAAATTCACATTTTTCAATCTGTTACTCATCTTCAAAACCCTTTGGAACCTCATTGCTTTATCTGCCCTACAAACCATAGACTTATGTTAAGTCTGCACTAGTATTTTATCCTCTTCCCACATTGCACTACTCATTTTATGAGTGTCTATATTAAAAAATGATGCAGGGAAACAAGTTACATCTTAAGTCTTGTTTACGTAATTAAAAATATAGGACTCTACATTTTCCTACAAAAGTTACATTTGATTTATGGTTATATTCATGCCATTTGGATATACATTTTCAGAAAGAGAATAATTAAGAGACTTACCCTTTGTTTCTAGTTATTTTTAATGTCAGGAAAAAATTTCAGTTCAGAAAAAAAATTAAAAAGGAATGAACAATTCTACTAAAAATTATTTAAAATGTATTTAACACCAGGTTTACTTAGTACCAAAACACAAAGTACTTTAAAGTCATCACCTGCTTCATCTTCAGAGGTTGTACTATACATTATGTTAATGCTAGATAATTAATGTCTGCAATATGTGCAATTAGTTTCTTCCCAAAACTTTATATATGAGCATATACATAAATGCATACGAAGCTGTGTATATGATCACATCAGAAAGAACCAAGCTTGCACCTTGAAAATTTAAGAAACAGAAAAAAACAAAGAACCACTTTACATAAGCAGTTGCAACGTTGAGCTTTATTTGCTAGTTTTGTCTCATCTGCACATAAAAATGCCCGTGGAATGAAGATCTACTTGCTGATCATGAGCAATTTTCATTTAGAGTCCTGTTTGCAACTAAAGCACCTTGGGGCACTAACAAACTGTAAGAAACCAATTCGTATATACCTACATGGAATATTTGACATGTATATTCAGCTTGAAAGCTGCAATCATTTTTAAGAAAAGTAATTATCTGTTCCTTTGATTCAGAGTCAGTAACAGGAAGAACCTTTCCAGTATGGGTCCCTGAAAAAAGTTAACTGAAAGACAGAAGCGTTTAAATCCAGAAAAAAGGTCTTTGAGGAACAGAGATAGTCCAAAATTCTCATTATATTCAGAAAAACATACTACTTTGAAATGAATATTTCATGATAGCAGTACACAAAATGCCAAAATCAACTATAACTGTTTATATGTATATAAACATAGTTGCTAATTTAGAAATGTGGTTGATGAAAAGCAGTGTAGCTAAATCAAATACGGTTTATCATCACTAATTCCCATCATCTGTTAATATATTGGCTATAATTTTTATTTTAATGAAGTTTTTAATGTCTGTTGTTAACTACGGTTAAGTGACCAGCTTTCTACCACATATGGCTTGTAATTACTTATAAAAAGCAGCTGCTCAGATGTGCTCTACCATTTGAGAGAGATGATGTTCTCTTCCCTTACAAATATATCAGCATTATGCATCATTTATGTTTCATAACAGCCAAAAGCTCTTCAAAATCATGTTTCTCTGCTCCTAGCAGCTGGGTTGGGTTTGCGTTAACCTGATGAGCCTTTACAAGACGCACCGAAGAGCAAAATGAATCTATGCTGATGACAATGAAACTCCTTCTGGAGTGAAAGTCTGATTCTGACAAGCACTGAACACTGGCACTGGCTGTTGAAGTCAAAAGGGTATACAGATGCTGTGCAGTGCTGATAATGAGCCGTGTGGCCTTGGGTCGTTAAGAAACTGATAAAGTACGCTAACTAGAAACAAATGTGAAGTCATATAATAAATCCTAGCCCATTTAATATCAATGATTCCTGTGGTTTAAGGAATGGATCACAGTGTCAGAGAGACTGACATTCCCAAATCCTTCAAGCAGACAGATGACAAAGATGACAAGAACAGATGACAGTATTTTTCATCTTGTATTTTAAAAGGAATCCTGCCCACAGATATTACAATATTTTATTTCCAAATCAAAGATCAGAAAAATGATCAGTAACACTTATCATTACTGACACGTGTGTAATTAGTTCCATGGCTTGCTGTTCGCCATTTGCAGTAATATTTTACATAAATATTTACACAATACTTTGTTGGGTGGCAAAAATATATATCTATATAAAAAATACATATAAATAAAATACAGGCACGTTTATTTTATTATTTCAAGCACTGCAAAATAAAAAAAATCAGTAATTTGTTACTATGACCACTGCATTTATATGAATACTAAACCTATGTAAGTTTGTTTTTCTTAACCGTCATTAGTACACACAGCAGTATAATCTAAGAATTTTATAAGCTACTATCTGTAATAGATACCACCACCTCCGGGTTTCGAATTTGAAAGACAAATACTAATGCTAGTGACAATCTGTATGTTTTTCAAAATCATTTTGGAATTACTACTCTGCATTTACTCAATAAACTTTCAGTAAATCTTACTTAAAGAAAAGGTCTGTGTCTGATGCTGAACATCTTTGTTACCCTCAACCAACCATGCAAAGAACTTAGCATTGCAAAAGGCAGGGAGTAGGTGGTACCTTTTCCTTTCTCACAGCAGCTTTCAAATATCCTTCAACTTTGTTCCACATCAGCAATATTTAATAATGGGGAAATTCAGGTGTTCTCTACATTCAGTTTCATAGTATACCACTTCACTTTCTGCAAGGGTAAAACAAACAATTATTATCCCTGTACAAATTATGATTGTTTGTAGGATGTTGGCATTTAGAGATCTAGATGCCGGAGAAACTAGATTGTGGCATTTTTTCCATCTCTCATGGATTATGGAGCAGCTGTCAGTTGGTAACAACTCACACTAACTATTAAGCTAGTCTGCATTTGAACTGGTGACCTAGGAGTGAAATATTCTCTCTCTCATGATCTTTCATTCTCTCATTAACAAGACCTCTGAGCCTTTCACTTCCCACTAAATACATTTTTTTTTTTTTTTTTTGAAAGTCAAAAACATGTCTTTTGTTGATTATACAGTAAGATAGCTCTGATGCATGCATCCGTTTTAAACACCCATCACCAAGGACAGAACAATTGCTGGCTACCTAGACACTTAATTACAACATGGAAAATGCAAAAGGGAATGACAAGTACGTATATCCTACCACACAGCTGAGATACAGATTATAAATAATTTGAGGACCAAAATTCAAAGTGAAAACAAGAACGTAAACCATAGTGCTACATTTTTATATGCATGCGTATACACACACGAGCACACTTGCACGTAGAGTTTGCTAGAGTTGAGGCTGAACAACAAGAAGCACAGAGATCATCCTGACAGAAAAGCACAAAGTTCAAGAAACCATGTATCAATAAACCTGCCAAAATGCCACAATGAGTAAACTCCTCCTACTAAAAGTATCACATCTTTCTCATTTCCTAACTCCTATAACATTATTAACAAACTGATACATCTTAGAGACTCAACAAACTCCTGCAGGATTTTACTGAACTTAGCCTGAGGCAATAGATGTTGTAGAACTATAAAAAAAAATCACAGAAAGATATACTAGAGAATGAGGAGAAAAAAAAACAAAACAAAAAAACCAAAGCTACATACCAAAAGATAAGATAGAGAACTGGAAGTGACTATGTATTTATAAATGAGAGTTGCAGAAAACTAGAAACAACATAGAAGATGAATAGGTAGCAATCACTTAATACTCAAATCAATAAAGAATGGATGACAGACATCTAGGAGCAAGAAAAATATAAACAAACTATCATTAAGAAAGGATAGAAAAGATATCAAGTATTTAGCAGCCCCAAATTGGAACTATTTTTCCATGTCATCCTTCTTAACATAATGGACAGGTAGGGAAGTGGAAAGGGAAAGAAAATTCATAGCAGTTAGCTATATTCAAAAGGCTCTGTATACCTAATTCTTGGGTATGGAAGACTAAATAGGAGTCAGCAGTTAGAAGTAGAATAGTAGCACAATAGTAAGCTAAAACCTCTAAAACATGCAATACTTTCCTTTGAAACCTTTGACAAACGCAACAACTGAAAGGAAGAACCAGTTAGTGGCCTCTTTCATTTTTATAATCAGATTTTCTTTTTTTTTAAGATTAAAAGAAGTTCAAAACCACGTAACAGCAAAAACTATATATATATAGTTGTATATATGTGCATGTGTGTTCATGTATACACACACACAAAACTCAGCAAAGGGTTACGCCTGAGAGACATAAATCAGTCATGTTTTTCAGTCAACTATGCAACTGAAATTAAATGTTTTCTCTTACAAGTGAAGGTGCTACCTTATAACATGTTTCAATCTTTAATTTAAATGGGCATTATAAGTGCTTGGATGTTTCTGCAAGCTAAGGGTTAAATTACTCTCTCCTCTGTTTGAACCATAACCAAAAAGCATTTTATGAGTGCAGTAATGCACTTCAGTAAATGGAGTTCACAATGGGTACTCACTTTTCCCCGGGGAATGAAGAAAACTTGTATTCTCCTTCTCCCTCACCACACATTGGCAGGTCTAAGGGATCCTTTGCAGTCACAGAGTTGTCATATTTAACTGGGTATATTCTGCATATATAAATATATATATGCAGAAAGCAGTTAAACACAGCCCCTCACCTACGGTATAACTATTTAATCTCTCAAACCATTACTTTCCTTATTCATGCAGAAACCAACTCACACTATTTCTTAACTCCATCTGAGTTTCCATTTCAATTTTGGGAAAAAAACGGTGAAGCAATCATAAAAAAAGGACCATACAGTTACACCCCATATATTTAAATTCTCATATTGATACTACAATAGCAGTCCTATTACCATAATAATAGGTATGTGAATATAAATAAATGCTTCACTTCATTTGTGTCAGCATTTGCAGGAAATAATATGACAGAGAGCAGGGCTCCAGGGATTCATTTGACATTATTGAACCTCCTCTTAGCCTAGGATATGCCTTTAGCTGCCCTGCTGCAGACAGACTACACAAAGGAAGATCTACTGCTGGCTTTTGAAACTCTCAGAGGCTGATCAGTGCAACACAAAGAATTCACTTAATGACATTGCAAATAGCGTCACCTTTATAAATTAAAAAGAAAAGAAAAAACAAATAAATTCAAACAATTTAGCACCCTGATAAACACTTTAAGACTGTTCCTCTGAACAGATCCTTGTGAAGACTCCTCCTGGGCGCTCCTCAAGTCCCTGAGCAATGGCTGAGGTTTTTGATGTGAAATTTAGACTAAAATTTTATCGTTGCATTTTAAAAGCAATGAAATACAAGAAAGGCTTTTAGCTTCAGAGGACATAAAACTTTAACAACAATGAAATGTATCCTAAAATTGAGTTGAGTGCTACATTACTAGGTACAACTCACAGAACTCATTTCTGAAAACTTAATTGTAACCTGTGTGTGGTAAGACTACCAAAATAGTTTTAAACAATCATTTTTAATGGCAGTGCACTGCATAATGCAGACAGATTTAGTTTAAAACTTCAAGCAGTTCAGGGTATTCTGCTGCAATAGGATTTCCAACATTCCCGTTGGGGAACGCTCTACGCCAGCATGAGGCACGATGCTTCAGAAAAGAGCCTGTTACCATGTTAAAACAAAGCAAGAAAAGAATGGGTGTCTGTGGTAGGGGGAATAAAGCATCTCACTGGGGCTCCTTTAAGGACTGACTCCTGCTGGTTCTGCGCGTATTGACCAGCACCTACTACCATGAGAAAAGTCAGGGAGGTCAGAGTCGTTATTCATAGCAGAAGGCTACTAAAGTAAAGATTTAGAAGGGCATTGAAGATCACTTCAACAATAGCCCTTAGTTTATTCAGCAAAACAACAGCCGTCTTATTTCTACGTTATTTGCAGACAGCTTCAGCCCTTCAACTCGTGCCCTCTATTTAATTTAACAAAATGTGGATAATTAATTGCTTTCTGTATAATAAGTTTCCAATTCTTATAATATCACATAGGGAAAAAAACAATTTTGATTTCTACAATACTAACAGCTTGGCTGATAATTTTGGTTAAAGTGAACACAGAAGGAGACATCCAAAAAATCATGCCAGTAGCCTTCCAGTTAGAACTACAACACAGCTTTTGTGCAAACCTTCCCCAAATGACTGAAGTTAAGGTAGAATTGCAGCTCGGAACGGGCTGGTCTTTGAGTTTTTAAAAAACATGATATGAAGAACTCATTTAAAGCCATAATGTTACAGCTAAGCTTTTACGTTGTTTCACAGCTGATCTTTAATAGATTTTCAGATGTGTATCAATTGAGGACAAATTTAGAATGGAATAAAAAGCAGACTGGAAAGCTATATGACTGTACAAAATGGCAATATAGGATAGCTCTTTGTGAATATATTAGGCCTGACCTTAAATGAGTGGAGATCTACAATGCTTCATTTTATGCGAGCTGAGAATCTGACCTATTGAATTTAAGATGACATTTCCCATCAATCTTTTATTTATTTCACATTCATTGCCAGTTTTCTATATATTCTAGGAACCAATGTGAACTAGATCTATTAGCTGTTGTATTGAAGAGCCAGCAGGATGACATTAAAAATAAAAAGGATAAAGTTCTGCTCTTTCTTCCCTTTTTTCCTCCTTTCTGTATGATTCATAATTCTCTTTCGGAACCTGCTAATTCTTCTTCCTGGCACCATTCAGGCTTTATCTTTTTTCAGTATATAAAACAATCTGAAAATTAAAGTAGTAAGTCCAGAAAGAAAATTAGAGATTAAGGATAAATTGATTAAGATGGAAAATGGTGAAGAGATCTTCATTCGTATTACAGCAAAACCACTTGTAATACGTTGCTTCAGTAAATTATGCCACATGACACAAGCCTGACCTGGTCTACCCATCGAAGAGGAGACAGTTTAATCCACTGCAAGGCCCCTTCTCACCTTAGGTCCATCTCTTGCACAGGTGGCTGGAGAATGGTGGGAGAGGCAGCTCCTTCGTGCAGCATTCCTACTTACGTGGTCAGGCTGGTACAGAGTTTTTAATCCCTTGGAAAAGGGAAATGCAAGCAGGAAACGAACTGCGTTTAGTTTTTACTTTTATTTTCCAGGAGTACTGCAGATACTACACTTTATCTGGAGCAAGTAATGAAATAACTAACTTATATGCAGAGATCTTATATGTGGAATATGGCAGTATGGAAGGAAGAAAGTAATGAGGAAAAGAACACTAAATAGGAAAACTAATGGAAAATGTTGATGAAGAATATCATACAAGAGCAACATACATACAAGAGCAACATACATACAAGAGCAACATACATACAAGAGAAACAGCCATCTTCGGCAGTGGGTACAACCAGTATCTGTTTATTCTACAAAAAGTCCAACCTATCATGATTTGGCAGCATGTGTTTTTTTTGCAGCAGTAGCAGCACAGTGTCGCACACCTGGAATTCTCAAGCTGATGTCTCAGAGATGTTTCAAATTGAGAATATTTTTACTATATACAGAGCACATGTAGGTAGTCCTTGCACAGGATATGACTACATGAAGTTAATTTTACAGTGCATCTACATTTCAGACATACACAAAGCTGCAGAATATTGTATTTTTGAAAATATCACAGAATGTGCCAGGGGAGAGCAGGAAATTTTGGTAGCTGTGAAGGAAGCCATTTGGATTTAGCACTTGGGAGGCAGTAAAAAGTAGGACAAAGCAGCTGACTAGTAGTTGAGAACGTATTCTCATACAAAGAGGAGGCTTGACTAATAAGCAAAGCTGAACAGAGTATATAAAACATTTTGTTTTGCTATAGCTCTTGGACTTGCAACACTTGTGCAACAAATCATGCGAACTTTTTGGTGAAGCTTATCCTCTTGCCTTCAATCACACACACACACACAAAAAAGTCTTGGGATGTAAGAAAATAACGTACAAGTTCTTGCATCCTCCACATCCCAGTCTTGATCTATGAGCTCCAGCCACAACTTTTCAGATTGCTGTGATATTATACATTTGTAATTCAAATTCAATCTATACATAGAAAGAAATTAGAATAAAGTTATAACTGATATGCCGTCTGCAAGGGAGTCCATCAGAGAACTGTTAAACCAGATTGTTTTCTCCTCCCTTCTCTGCATATCTAAGGCTTTGCTCATTTCCAGTCTTTTCCACATTATCACTCATCTGCGACTTCATTCTCCATCTGTACTGATATATGCTGAGTGATAAGGTCATATCAAAATATACATAATTTAAAAATATATATATTATGCAGCAGCTTAGACAAAAGCTTGGGCAAAAGATCTCTGATTTAATAGCAGTACAAAAAAAAAAGTCTCCCAAAAAACAAACAAACAAAAAAAGCCATAACCACTCTACAAGTATATGAATATATAAGAAGTGCTACACATAAATTCTGCTTCTTTCCAAACTCTTGGTTCTCAAACATCGAGACATCATATTGTTTTAAAGTGTTTTTGTCAAACTTGATGAAGAATCTTTTCTCTTTAAATACTATATTCCCATAAAAAGGAATAATAGGCTATAAGGTATTCTTTATATTAGCCAAATCTAGAAAGACAGACAGACACCAAGTGGCTAAAGTAAACTATTCCACAATAAACGAGTTCTCTCCCTGTCTCATGTTACTTCCTCACTGACCCTGGCATCCTAAACTATCCAACAATATAGTGGCAAAATTTATATTGATACTAAGACCTCTAAAGCTCTTAAAATTGCTGAGTCAATATCCTTTGCTCAGGATGCTACTTCTCATGGGTGATGAAGCAAAGAACACCTTAATCTGCACGTGCCAAGGTAAGTAAAATTCATTTCAGCCCTTGCAAAACAAAACTACTGGTGCAGAAGGTCACTAAACATTTCAGGCCAAATCCTGATGTAAGGACCTGATCCTGTAAACTTTACCTTGACAACACAAAGTCAAAGGAGAATACTCAGAGTATATGAAAATGAGTAAGGATAAGCCCTTGTTCAGGGTCTTCTGCATGAACTTGTAGTATTATACTCAATTTACTGTTTCTCTGAAATTTTGAAATTGGATTATACATTAAAAATTGTTATTCCTCTAATAACCTAGGAAGAACATGTGTGTGTGTGCGCACAGACAGTGGAATACCAGTTCAGCAAAGCATTTAACCTTGTGCTATACAGCCATTTCTATCTACTCAACAAACTTCTTTGCCTCAGATTAAAACTTTAAATCCTCTAGATTCAGACTTGCTTCATTATTGTAGTAAGCAGCAAAGGAGAAAGCCACCAGATACTGAAACCATCCTCAGTGGGATAGTTTCTAGGCCTATACGAGCAAAGGTTAATACTTAATGGTATTGTACCACATAGTCAACAGCTATACAGTTTCAAAATAGGAGGGGAGAAATAGCTAGACGTTATTTAACATATACAGCTATAGGTGTCAAACCAATGCTTTCTCTAGCTTAGTACCCTCTCTGAGCAGTCAATGCAGGGACAAGACCAGTGCAAGTACACTGAGCTGCTTCTCTAGGATGACTCCTCAAAGAGGAGCTGCTAGAGGCTGGGGCAGATTCCTCAGTCTGAGGTCAAACTTGCATCTTCACTCTTCATTTTCAGGGTAGATTTTTCCTCTCCCGAATTGATGTAGTCAATGTTTTAATCCATTTTGGCCATTATAGCATCCTTTGTCAATGTAGCTTGTGTACTACAAGAAGCAATTCCTTTGCATTTCATAAATTCAGTACTTAAAAAAAGAAACGTTTTTCATTTATGTACTCTGGTATTTGGTCATGTTGGTGCTCCTTACAAACAGAAAAACCTTTAGTGACCAATTCCTGATGTCCAAATGATGATTCAGATGGTGTATGGAGGAGCTGGTACGCTAGCACAGACAGTTAGGCATACTGCTTGGGGTGACCAACGGAATTACAACGCAGCTCCTGGCGTTTTGCAAAGATTCATGTGGGCAGCATGAAATGCCTACGCTTTGGATCTCTTCAAATGCTTTGTTCATCTCCTTCTAAAACAAATCTGAAAGTCTATTCCCTTAGCAGGTGGATGTAAAGGATAGTATGGTCAGTTTTTGTTAATCACCCTCCTGCTGCTTTCCCTGTAAAGAGAAGGTTGAAGCACTTTACACTGATGTCACCTCAGATCTGTAAATGGAAATACTAAAGCAGGTGTCCCTGTGCCACTCTGTCTCCACAGCTGCAGACTAGGAAGGAAGAGAGAATCAATATTGATCACATTATCTGTTTTTTTTTTCCCCCATGGAAAACAACTTCTTCCAGATAATATGTTTTGCATTTGTTAACACAAGTTGTAGCCCTTCAGACAGATGAAATATCCTGGAAATTAAAAAAAATGTATGAAGTGATTTTGTCTTCAACCTCTCGTCTCAGTACTTTGCAAGTTGCATTTCAGCCACAATAAAAGGGACAACTCAAAATGACCATAAAATTGGAGACCAGAAAAAACTTTCTTATATTAAGTAGCACAAGATTAACACCAAGAAATGAAAAAAAAGCACAACAAAAGGAAAGACTGAAACCACAAATGCAAATTTAAAATTAAGAAGCCTATTTCAAATCTCCAGCTGCAGAGCCCAATAATCACCAAAAAGCTGGCTAGAGGCTGCTGTACCATGGATGCATTTCCTGGTATTTCTATGGCAGTTTTCACTTTTTTTTGTTTGTTTTATTAAACACAACATTTCAAACATCAAGGCTGGCTAATTCAGCACAAAAACAAGGAAAAAAATCACATAGCACAAGCCAACAGTTTAGGAAGCTTTGTAATGATAAAATGACAAATAACATCGTTTGTGCAAAGTTTATGTATATATAATCAGAACACGCCCAAAGTTGGAAAGAAAAAAAGCCTAAAAGCTATTCTCAGTGACAGTACGTAAATTGAATAACTTACATTGAAAAGTCTAAAATTACTAGTATACCTAAGTTCCTATTTCAAAATTTTCAGAAATGGTGAGCATGAATTTGTGAGTGAGAATTTGCAGCCTCAGCTTTGTACACAGCAGCAGTGAACAGCAAGCTAGACCATGTCTGAAGGCTTGATTCACAGTACTTTATTTAATTACAATACCTATACATGCTGCAATTTCAGGATAATTAGAGCTTCAGTTTAAGATTTGCATTGAATTTTACCTTTCATTCGTTTGAGAAATAACATATTTGGATGGGACACTGGGCAAATTGGACAGACAACAGAAGATGGTAGGACTCCACTCCTGTTGCAGGAATTTTCTGGAACAGTTGGTCCAAATTCGTTCCAAAAGCTCTTTGTATGCATAATATCATTCTTTCGTTTGCATAAAGAAATCTTTCCCTCATATCTCACAGTTGGCATGCATAGTAGCTACTCTGGGCTATACCTTTGATTACATTATAAATTAATATTTGTCCTAGGCTTCCAATCAATACGAAAGAGTATTTTGTCAAAAGGCACGCCGTTGGCAACACTTGAGCATATTCATGAGGGCTTAGCAATGATTACGGTGCTAACGCATAGACAGCAGCGGTGCTTCCACCACCCTTGCTTTGTGTGTCCTGCACCTCGCATCTTTCCTGGAGATTTTCCACAGCCTCTAACAGCTCCCCGCAGGCCTCACTACGGCAGCCTCCGCACAGCTTGCAGGCCAACGTTGCTATGGAGCACCACCACCGCTGCCGAACAAAGGTGCAAAGCCGTGCATTACAGCTGACACGCAGCCATGGAAGGCATTACGTGTCTTTACTGAGCTGTCACTTACAGCCCGGTGGGAGATCAGAGGCAAGTCAGGGGTCCAGGAAAATAATATAGTGCATTAGCAGTAACTGTGACAGAAAACTGAAGGGGTTACACAGAACTAGCTATACCACATATGGTTGTATTTGGCAAAGAATGACTAACTAATATTGGCTATATTAAAGCCTACGACTGCTCTGGCATTTCAGAAACTTCAAGGTATTGCTAGAGTGACAATCTGACAAGGAGCTATTATATAGATATACACACACACTATTTTATATGCACGCATGGCTATTAACTTTCGGCTTTATTTATTTATGTGGGAGTTGAGCCAAACTCTCAGACTTACACCTGCCTATCTTGTTTACTGCCCTATAAGTTATGAATGCATACCCCAACAGCACCGTTTATGCCTTATAAGCATATACGAGTAGGCTAAGCAGTGCTATTCAGTATTTTATATTTGTGACATGCACTTTGATAACTTAGAAAGATTTCCATGCAGTCAGATGCAATAAATTAGGTATCATTATAATCCCTGAAGTGTCCCTGATGCTGTCAACATCCTGGGTTCTTGGATCCATTCATTATAAAATACACTTATTCATACATATTTTTAATAGCAGATTTACATGAGCCAGACTCCATTCTTCCTCCTCCAGGTTTTTCAAGGCTATGTCAATGGGCAGGTGGCCATACAATACCCATCAGGTGCTGCTTGGTAGAAAAGCAAAGTCTGCTCTTGCATTAAAGTACAATTTATAGACTTAGTGCAAATCCTTCCAGTTAAGCTTTCATATTGCTTCTACATGAGTTTGCAGACTCTTACTAAACAAAATGCTCTGCTAGGATGCATGTTAATACACATTATACACATACATACATGAAATCCTTACATTCGTAAGATATACTGTGAATTTACTGAGCACAAATACCTTAGGGTCAAAGAATAAGCAGTTTTTGAGCTACAATTACAGTAACTACAGGTTACCTTTACTTACTAGATCCAGAAGTTGAATCAGTTCAACTGACTAGCGATCATCTGTTACAGTGGAAAATACATGCCTTCAGGCACACCGCTTCCGAGCAACCCAAGATACTGCCCATTTCCTATCATTTCTGACAGCAATACCGTCAATATCAATTCACTAATCATTACTACTATAGATCACATTACAGTATAATATTAGCTTATCCATTAATGATTTAATGGTATTCTGCTAATATTTAGATGGTCCTCCTGGATCAGGACATTTTCCACTGTACACACGCAATGGAAGCAGAAGTTTCTATCTCCCAAACTCTCTTCTTTAAAAAATCCTCCTTATTTATTGTCATTATGGCTGGATATTATTGTACATCATTATCCCAAAGTGAACTTCTGGAAATGCAAACTAATTCTTCATTTGCTACAGCTTTTGACTAGAACCAAGGAGTTGAGGGGCTTATTTCAAATCTCAGTAAAGTGAGGAGATTTGCTTTTACAAGAAATTGCTTCCACTTTATAGGCCAGCTGGATAAAGCTTTGCAGATCTATGGAAATGCAGCCCAGTCTACTCCACAGCTATCTAAATCACGCTACATGGAGCTAAATTACACCTCCGCTATGAAAACAACAGGCTAAATCAGCCTGATTTAAAGCTATGGTGAGCTTAATTTGATATTCAATTAAAGTATTGCAAGGACAAGCATATGTGGAAGTTTTAAAGAGAAAGGTACTGATAAGCAGACACACTCACACATGTTATGCTCTTGCTGAAAACCAGTAAAGCCTGGTCCAAGAGAAGACAGTGGTGGAATTCTTAGTGGCTCCCAAAGTTAAATAAAAATACAATAGAGAAGAAATCATAAGGCATACATATATAACAGAGGATGAAGCAAGAAAGCTCTTGTATTCCCCAAGAAAATGCACAGTTCCTTTCAGGGTCCTTACATGAGGGGCGTAAACATCATTTCACACCTAAAGCTGCCCACAGATTAGAAGACTCTTGGATGCACTGTCTGAACCTTCCTGTGCTATTTACATTTTGCTCATTGTTTGGAACAAAACACTCCATAAGTTATATGTGTACAGTTTCATTAACAGGTCTTTTTATAGAGGAGGATGGAGTTGAACAATCTGGAGCACAACCTTGTCACACAACTGTTACCAAAATGAGTTAGCTTTGCTTCAATACTTAACAGAACAGCACTTCTATTAGAAGTGCTCAATACATAACAAATGTAATTCCAAAAACAGAAGTTTGCATTAATATTAACTGTGAAGGTGCTATTGGTTTGACGTGATACTAAATCAGTTTTCTCCAGGGGACTAACATGGTAGTATTGGTGTAGTGAATACGAATACCTTTCCATAAAAATAATTTGTTAAATTCAGTAACTTCTGCAAATTTTGAAGTTGGTATGCATTTCACTATGAATATACTTATATTACAAGGAATGGGTTTGGGAACAAACAAAATGAACATCTTTTCAGAATCTTAACCCAAGACTTTTTAAAATGAAGGTCCACTTAGAAGACAGAGAAGCAAAAGTTAGGTGGTTATGAACTTTTCTCCTGCAGTAACATTTTCTTTTGCTTTAAGTCCAGAGCTACTAGCCAAATGTAGACTGCATTCAAAATTTGTTTTTTAATTGATTCATACCTTTATTTTAGGATTCCCCCAAATAATTCAAATAAACACTGGTGAAAAAATGACAGATGCCCATTAGCATAACTGACTGCTCGAAAAAATAACATTAATGCCTTATTACTTGTAACATATTCATCCAAATGTTTCATTAACTTAGTAATGTAATATTAATGAGAAAAATAACTAAAATGTTCTGGACCCAGCAACTGCAAACTGCCAGCTAATCATTAAATCCCAGTTCTCCTTTCACTGAGTTTCATCTGCACAGGTTCCTCACAAATTCCCATTCACAGATCACAAAAGAACAATTTGGGTTACTTCAAGAATTAATTAGACATTTGTATGAAAGCCACTAGAACAACTGCTCCTCCTGCGAGTTCATAAAGCTGTTTAATTTGCTCTTGTATTTTCATTCAGAGAAGCTGGCAACACCACAATAAAACACAGCATGCAGAGATAGCAAGCCAAATTTCTTACTTAATTGTTCACTTTCATTTACTATGCTCATTTAAAAGATGCAAGCACTAACACCTTTTAACCTCAGCAATGACACAGCTGGGGCACTCTTCACACATAATACAGAGTGACTTAGAATAATGCACCCCTTGTCAATCTGCAAAGGGTATTCAGGTCGAGATTTAGAGTCTGTGCTTGCATTAGCAAGAGGATGAAAACCCCTCTCTTGTGTAGTTTAGCTTTTATTATGTTTATATCTTAGCAGCTAATTGCCTGAAGAAAGGAAAAGAAATACTGAACAGGAAGTATTGAAATGTATATTAAATGTTGTAGAATAATAAGGCAATGTATTTACTGATTTCTTTTCTTTTTCTTAACATTTTAGCTTCTTCGCTGGGGAGTTAAATAGCCATTTGAGTGATGCTCTTTCGCCAAAGCTGTCTTTATAAAGCTTCCATTGAGCAGAAGTAATAGGCAGACTTCTACAAGGGACACAAGACAGACCAGATTTCTGTATTCAGCAGAGATATTCCATGAGAAACTTGGCTTAGTCATGGAAATAATATTACTAAAAAGTCCATGTGCCCTGTGGAGAGCTAATCGAGGGTGGAGATGATTATAATCCTCCCTCTGAACAGCAGCCCTGGTTTACCAGAGCTGAACAGCTGCTTCATACCACCGCAGTATTTTTTCCTTTGCTCCAACTGTGGATTGATAAGCACTGGTGCATCCTTCTCACCTCAAACATGAAAGCCCTGCAAGATTTTCAAATTCACTATTTGTAAAGGAAAATCTAGCCACTCACACTTACGCGTGAGGCAAATATTGGCTCTCCAGCATACCAGCACTGATGTCCATCTGTCAACGTGGCATTCAGCCCACGCACTAGGTGGAACGCCAGTTTCAATAGGGCATAGGTGCCAATTAAATACAAATTTAGAGTGATAGCCTGCAGAAGGCAGAAAATAGCATATATTCCATGAAGAGGCATTTCTGAGAGCAAATACTGCCAAATGTTTTATTATCAGGAATCACTTATGTTTATGATAGTGGGCATCATGAGTCAGATCTAAATCCTACAAAAGTCAAAGTAGCCTTCCAAATACTGCAGAAAGTATACACACATAATGTGTGTCAAATTCAGCTCTTACCAACTTCAATAGCAAGACTATTTAATTCATCAGGAGAAGAACCGTGCGCTTAGAGAACATGCCTTTTTCCAATCAATCTGCATGACAGTGAAAACTCTGTGCACAGAAAGTACTAATTATGTGTGATTGACAAGGTAAAAAGGCTGCAGTGCCTACCCTTAAAAAAAAAAAAGAGCTTTGGCTAGTCATAACTCTGTCTTCCTCCCCCTCAATGGTGAACAGGTTTCAATTTAACAATATTAATTCCAGCTACCTCCCAAATTATTTCTGAAATAAATGCATTACTGAGATAAACAAAATCTGGAAATTAGCATTTATTCTTCATAGAACAGTGTTCAATGAATAAAAAAAAAGCTGGTTAAGGCATTATTGCTTACTGCTGAAAAAGAGCTCTCAAATTTCCTTCTCATTTCCCTTATCCTTTGTTCCCCTCCGCTACCTACCTTCCAGGTCTGTTATCCCAGCCTTTCAGGACACTCTCCCTCCAAAAGAATACACTTCCCAGGATAAAACAAGATGGAGAAAGCACAACATAAAACCACATGATTTCTGTGAACTGCATGAGGTGAGAGGGGAAGAACTGCAACAGCGGGGAAGGATGGGCAGAAGCACAGGAGCAGCTGATTTTAAATGGGTCATACCTCACAGGTGGGAACTCCAAGTTAAATCCTATTGAGAACTGCAGAGCATGGTGAAGAGGAGAAGAGAGATGACTCTTGGGCAGACAAGTCCAAACCAGAGCTAGCGAGGAAGAAGGGATAGAAACTATTCCCCTGCCACCCCCTGCCTATCTGCACGGCCTTTGCCCACCTTCTCACCCATGCATCAGTCACAGCAAGGGAAAACGAAGCAAAGAGACTGTAACACCACCACCACACAAACTGAGTGTAACAACTTCCAGCCTAATGACCCTGGGCTCTCCTGCCAGGTCTAACGGCACAAAGTCGTACCTCCTGCAGGTTGCCCCAGTGTCTCCATGCAGAGCAGAAGCCTTCCCGTGGCATCCAGGTTAATGGTTGATCATCAAATTCGCATGGGATGTTTGCAACTTTATTACCGAAAGCTATTGGACACGCGCGAAGGGGAGAGCAGACTGCGGGTGGCTGATGAATCCCAGGCTTGAGGCAGGGCAGAGTCTAACCGCCGGTGCTGCCGCATGTGGACTGCAGGGCTTTGCAGCACCTGGCTTCTGCTGAGCTTTTAGCGCAGTTCCTCAGCTCTGGGGAGCTGGAAGCAAAACAGATGGAGCATTCAGCAGCCCTCTCCCTCCCAGGGATGTGGACATCATCACAAGAGGCTCTTGGAGACAGAGCGAATGACCTCTCCAAACGCAACAGGCTCTTCCTCACAGTTAGTGTCATCGTCCCCCCACCCCACTGAACACGCTGCACTCCTGATCCAACTCTGTCAGCCTTAAATATTTACAAGTGCTGCCAATAGCACAGATAAGCTGTTCTAAAAGTTTCTTAGAGAGATCACTGTGTTTTATGTAGCACATCCTGCCACTTTTATCAGAAATGTGTTACACGGGCACTCTGTTACAGCATGGGAGTTGAACGTCTTGGTATTAACATATTTCTTACCACTTGTTTCTGTGACGTATGTCACACAAACAATCTTCCTTTCCTAAGCTTTACTTAAAGCTGTGTCTGAACAGGGAAATAACACCTCATTTCCAATGCCTGTCTTTGTTCTTCTGTTGAAATTACAGTGTTTCAAAGTGTCAAATTCAGCTCTCACACAGATTTCTGCCACAACAACATTTTTTTTTTTTTTATTAAGGAGGTGGGAACAGAGTTGTTACAATTCAGAGAAAGAAAATAAAAACTAAAAATGAAAGTAATTTATATAATCTTCATAGCATATTTGATAAAACATGAAATATGAATTTTCATGAATTCATGCTGGAGACATAACTGCTATGGTAAAATGAGCTGAATTCTACAAGGGAGCGTATGTATCTGCCCTACATTAGAAAGACACAAGAAGGATTTTCCAGAACACTTGGCATCAGATGCTTGTAATAGCTAGTATCTGTAGATGCAAGCCTGGATTGGGGTGCTTTTTCTATTCAAATCTTCTCTTGCAGAAGCCTTGAAGAGTGAATTTCATATATGGAAGAAAAATGGCATAATTTAATAACTCTGCATTTGTTTTTCCATTTTCTTTCTTAGAACAACCTTATCAACCTCCTTCCCACTCTGAAAAATGTTAACTGCAACATACTTTCTATATACTGCATAATACAATCTCATTTACTGAAAATGGTTGGAGAGAGAGGAGCTTCTGAAAGGTTTAGGGATGGAGGAATTGCAATCTGACTGCCATTTCCTGCAAAAGACCTTGGTAAAGTGACTTCAGCTGAATTAATCACTGAAACACACAGAACAATCTCTCTCTAAAAAACACAGAAACTAAGCTACTATTCCATGTAATTATGAACACAGAACAAAATTGATCTTGCTCTAGATGACACAAGTGTTTCTCTTCCACAATAAAGAAACACTGAATTGTCAAGTACTGTATTACAAACCAATGACAGGTACCAATGACAACAATCAGTTAATAACTGAGAACTGGAAGAAGATACAACGCAGCCCTTTATTATAGACTAAGCAGTGTATGTCTTCAAATTTGGCACTGAACTGTAGAACTAATGGCCCATTATTGAAATTATCTTGCTAGTGGGGCTATCCTTCCATTCCTTGCAATATATAACAGACCTGACTTAATGGATTTAAACTGCTATGATCTGAGATGGGAGACAAACTGTTTGCTGTTTTAATAGGATCCTAAATCATTAAAGCCAGTTAAACTACAGTGAAGAAAATTTAGTTGAATCCACAGTGTTAATTTACAGTGCAGAGTACAGAATATTACTAGAGGATGTTTCTGCCTTCAGCTTGCCTAAACACGAGTTTGAAGCATACACAAGTTGTAGCATTCTCAAGGTGCAAGGTGATGTTTATAACACCCCCCCCCCTTTTTTTTTCTCCTCCACTGAACTCAAGACATGAAATTGTGAGAAAGTCCACCTTCTTATATCAAGAACCTTTAGTATTGTGTGTGCTGTCTTTAGGAGAGCTGCAGTGAAGACTCCTTCCCTGCCGTGTGACGGGCTACAAGCACAAATTTCCTGGTAAAGGCTCACAGAGCCTTCCCTAGAGTTTACAGAACATCTGCCATGCCTTTCTGCAAGTAGATGAGTTAAGAGGGGAATACTAAAATGCAACAAACCAGAGTGCCCTAATTTGGCTGCCTTGAAAACAGGCAAAGGGTGATCTCTCAAAGAACAACTAAAGCATGGAGACAGGTATAGAAAAGTAGTAACAATAAAGTTTGTTTCCCTTCACACATTAAGGCAATGCAGCCTCTTTCTCACAGATAAGTAAACTAGGATTTCTAGAAGAGCAGCTAGTTCGGTCTGGACTTAAGATTCCTAAATGAAGGCTGTTTCACAAGCTGACCTCAGGCAATCTTAGCCTAGCTTTCCAGGGTGGTCTGCCTGATCATTCTCTTGCTGGCTTCATTTCTGAGTGCACAGCATCCTGACAATCCTTCAGCTGTCAATATGGTCAGCAGAAGTGTCAGATAGCTACAAGATCAATGTGTTAACACTAGCATAATGAATTGCTTTGCATGTATATCACAAGAAAGCCATGCTAGGAACTTGGGAAGAGCTGCTGAGCGCTGCCTGGGCTGAATGCCCACTGCAACATAAGCCCTTAAAACCAAGTCCCATGGGCAGAAATAAACTTTGACCTTTTAAATATCCTCCTTCTAAAATACTGCATTTGCTCATAGGAACCTAAAAGAAGCAAAATCTTTCCAAAATCTTAGCCTTATCACTACCTGCTGTGGTCCATACCACACAGTCACTGTAGCACAAAGACAGGACTTTTATTTATCTAAAGTCTCCCTAATACTGAATTGCCACCTAAAGAGGGTTTTTTTTCTGCCCATTTAACAATCCCTTTGAGCAAACTTCCTAAGCAGACACCCTTCCTGACTAAGGCAGGGCTGGTGCCACGGGTTCACAGGTCTTTTGCTCCTATCCCCTGCTTTGGGCAGGAGCAGCTGCACCTGCAGTGTGCCCAGCTAGGGGTATTTCCTGCATCCTGCCAGTTCTTCAGCTTCGAGCCAATCATACACATGCTCCTTCATAGCTTTAAAACACAATAAACTTAGCCCATGCCTGTGGTCATCCTGTGTTGCTTTTGATCTAAGCGAAAGAACATAGCAACTGAGGATAAACTGCTTGATGGGAAACAGATGCCCTTCAAATTCCGATGAAAGCTGTAACTCCAGAGAACAGCTCTTGGTATCCTAGGTCAGGATGGAATAAATTAACCAGCCGTTTCCTACTTTGTGATTCGTTGCATCCTTTTAGAAGCATACAGTAAGCACTGTCAGAAAAGATGCTAGCCTCACTAAACCAGACTGTGCAAGGGAAATCCCTACGGCTCTAAGCTATAAAGAGGAAAACATTCAGTTAGGTTATATGTGGCACTGAAAAGAAAACAAATATTATATGTATATATAACATTCTGCAATTAAAAGGCAAGAAGTGTTACCAATAGGCCACATCATGGATCATTAAACAAAACATCCATATTCAGAAGCCCAGCAGATTTAGTGAGCCACCGTATAGATCATTAGCATTACAGATAATAGCCATTGATTAAAAACTGCCACACTGACCATTTGTTCTGGCTTTTGATTTGCCTAAGGCCTCTACCCAATTTTTTTTTTTTTTTTTTTTTTTTTTTTTACAGTCTCATACAGCATCTTATACCCTAGATCGGGAAAACTGTAGTTTCAGCTTCATGAACACACATCCTTAGTCCATCTATTTATGGTATTTATGCAGCATGTCTGTTGATAGGTTCCTGCCCATATAATTTAGTCATAAAATCTTGCCAAGCCTATGACATGATTTGCTTCAAATTATTAAACCACTTTGTTCATTATTTATTATAGCAATATTGTTTGCCCTGTAACAGCTAAGGTTATGTTAACATTTCCATTACAAACATAGATACATCAAGGGATTTAAAACTTCACTGTAAAAATCTTGCTTCAGGCTGGGACTCTGCAGACAAGGTTTCAGCTGACAACAGATTTACTTTTTTTTTTTAAAAAAAAAAACACTTTGTACTGAGAATAAAAACAAAATCCATCTCCTACCAATTTGGTTATAGCAATATGGAAGAAAATCATTCCCATTTTCTATCAAATCACTTTCACATACACATTTTCCTAAATTAAGATTTTTATAGCATGCCCTGGGTCATTTTGTTGTATTTCAGAATTATAAGGCAATTCAACTCTGTAAATCTGGCCACTATATTTTTGTAATAGTCCCATATTTTATGTATGGAACTCAGTATTTGTACAAAAGCATCATTCCACATATGTGTAACAAATTGTTATTTAAGGATACATAATTGGCATTTCTCGACCTCAATATGCATACACAGGGTTTGAATATAACTTTACAGCCAAATTAATATTAAAATTCTTCTCTACTGAATAATGTATTGCTCTCCATAAAAGGCTGATCCTACAGCCTATGTCAATCCCAGTGTTTATTATGACTAGTAATTTATGACTAGTATACCTTTTTTTTTTTTTTAAATGTGACTATTATTTCTTCTAGGAGCGTAGGTTTATGTGTGTGCAGATGTAAAACCCCCAGTACAAGTCTAAAATGATAGTTCTTACCAGCATTAGGACTTAAAATACTACTTTTGCAAACACAGACTTCATTTTTGACAGTGCATTTGCTAATAATTCAGATGCACAGTGTCCTATTCCAAAGGTTTAAAGAGACAGACAAGTCACCTTTAAAGAAGGTGGAAGCAGTCTTTGCTCAAGGCATGGCACATTCCAATACAGATTACTTTCTCTATTAATACATAAGCAGATATGAGATATTAATAATAAGGCCATGCAGATTCCTGCTTTGCCATCTCTATCACTGGAAAGATTTTCCAGATGTTTAAAGAAATCTCGCATGTTGTCATGGAGAAGAGTTTATTCACTTCTGTCTGCATATTCAAAGACTGCTGGCATATCTCAAGTTTTCTCATCTCAGGAGTAAATAGACTATTTACCTCACTCTTTACTTCAAAATCCTGTTTCTGAGATCATTTTATTGCTTTCCTCTACATAATTCATCTTTCTTAGAAATGTATTTTCATATGTATCTGGTCTAGCAGATTCTCCAATTCATTCTGAATAGTTTAATTTGAGCCTAACGTACTGAAAAGCTTTTTCCTCTTCGCAAAAAGCTAGCTCTCCTTTCCTTTCCAAGGCATCCCAATGGCAGAAAAGTCCCAAAGATGATACATTCTTTTCTGGCTGTCAGTTGCATGACTTTATTAAGGTTCCTGCTTATCTGTTCCTTGTTAGGCAGGCCATAGGCATGAGAAGGCATGTATTTAGCCTTTACAGGATGACCAAAAAAATAAGTGTCTGAGTTTCTTTCCCATGAAGTACAGTTCTGTCCAAAAAGCTCTTTAGAAGTATTTCACTTTGTTAAAAGTAAATGCTTTGCCAAACTATGTAGTTCAATGAAAGACACTTACCTATTAGCTATTATGGTCCAGCAGAGTTGATGTGACGTCAGTCTATGAACAGAAGCAGTGATCCAGGGAAACAGCGTGCTGAAAGCGCGGCTATTACTGGGGGCACTAAGCGTGTATTGTCAAGAAATGTCAAACTGATTTGCAGGTCACCTTTAAGTAACCAATATGCTCTATCGCTGTCCTGCCACCCTTCCTAGCGAGCTTCCTCTCCCGAACACTTATTCCAATTGAGTGCAGAGAGGTACAGAACATTAGAGGCACATCCTCGGTTCGCATTAAACAATGTAGTTCCACGAAAGACAGTGAATGCCATCTGTTCACCTTAGATGAGAATTATGTTCCTACTCTACAGAAGAGATCCAGTTTTCCAGACCTTCCAATCTTACTTTTTGTTGTCCCTCCATCCCCCCCCCAATTGCTTTTAATTGGTTTAAGTATCCTACTACTCACAAACTGTTAGAGTACAGTGACCTGCAAGAGCAGCACAAATCACAGGCACGTTTAAAAAGAGAAAATCCAGCCCAGTTAGGTAAACCACACCAAGTCCAGTAATGAAAGACTCATCCTCTCCCTGTTGCCCTCCCTGGCCATATTTCAGAGCCAGCACCACACTGCCAGTGCTCAGCTGCTTCACAAGAACAGCGCACTCCAGGAGCACATCCTCTCTTGGGAGGACAGGAAAGGCAACCTGGTGGCTCACGGCACTTACTTGCAGCTCTAGAAACTACAGCAGCGGTGACTTTCCTGTCCTCTCTTATGCAAGTCAATTCAGTCCCTTTGCAGAAATCAGTCCACAGACGTACACAGGGAAAAAAGAATAAAAATGCCAAGGTCTACCGTAACTTTCAAAGCACATAAATAAAGTCAGGTGCTCTAAGAAGTCCCAATAAGTATTTTCAAGTATTTGAAATTTGGAAATATATCCCTAACTCTTTCTGTTTTAACCACATTTTCTGCTGCCCAGCAGAGGTGGCAGATATACTACAGTAGCTATTGATCTGGGGAATTTAGCTTCCATTCTTTCTCTGAGCTTATCCTGTTTGACTGATTTAGAGAAATACATTTCTTCTATGTGTTTCTTGTCAACAGGCTACCATGTCATTAAAGGAGTGGTTATTGATTGAAAGCAAGGACAACCTGGACATCCCAGTACATTTTCATTGAGAAGTCTTTAAATAAATTTGTGAATGCTTTTCAAGCTGGAAATCAAAGATTAGTGTCTAAAGTCATCAGACAGATTCAAAATTTAGATTTTGAAAAGGCCTGTGCTACCAGCTGAAATCCAGTTCCTGCTAGGTTCTTGTTTTTCTTTTCGTTTTAAGTCTTTTTTTAATGTGTTGTTCGTGTCTGCTAGCCAGGCTAAGAAGGAACTGCTTGGAGACTTTGGGAGTAAAATTCAAACTTATTTTGTGAGGCAGCATCTATTTCCCTGTCAAAAGGAACTACCATGGGGCCTCCTTCATGCCTCTCAACACAGCCATGAGATTAAAGTTTTCTATACAACACCCAGGGGAACAGTCTAGAAAGCAGTTAAAATTTAAACAGTTCAGAAGGAAGCCCCATTGTAATGGCAGGGCCAGCTCATGCTGAAGGGGAAGTAAGTTAACCAAGGGCTAGAAAATTACACCTCTGGAATACAGCAGGTGGACCTTCCTGTGCTATTTTGGAAAATATAAAAGTGATTCAAGGAATACTTAATCGATCCCAGAGCAGGATGGCCTCTTGGCTCACAGGAGATAAGAACTGGACTACAGGACAGACAGACAGACAGGCAGAGCATTAAAAATCATTAAGTTTTAAGAATGACCAAAGTTGGGATTACTCACCAAGACTGATTACCTGTAAAGCTAGAGGCAGCTATGAAAATTAAGAATTTTCCGTTTTTCAAAGCCACTTTAGAAATGCACTTCTTTTGAAAGTTTTAATTACCTTGTTAGTCTGGAACACAGCAACCTGAGAAATAGTTGTGCTGGCAGGACACAGAGTGGGCAGGTAGGTGGGAACTCCTTAGCTTGTATTGCCACCAAAATTTCTCTCTCATCCCATCACAGCATGGGTAGTCACTCCTGATACTGTATTTACAGTACTATAATCAAGTATAAGCACCATATTTTGGAGTTTAAAAGTAAACTCCAAATTAATGACTGTACTTTTTTCCTTACCACAGGTTGCTAGTCATGCTCAGACCCAAAACAGTAAGGGTCTGGTCTACACAAGTTACATCAGCTTATCTGCTAGTGCAGAGTTAAACCAACACAAACTTCCATTTGATACCCTTCATTTCATTCAGATTAAGGTCATATTGATTTACCTTGTATAGGCAAATTGACAGTCACAAGCTATAACTGTTCAAAACCTGACACTTTATTCATTCAACCAAAATTATTTAAATCAGTTTTATGTCACTTGCTGAAAACTGTTTTTATATCAGCCCAACTCCTGACTTGAAACAAAAGCAATAGCTAGATTCATACCAGAACCAGATCTTCTCTTGAAATCCATTTGTCTGCCATTGAAAAGACAGATAGGAAATCAAGATCTTATATTGAATATCTTTTATCTTGTACAATACTGTTTTATGTATTCCTCCCTAAGGAATATGGACATACATGCCATGCGTGAACCTGTAAACTCTTTTGAGATATAAGCACAGTAAATTCTGAACAGCATCATTTCTCACATCTAAGTAACTCTGCGCTGAACATGCCGTCTTATCAAAGGTGTAAGAAAAAGCCTTCCACAAGATAAGAATTAGAAAAAGTAACAACATAAACCTAATAATGAAGTCTTATAAGAAATACATCTATTCACTCATAATAATGAGTGAACAGTATTTACACTTATATTTAATAGAGTGTAATAATCACCTTGGTATAAGGACATACAAGGCAACATCTGTAGAGAGGTGCAGTACCAACCACCAGTGCAGTACACCAGCAGTTCAAAGACCAAACCTCACAGGCCTACAGAAAACAAGACTTAACCTTTATATCTCAGAGCTACCCTCAAAATCCAAGAGCAGCACTTTTATAGACAGATTGAAATTATTTCTATTGAAGATAAGCATTGCTTCTCAATTACACTGTGATGAGAAAATTTCACCTTGATTACGTTGATGTTTGATGCAGTCAGAAATGCATATTCAAACAACTCAAAGTGAAAGACAAAGGTAGACAATATTTACAAAGAACTTCAAAAGAACTGACTTTTAATTCATAATTGGTTGGATTAACTTGTCACAAATTTACAAACAAGCATCTTCAAAGCACAAGTATTTTATCACATTTAAAATCATCAAGGATATCCTGTACAGCCATTGTTTTAGCTGGTAAATCAGCACACCAATTATTTGCATTACTTTCATTATGATATGTGAAAGTTTGATAGTAGTATCTTTACAGCTCATTACTTTCTAGATGTTTATTCAACTAATTATAATCATCCTTTAAGTAGATGCAACTCATCATCATCATCTAAATAGGTGAGAATCTCATTTTTCCCTGCACTGCAAACAAGTCAGGTAAAACATTAAGTTTCAATTTCACACAGAGATCTTTGTTTTAAAATAAATGTAATAATGGTAAAAATACTAGCCTATAAATATTTATTAGCTGGCAACCACAGAGATTTCCACAGCTAGATGTGCATTGTGACTACTTTGCCCCTACATGCCTTGGTAAAACCTCTGTGGATGTGGTGGGCTGGCTGACTTCAGTCTCTGACTAACATCTCAAGGGGGCTCTGAAGCTGCTCTTGCTTTGTTTAGGTATCTTCCTTGGTTTTCTATCAACGTTCCCCACAAAAATAACAACTGCCAGGAATGCTTCTCCCTAACAGGGAAACAATCGCTCAGGTTTTGTTCGGACTCGATCGCGATTACCTCAGCTCAGCATTTCACAGGAAGTGAAGGAAAGCTGCTGGCACTTACCAGCCAGCAGAACAGATGGAAGGAAGTCTCCACGGTCAGCTCCCACACACATACCAGGGCCGGGTGACTGGGCCTGGGGAGGCTGTGGGGCTGCCCCATGGTTGTGTGGCTAGGCAAGGAGCAGTGGGGCTTGGTGCGAGGGGGAGGAGAGGCGTTTGGCTCAGTGCCAAAGCGCTTACACTCTCTTTTTTACCTCAACACCCACAGCGGTCATTAGGAGTTTGTGTTAATTAGCAATAAATTAAGTAGAATGTCCCAGGACTGAGACTGTTTTGCCCACACCAACTTATTAGGTAGAGTACATAAGAATTAAACAGTGAAGGAGAGGTCAGTGTCACAAAAGATACTCCGTTTTTAGACTTCAGGTTGTTATTGTTGCCCTTGCTCACAAGAGAGGTCAGTGTCACAAAAGTGAATTATAATCTGAGGACTGATACTTTTTCACGTTTTACATTAAGAACATACAAAAACTAAAGAGAATAACTGTACACTTTCACATGAAACACCGGTCAGACCCTCCTCTCATGTCAGCTCCCAGGGAGTTTAGTATTGAACTTGCCCTCACAGCAGTTGAAGAGTTTACAGTGATAAAAGCTGTATGTACAAAAACTTGAGAAGGGCTAAAAGAAAAAGACCAAAGTGATTCTAGAAGTATTTAGTTTTGTTTTCCTTCTGTTTAATTATTTTTCCAGTGCTCAGCTAAAATCTGTGTTCTGTTGAACGTGGCAATTTTACAAGAAGAGACTTAAAAGTACTTCCATTCTGTTTATTCACTTAAATTAACACGCGCTCTTGCAAATGTAGGCATCCCCATCAAGTTGGTTAAAGCCACATGCAGTGCAGTTGATGTTAGAAAAAAAAAATACCCCCAACATCTTCACAAAATAGATAAAATGCTCAATGAATCACACAGTTCCAAAGCAGAAAAACCAAAAAGCTCCCAATAATGACTCATACCTATTCAAATACCTTCAGCTCAGATTATATAGCCAGAACATAATTTTTGTCGTATGTCCTTCACTAAGGCCATTTAAATTTTCAAGAACATTAACATAGCATAAAAATAAGTCAAAGATTCATAATTCTTATGAAATAAAAAGGACAAAAACACATGAACTTTACCATGAATACGTTTATGCGTCCTTAATATTTCAGTAAGTCACAGAGAACCACAAAATACAACATTGATAATTGCTATATCCCATTGCAAGTTGATTATGCTGCAAACATTTTATCTTATTAGCTACACATCATATAATTTTCAGGTCTCATTAGCTCTGCTGAGATCAATAGGATGACTCCTGTGCTTTCAATCCTGGGTCTTGCACAACTTTGATCAAAACAAAACAAAAACAATAAACACAAATAGAAAGTTACGGCCAAACAAAAAAAGTGTGTGAGAAAACTGATAAAGTCCTTTCACAGATTAACCATTAGGTCCTTCATCAAAAAAAAAAAACCAAACAAACAAAAAAACCACCACACAATAGATTCCTGAAACACCAGCACAACTAATTATTGACATCTCTCATCCACTGACACTTGAATTTTTCATATTAAATTTTTCCAGATACCTAGATGTTGGTGTCTGAGAATACTCAGCAGCTTACTCACCTGCAGTACCTCAGGAAACATAGAGAAGATATTCCAGTAAACAAGCTGCACAAGGTGCTTGCCCCAAGGAGCTCACTTGAAAGCAAGTTTGTAGGCTGGGGGTCCACATACAAATAAGAGTTGCCACTCTTGTGTCGAGGTTTTAGCAGATGTAGGGGCAGTGGTGCTCTTGGTTTTGCATCCAACAGTGCCTTAGGAATAGATATGGCCACTGACAAATGTTCCTTTTTCTCTCTTTGAAGGAATTATCCCATCTTTCATGAACCTAGTTTGCCATAAGGACACTCAGTCTCATCAGTTGGAAGAATTCCAACATACGCTTCCACAGGAGCAGCAGAAGGAAAAGCAGAAAGGAAAGGAGAGAGACAACACAGGCCCCTGTACCTTACTAGCCCAGCGCTCACTCCAGAACAGGGAGAGGGCCATGAAACACCTCTATGAGTAACAGCTGTGTCCCACAGCTGCCTGCTATTAAGCACGTGAACCACTATAGGGAAACTTTATTACCTGTCTGTCATTCCTGTGGCTGGTCATCTGCAAAAGCATCCTCATCAAAATGGAGCTGCTTCCATGGGTGATGTTATGGCTGAGCTCTCCACTGCAGTGGAAACCCACCAGGGAAGCCAGGTACATTGCCTTACAGCTAGCCCATGGTGATGTCCATGCTACCAGAGCAGCAGCAGTAACAGAGCCCAAGCCACACAGCTGGAACCTAGATGGCATAGCTCAACTGGCTACACTTTCAAATTTCCATGCAATGTAACTCCCTCCTCCCTGAAAAACCAGTGCAGACACAAATTCAAAACTGCTGCTGAAAAGTTTCAGATATGAATCATTAGCATGAAGAAATCATGGCAGGTTGCTTGTTTTGGGATACTCTGGCCATTACCTATGCTCATGGCAACTGAGATCAACAGAAACATCTCCCAAAGCCCCAGATGTTACAGCAATTTCAATTGATCTCTTAAAAGAAAATGAGGATTTCATAGGTTTGTCTGATTCTCTTTCATACAGAAAACAACAAAAAAGAACTACCCTTTGTCGTACGTGTAAGACTAATATGAATGATAAAGACAAGCTCCCCCACCAGGTTTTAATATTAAAACTAGACGAGTAAATACAGTGTATTTAAAGCATTTGTTTAAACGTCAATATCCTGTCTGCTTCAGTAGTGATGCAGGTTTTTGTGTCACTTCTCATGCCCATTATCGATTAAACAATCATGATTGCTAAGGAGGAAGAAAAAAGTGCTACTTTTTCTTCCACAGTGATTTTTAACTCTGTTATTTCAAACCTGAAATTACCTTTGTTGTTTTTAAAATCAGTATATTATTATATACTCTGAAGATTATAAGCCTGTATATTACATTAGTTCTCAGTAATTCACATTCATGTCCAAAGATTTTTTTTCTTCCTTCAGAATTCAATTAACCTTAATAAATTGCCCTGCCTCAAACTGTCAGTCAAGCAGAACATATAATCATTATGAATGAAGTTCTCAGAAAAAGCAAGGCCTAAATATTCAAGCGCAGTCTGTTCAGCTTCACATAAACAGAGGTAAGGTGAATACGTAGCTGAAACCCATAGAAATAACGTTCTGGAGGCACTGGCTAAAGGCTAATGTCAGCATACAGAGTTCTTACTGCATGTTTCTGTGGAAGATTTGCATTCAAACTTTAATAGAGACAACAAAGACATTTAAACATTTTGCCCTGCAACTGAAATATGATACATGAAGAGATGACACTAACGTCCTGAGTTATGGAAGGATGGCAACCTCTCTTTGCATGCGAGTATTACCTGTCTACTCTAACAGTGTCAAATATTCAAAATCAAATATTTGATTTCCAACAGACATTAGGAAAAAGATCCAAGCTATGAGTCCTGTAGATGATTAATTTAGCAAGGGAATGTTTTCTAGAAACTTCCTGAAGTGAGCATGCAGGATGCAAAACATTTCCATTTACTTCAAGTATGACGGGTGGGTTTGTTTTTTTTTTTAATGTTGGTGAACAATTTTCAAACAAATATGTCTATTGCAAAGGATTTTCTTTTGCGGGATTATTTCCCAGATTTCCTGTAGGATCTTACTTCTTGATTCTCTCCTCCCTTTTGGGAACTCACTTTTCAATGATTCAAGAGGTTTTTATATGGAATATATCAAGTGGTTTGTTTTCTCATGCCAGGAAGATGATTTCTTAATAGTCTCAAATCTCAAGTACTGGTTGTAGCACACCAATACTTAGGTTCCCAGATGCCTTAAAAAGACTTTGTAGTACATGAAAAGCATTGGGCGAATTGACATGGATGCTCACTAAAGTCAGCCAGACAGTGATTATTTGCTGTAGAGCTCACATGATTTGGCCTATAGAGGACAAATAAATGCAATTCAGCTTTTCTTCCAAGCTTCTGACAGTAGGTTCAAGAAAGAAGTTGGAGGAAAAACAGATACAAACTGGAATTATCTCACTTATTTCCAGAAACTTCAGTCTCTATCCATTAATGTTATCTACAAAAATACTAAAACCAGAAAAAGTAAAACATGCTCATCTTGAGCAGTACTAACGTGCAGTGAGATAAAAGTGAAGATTAACTGGGAAGTAAATGATTCCCTCAAACCATAAACAACTGTCCTGCACAAGAGCTCTGAAGATACCATTGGTAATTCAAAGGTGATACCTGTGGAGTAAAAGTCCATTTGCATTAAATGCATATTCTGAAGCTAGGGCTAGTCTGATACTCCTTTTGGTCAAAATCTGCTTCAACCATAGGCATAAAAATACATGCAAGTATGCAATATAAGACGCAGTATAATGGTTCCTGATGTGTTCTGTAACACACCACTTAACTGTATCCACTATCACCTTTATTTCCTAGCGTCTTGAACAGTGTATAATCACTAACAGTGAGCTGCAGACATGTACATGAGCATCAGGCCTGTAAGGTGTTATTTCCACCTTTGACACATGGCACTGGTTACTAAAGCCAAGATGCAGCCCCTCACCTACTCGGGGTTTCCTTCAGAGGCCGGCAGACAACACGGTGTTGAAGAGCCGCTGAAGGAGAGTCGGAGATTGCTGCTAGTGCCAGGACTGCATCAAAAACCTTCCTGGTGCAGCACACTGAACTAGAAGGAGTTATGCCACCTTTTCTCAGCTTCTTACCAGGACACCTGTCTCCCAATCTATCCTGACACAGTGGATTGCCTCCTTGCATCCATAGGTGTCCTCTGCTAGACATGTGTCCCATCCAGAGCCATACCTTTATTGTTCTGTTCTCTTAGCGTCTTCCCGCTGCAGAAGAGGATTCATGCTGCATTCCACCACTCCCTGCAACTTCCTGGTCCCCTACAGAATACACTCTGAAGAACGTAGCTCCCCAAATGGTTGAATGTGGTATATCACTGAAAGCTGTGATTAGAGTTCATACTATGAAAAAGTTCCTCTTTCAACAAAAGTCTTAACACAATGCAGTAAAAGAAAATGCGGTGTTACAAAAAACAAAGAAACATCCGAGAGACTGTTGATGGGGAGGTACACGATTCCTTTGTTCAGTTTTGCTGCTCTTCCCTAAAAAGTCCTTAAGTCGTTGGCAAAGATGCCACTCTATTACCACCTCCAGAGATCTGACAGAGAACAGGTATCTGACAGAACTCCAGACTGGGGCTTGGATTCAGTAGTACCCAAAGCAGCGCAAAATGACATTCAGGACCCTAGAGAATCATCTACATCTCAAAAGTATATAAATGGGACTTGAAAAAAGTTAGGTATTTTGTTGTTATACTACCATAATTAAAGAGCTCCTGAAATCCCAATGGGCTTCATTTCCAAAGAAAGAAAGAGAAAGAACTATATATGCATCTGATTGCATAATAATCAGACACAAGCTATTCTGATCCTAATAAGAAACAATGCCAGTTCTAAATTTATGTTTTAATCCTTCAGGAAGCAAGTGACAACAGGATTACAAACACCAAAATTTTTACATTTTCTGATTGCTTATGATTAAAAATTTAAACTTAGTAATTTCAGTGGCTCTAAAGTTGCCTAAAACTGAAATTCTGAATACCTGAAGTTATTCTCACAAGGTCCAAAGCTGCACAGAGAAGCCCAGCTTTGCATTCACAATGAGCTACAGTGAAGGCATGAGATACAACTCCTAGTTCTAAACTTGTATTTTTCTTGTCAAGTGAAATTTCATAAGGTGGGGGATTCTGATTCTTCTGTCTTTTGCTATGCTAATTAAAACTTACTATAGGAGTGGTCACACATAGACAACAACATGAATAACTATCCGGTACGGCTCAGTACTGAATACTGATTAGAATCTGCTTGTGTTGTTAACAGGAATTTAATCTAAAAGACACAGGATGACAACCATGACAGTTGTTAATCTGTGGGGAGAGTGAGTGGTACCGAGGAATCCTAACAAATTCTCCAGCCTCGAGAAATTTTATTAAATAAAACTGTAGAGCTGGTCTATTAGCAGTGCATGGAAGCTAGAGTTGGTCTTTAGAAGTGCTGTCTTGTGCCTTAAGTGCATTAAAATGTCATTACCCATACTCACCAAAGTACCTTTCTCACTTCCTTTTTCTTTAAGCCTTTTTGTAAGCTATAATTACAATTAAGCAAAGACATGTTTATTATCATGAAATGTATGCCAACGGCTCACACTAATGCAATCCAAACATTAGTAGGAAACATTTTTCCAATTACTGCACAGACTCCCCATAGTGTTTCAAGCTGCTTTATGACATTTTAAACTCTGTATATAATACAGTCCTTTAGAAAGCTGCAAAATCTTTCTATTTCTTTCTTATGACCCGAGAAAACCTAAATCTATTAAAAGTACATTTTCATAGCAGCAGGATAAAAATGCTTTTACTACATTTATCTTCAAAATTGGTGGTGTTAAATAGTGCCAGGGGATAAATAACCATAAAATACAACATTAGTGTACAGGGTACTGTTCTAACTAGGCATGATGGGATGTCTTTCCACCCTTTCATTTCTTCTTTCTATTTGTCCCATTAGAGCTATGCAATCATTCATCAGTCACCATGGCAAGCAGTGTTGCTCCATCCTGACTCCTGCCTAACATGAGACCTAAGCAAGCAAGCCACAGAGAGAAAATACAGTCTTCAGCAGCTCAGAAACATACAAACCTATATTCCTAACTGATTTTCTACCAAAATGCTTCTGCTATTTATTTAAAGAAAATTTTAATAGCTCCATATGAGTTTCAAGTTATAATGACAGAAACATTTATTTAGCCTATTAGGAGGAACTAGCAAAAAGGTCTGAATAATGAAGAACCACACCAAAAAAAAAAAAAAGTTTCATTTTGGATTTAAAACCCAGATGTTACAATCAACTTCACTAATCTAACCCAGCTTCTTCCTGGCACTTGCAGCAAACTCATGATAACCTAGTACACCTTATCTGTTGACGTGTTTGAGTTTTAAGCATATGCTAATTTTCCAATCAAAATATTAATAACATTCACATAAACTTCATTCAACAAAATATGACCAAAACATAACACTTACCCACGGTAAAGCCACAATTTTTACTAAGAAGACTAAGAACAACACTATGGCTTGTGGAAAAGACAGAAGATTGCTTCTTGACATAGCTTGTTATAAAAATGCATCTAGTGGTTCCTTCCTGATTATGTGACATCTACCAGCTAAACAGAGAGAAGTAACTCACAAGAAAATCTCCTACCATGTACACACATTCTTGCAGAAATGAACAGGAGTATTTAACTTCTCCCCGAAGATTATTTTTCGGAATAAAATATGGAACATAACTGTCTGAATTTTGGGGTAAAACTAGAATATTTGCTACATGCATTACAGAAGTCAGTATATTAAAATGTCATATCATCAATAGTTCAAACATTAACCTTCATTTTTCAAAGAATAACATGTATCCTTCAAATAACTTCCAAATTCTGAAACTGATGATAAGAAGATTAAGCTCTTTCAGGAAATCTTGCACTGAATTTCCTGGAAGGACTGAAAATTGCATCATACATTCATTAAGCACATTCTCACTACTTCCAAGTATGCTCTCATTGATGTCTTAAGGGAAACAGTGTATTTTATGGAATTAAACAAACAGAAGAAGTTAAACTGAGTACACTGAGTAAAATGCAAGAACTGAAAAAGCATGGAGTCTTTCTTTCAAGAGAGAAATAATTTCTTGAACTTTAGCTACTGAAAGTTCTAAACCATCTGGATTTTGTTAGTCTAAATTATGTATGAAGTCAAGGAAAAGAAATATCATACTTCAGACCCATGATGTCTGAAGTACAGAGATCAGTAGACATGCATTTCTAAATCACTCTGGCAAGACTGTGAGCCCTTTGCTCATAAAATTAATATTTGATTTTGCTGAAATTAATGAGTGATCTTGTGAGAAAATTCCTAAAGTAAACAGCAGAAAGCCTATGTCAATGATGATCTCTATTTTCACGGTAAGGCCAGGACTCAACATATACATAGCTTTGATGACCTCACTGAAATCAGTACATGCTTTGAATTTTCTACTTGTTAACTACTTCTGGGTCAAGGCCTAAATCTACAAACACAATGAGCCTAAAAAGGTCAGGGATTTATTTTAAATTCCAAGTGTTTTTTTAAAAACAATCATGGGCCAGGAACCTTAATTTATTATGGAGAAAAATGGATTATTTATAATGGGAACTCTCAAACATTCAGATCAGTGGAAGGGGTAAAGTGAATTCAGGAACAAAGAAGAAAGGACACTCTAATCTGAAGCATCCACAAATTCAAACAGGCATCTTGTGTTGACACCCCATTAACTGCTGCAGTGGATTTTGTGAAGTGTCTCAAAGCCACCCGTAGACAGCCCTTCTGTCATAGGAAGTGCCAGATAAAGCTAAGAAAGCTGGAATTATGGACAGTCCCTTTGCAGCATACCTTCATCATCTTCTCTCCAAGCCCCACACTCGTCCTTCACCTGAAATTTCTAGCTGTGCACCTGTAGGATTTTACAGCATTCCACAGTTCAAATGTTTGGATGGAAAGAAAGGCACAATATATACTGTAACTAAACTTGTTTAAAAGAGCAAGCAGATCTCTAGGAAGCTATGAAAATTTATGGTGTGCCAAACATGTAGAATATATTACACCATAAACTTTGCGTACTCCTTCCCAAAATAAATGACAGAACAAAACCAAAAGTTCAGGTCAGCCTTACAGAAGGAACATTTCATTAGCATCATCAGGAGACAAAGACCGTTTCAAAAACTTATTTTGAGAGCAGTTATGCTAGTATTATGCTGTCAAATATAGTCATAACAAAATTATAATAAAAAAAAAATTCTAGATGTTTGATCCAACTGTGAAAAACAACAACCCTCTCCATCCAGAATTCAGCCAACACATTGACTTTGAATATATATATCGAATTCTTCCAGTAACAAAGCTGAATTAGAAATACAAGTAGACCTACATTTTTAACCTTCATCCCTCAATTTGTAATTAAGCAACCCACTGAAAGACTTTTTGCTTCCAGCATGCCTAAAGGTGAAGACACTCCATCAGCCACAGCAGTACAGAAGCCAAGAGACCAGCCAGTTGGCAATATCCGAGAAGCACAGGTTGCATGTCTTTGAAAAAGCTTGTTTTAAAATTACAGTAACACACTATGCTTAATGTAAGTAAACTCTCTTTGGGAAAGAAATTTTAGCACTAGTTTGTTCGCATGACTAAAGTTGGTAAAATGCCACTAGAACGGTTTTCACTTTATCTTCATTTTATATTCTCCAGATCTAAGCGCAAAATAGCTGACAAAGAAAAAATATGGCTATAGGGTGTTCAAATATTCGGCGTATCTCCAAAAATCTGCTGGTTTAGTGTCTATGCACCCAGGAGGAACTACTCCTGAATTTAACTGTGCTTCAGACATTTCTATTAGCACTGTAAATATTCTGTGCTGGAGAGAAAATATCAGGACTCTTCCCAGAAAACTATTCCACAGTTTTGTAGTCAAAAAGAACATCTCTACTACTAACTATAGAATCATAGAATCATCTAGGTTGGAAAAGAACTTCAAGTTCACCAGATCCAACCATCAACCTGACCTACTGAGTCCCATCACTAAACCATGTCCCTTAGTGCCATGTCCACACGCCTCTTAATACCTCCAGGGATGGGGACTCCACCACTTCTCTGGGCAGCCCATTCCAATGCTTGACCACCCTCTCCATGAACAAATTCTTCCTAATGTCCAATCTAAACCTACCCTGAAGCAACGTAAGGCTGTTTCCTTGCGTCTTGTCACTTTGTCACCTGAGAAAAGAGACCAACCCCCACCTGGCTACAACCTTCCTTCAGGTAGTTCTAGAGACCGATGAGGTCTCCCCTCAGCCTCCTCTTACCCAGACTAAACAATCCTAGTTCCCTCAGCTGCTCGTTGTATGTCTTGTTTTCTAGTCCCTTCACCAGCTTTGTTGCTCTTCTCTTCATACGCTCGAGCAACTCAATATCTTTCTTGTAGCAATGGGCCCAAAACTGAACTCAATACTGGTGCAGTCTCAATAGTGCTGCGTACAAGGGAGCAATCACTTCCCCGGCCTGCTGGCCACGTTATTTCTGATGCAGGCCAGGATGCCATTGGACTTCTTGGTCTCCTAGGCACACTGCTGGCTTGTGTTCAGCTGGCTGCCAACCAGCACTCCCAGGTCCTCTTATTCCACATTAATTCCACATTAAATATTTTTTTATGAATGACAGTGGGGACAAATTAATATCTTGACACAAATACTCTGTAATGGATTTTTGACCAGCTGAACTAAGACACAGCAGATTTATTCCTTAATCAGAGCCACATAATGATGGCTAGCTTTCATCTTGGGAGGAGTGGAAAGTGTGGTGTCACTGAACTACAAAGGCTCCACTGATATGACAAAGCATTTCAACTGATTTCAAGATTGGATTTGGACTGGATTTAGACTGGATTTAGACATGGGGCCAACTAATTTAAGGAATACTGTTGTCCATGTTAGTAACAGATTTTGGTTGGGTAAACAGGGGGGAGTTGTCTGGGCTTTGTTTATTGGTACTGAAGTCTTTGTAGAACCTTTGCAACCTTAAGAGACTCCAGGTTTCAAAAACATTTCTATCTGACATGACAGCACCTGAACAATGGCAAGACCAACCCAATTTGTACACAAAAGATTAAACAGTGTGTTTCATGTGCCTTTTATGACCATAGCCTCTAACAATGTTTGAAATATATTAGTAAATGAAATCCTCACCTACATTTAGCAAAAACCTGAAACATTGCTGGAACACTGTTCTTACTATAAGGGATCCCAAGGGAACTCTTGGCATTGAACTCATTTTCTTATGGTTTGAGATTATGGAGAAACTATGATTCCCATGATACATGTAAAAGTTACGCTCTGTCACAAGAATCATATGATTTTAGTTGTTAAATAAGAAATATGATCTGATATGAAGAGCAAAAGATGACATCAGCAAGTGCGACTTACAAACCCTGTGAAGACTTAAAACCTCCATGAAACAAGGCAGATGAAACTTCATGTTGCTAGTGCAGAACAGAATAGCTTCAAGATGTGAATATTAAAATTTGGAAAAAAAATCTTTAAATTTTTTTTAAAACTTTTTCTGTAAAAATTTAGACACTGTACAGATTTATGATGAAAAACAGTAGAATTGCCATATTTTAACAAAGATCTAACAGGCATCAATATTAGTAGGACCCTCTTCTCTCCTCATTTAACCTGCAATAATTTTCAGTTACATGAACATGTCTAAAGAAAAATTAGGTCTATCTACCAAACATGTAGATCAGGATCAGAAGTCACTGTCAGATGCTGCCTTGTCTTTTCAAACAGTATATAACACCTAATGTAGTTATAACATGATCACTTCTACTTTATTTACAGTTAATTCATGACCATGAAGAGCCATATCACTACTACTTTCCAGATAGATCAATTACATGCTGAATGTAAGAGAAATAGATTTCATGAGCAAATTACATACCTATTTTAAAAGTTTCTTAACATTTATTGTCTCAGTCAACATCAATTTCATCTACTCTCAAAATTAAGACTTCATTTTTCTTTTTATGTAGATGACTCCTCTGCAAGCATAGAGGTCATCTTAAAACAAGTTTAAAAAAGACAAAATCAGTGTTATATTCCTATATATTATAGCCACTAAAGATCAAAGTGATTCTTTCTGCAGAAACAAGATTATATTGTTATACACATACAAGTTACACATACAAAAGTTCTACATACGGAATGTTAATAAAAAAAATACGCATTTTCTCCATTTCCTTCATTCCCTTACTGCTGCCTCTATTTCCATTCTTCCCTAATGAACAGGTTTGTGAAATTGTCAATGTGTTTCCATCAAACTGTCTTTGACAATGTCTATGTTTTTTTGGTCAACTGGAGCCCAAATTAAGAAAGAATTAACTTACTTATACACTAATTTTGTCTTATCCCAGCTAGAAACTGCATCTGCACTATTTGTTGTCTATTTGTTATTAGATGTGGGCTATCCAGGTTAAAATGTGATGCTATAGAAAATTATCACCATTCACCCTCTTTGCCAAAACTGGGGGGAAAAGTGCAAGAAATACAAGTCCTCCTGAAGCCTTTTTCTTTTTTTTCAAGTGTTAACCTGAATTCAATTTAGAAGGATGATTTTGTAGCATCTGTGACTCATGCCTCTGTTCTCATCAACTGATTGGACTCTCTATCTTGGATATATTTTTCATTATGTAAGTTTTTCTTTTTGTCCAAACACTGGGATCCATCAAAGAATACCCTAGGAAGGACGCCTTATGAAATATATAGATTAGCAGAAGAATCTGAATACTACATGGCCCAAACCATATCTTCTATGAGACAAATCAGCAATATAGCTGAATAAGAAATATAAGGAAAAAAAGAATAAAAATATTTACATTAAAAAGATATTTTTCATATGCTATTATTTTTCAAACAAAAACAAGAAGCCAAACATTACGTTATTCTCTATTTGGTTTAAAAAAAGAGCACAGTCAGTGGTGAAGGAATTTTTCCCCAGCATCACCTTAGATGCTTACTTAGAGGTAAGTTTCCCCATTTATATGAAAAATTCTGTTCTTCAGGAATGCAAACACCGATCTTCATTTTTACATCCTAGTTCAAATAAGTCAGTCCCTAATGTTTGTGATTTTTCTCTTCCAAAGTGAGCGTTAACCAACATTTAGCTGATTTTCTGCTGAAATTTGTCTGTAACCAAAAAACTTCCTATCTTGTTTCAAAAATTCAGTAAGAATACATATCGCACTTACTGCCGTGAATGCTTATTACAGCTACTCAGCTACTTATTTGTTTAGACTAATTTCAGAAAGGTACAGTTTCTATAATCCTCATAAAGGTCACAAAGAGAAACAAATACACTTCAGTTATTGATGCAAGATAGAAATGCTAAAGGGTTAGAAATAATAATATGTTAGGGAATAATTACTGTAAGATATATGGCCATCAAGCGGACTTCAAAGAACAGTCATTTAGCCAACTTAATCTTGCTGCCTCACTTGTTCTTGTTGTTGCTGTTATTACTGCTTTTTGTTTGGTTTGGTTTTTGCTTGTTTTTAATCTTGTCATGGTCTCATAGTTTCAGCAAACTAATAATCCAAAATTTGATTGATGGATGTAAAAGAATTTCAGAAATCATGATCAGACTTCATGTGCTATTTTGTTACAAAAACTTTTTTCTTTTTTTTTTTTTTTCCAAAAAACATTGCAAAACTAGCTTATTGATGAGTTGGGAGATATGACATTCCAGAAACTTCTCTGAAAAAAACTTGTGTATTTTTATCTTAAATTGCAGTATTTAACATCCAGATTAAATTAAACATGAAATACAACACACGTGTCCTTAATATACATACTCTAGGGACAGTTCTGAGGCTCTGTTGCATAAACCAGCTTTCTCTTGGGATGTATCCATTTAGGTCGTGAATAGATAGAGATTAACTGGGGATTATTTTGAGATTCATTCATTCAGCAGAAGCCCCCCAGATATTCAGCTTTATGATTCTGGCATGCTTTGTAGCCCAAGTTTTCTTTTGTAAGTGGTCTTGTGAAAGGCTAAGAGAAATTATTATGGCTCCACTAAAACAATTCAAAGTCAAAATTAAGTTTGTGAGCAGAATACACACCAGAAAGCTGCAATGAAGGAAAGTGATTCCATGTCATTCAAAGATCAATGATTTAGACAAGGGAAAAAAAAAAAAAAAAAGAAAAATTTCTTTCTTCCTATTGTATTAATTGTATTAGAACAGTTTTTTCAACAGTTTTTTCCCATGAGGCTGCCTCAGGCCACTGATTCTGCCTACCAAGACATTGCTGGAATCCCATATTCCTTTTAAGAGCAGTTTTGCCATCCTTTATCTGGTCCTCACTTTCCTTATTAACAGGAACAGGAGAAGCAAAAAACAGCAAACGCACAACCATAAGCAAGCATAACTATAAATTGGCTCAGAAAAGAAGTGCAATAAAACCACACAGAAAGTAATTACATTAAAAACCCAAAACACTGATTATAACATGCGACAACATGGCAAAGAGCAGTCACTGAAGTTAAATATATTCATCATCCCTGGGAAAGCAGAGCTGTGTAGCAAGTAGTGTCTTTTGGAAATTCTTATTCGTTGAAAACGCAGTGATATTTTCATTTTAAATAGTTGCCTTATCCTGAACTGGACATCCAACACTAGAGAAGCTCCTACAACTTACAGAAACAAATGAAGTCATGAGAAGTCATTTTTCGTACTGCTGAGGACCTCCAAGTTACCCTTTACAGAGATCAAGTTAAGCATGCAATCAGCTTTTTCAGAACATGGGAGTAGCTGAATAATTTCATTTTAAGGATATAACCAATAGTATAATTTATTATACATTTCTGAAAAGCTCAGATTTCAATGCTCTTGTGGCAAGTATTTGAGTGGTCGGTCTAAGAGCAGATGGAATGTTTTACAGCAAGGCTTTCATTTCGAGTCCAAAAGGCATTGCTTTGCTGTGGTCAAAGGTGAATTTATTCCCAATGCTAGCTCTGTCCTGGGGCTCTCCCTAAGCAGATTCTGTCAACTGTGCTATGCTTCTGCCAAATTATGTGATGATTTTGTCATGCAGGTTAATATTCCCCCGAGATTCAGTTTTAATCAAATGCATAAAAGCGAAGCACTGTTGAGCGGTGCAGTAACAAAAATAAATGCTTTTGAGAGGTATGCATGAAGTACATCTGGGTTTTAAAACCTGTGCATACCCAAATGTAAAAACCTTGCCACAACTCCGTTTATTACTGCAAAACAGTTACTGCAAACCGTAATTCACACTCATAACCAACTTTAAATCTTTATCATTTCTGGCTGCCCAGAGTAAAGGATAGGACATATCTTCATATTGGAATTTAGACTTTGGAACAAGAGACTGAGTTCAGTCAGGACGAATTTTAGGGCTGTTAGCTCATATATACTCCAACAGTATGTCTCCACTAGCTTGATAGAATTGTACAGTAACTTGAATAACAACCTACGCAAGCTTCAAGATAAACTTTTAACAGTCAGTGACAGGGGCAAGAGATGGCTCAGATCACAGATACAAGCTTCTGCTTAGGGACCCAACCACTGAAGGTTCTGCAACCTATTAATATGTTACAACCAGCTATCTCACTGAATACATGTCTACGCTTGTGCTGTACTACAGAAATGCCTGATACAGTTGTGTAGGAATAGCGTCCTATGCTTTACAGCGAATCATGAAATAAAAGTTATTATTAACATACAAGAATTCAGAGACTATGTCTAGGTTAGCAGACAGGTTATGGATGGATAGAGGCAACCCTGTAAAGGGGAACAGTTGATGCTGACAATACATATCCATAACATACACCTTGCAAGTCTTTTTTATTTCAGATTAGCTCTAGTCTGGTCCTCCGGACTGAACACTCATTTGCAGCTGGAGTGCATTAGTTACACTGCTGGAGTGTGCTAAATCTTCCAAATCTAAATCTTAAATTTCATCTGAATGAAATCCAGTTGAGGCACTGCAAAAGCTGCACATGTTG
>VXAL01009351.1:67836-78371 GCA_013399475.1 Chauna torquata
AGAAGGAGATGAGGTTGGACAAGCATGACCTGCCTTTCGTGAACCCGTGCTGGCTGGGCCTGATCCCCTGGATGCCACGCGAGTGCCGTGTGATCTCACCCAAGATGATTTGCTCCATAACTTTCCCTGGAACCGAGGTCAGGCTGACAGGCCTGTAGTTCCCCAGGTCCTCCTTGCGGCCCTTCTTGTAGACGGGAGTCACATGGGCAAGCCTCCAATCCTCTGGGACCTCTCCAGATAACCAGGAACGCTGATAGATGGTGGAAAGCGGCTTGGCAATTACCCCCACCAGCTCCCTCAGCACCCCAGGGAGTGCACCTAGCTCATCCGGTCCCATGGACTTGTGACATTCCAGATGGAGGAGCAGGTCTCTAACTGTCTCTTCCTGGATCACAAGGGGGGATTCTCTACCTGAATCACAGGGGACATCCTGGTCAGGGAGTAAAGTACTCTGAGGATAACTGATCCGGCTACTGAAGACAGATGTAAAGAAGGCGTTGAGAACCTCAGCCTTATCCTTATCCTCAGTGATCTAGATAATCTAGATCCTTTGTGTTCCATGTGATCTCCTTCTAGTGAATACATTCCTATTGACCTACGGAAAACAAAATTAGGTTATTTAGCCACAGGTTTAAGTCATGATGATGGTGCTTACTCACTATGTTACTGCTATGTAAGGTAATATAAAATTTTAACTTCATACATAACTAGCTGAAAAAGACACTAACAGCTTTCAAAAGCATAAACTATTAGTAAAATACACTGTATCAGTGTATTAGCACACACACACACTTTGAGCCTTTAATACTGTGATAACCTTTGGTATCCTTAATTTTCTTAAGAAAAGTAATGGACTGCTACTAGTAATGATGGTGGAAGGAGACTGCAGCGTCACAAACGAGTGTTTTCCAGCCATTACTGAACTAGGCAAGCAATAGGCCTTGAGATTACTTTTTCAAACTGTTTATGTATTATTCAAGCAATTTTCATGGAAACCACTGAAAATTGCTGATGGGTAATAATGCAACCATATGCCTAGCTTTTCTTTTCTTTTTCAACGTACATATCACATGCTGTACACGAACCCATGACAGATGTATGATCTCCATTCTCACAGCAAACCTCCTCTATTCTTCATCAATGGCGTATTTCTAAGGAAACAGAAACGCTGCATTTGAACAAAAATTACATGTAGAATCTTTCCATTAATGTCATTTTTGATACTGCATTTCCTGATATATTTTTATTTTTGTATAACACCACATTTTCTCCTTAAGAGTCATCGCTAGCTCCATTTCAATACCATGAAGTTTTGTTGTGTTTTTAAAAAGACAAGCAAATAAAATCTGGAACAGAGCACACTGAAAAGGATTTGTATGTTGCTCACTTCTGAAGTACAATCATTTCACCTTTGATGATTAGTACAAACCAATTAAAAAAATACTATTATTTGAGGTTGAGCTTTGGAGAAGGGTACCACATCTCTGCTACCGATACAGAATTTGTTGTCACACACTCAGTATACTCCCTAGCACTGAGGACTCTCAAAAGCAAAGCAGGACAAAACCTTAGTCCTGCACTCCGACAATGGCTCTGCCAAGTGGATGATCAAGATGGAGCAGCATTTAAGTTGCTTTAGCTGCACACAGAGGCAGTCCTTATCTATTCAGTTTTCTGAGCCATTTTAAGAATTAGGGAGAAGAAACATACATTTCCAAGTTTGTGTGTTTCCATTACTTTTCTCCAGAATTACTCACGAGAACAGTATCAGTTCCACTAGAGGGAGGAGCAGGCTCAGTAACTGAATTTCCAACTAATGCTCCAGTGCCACCTACAATAATAGCATAATTCCTATGTGAAGTATGGCCTGTTGTCACAAAGAGCTAAAAGAGCAAAACAGGAACATGAAGGTCCATTTATGCAGAAATGTTTTACAGCAACAACAACAAAATTTTCTTTCCTGTATTATAGAAAAAAAAAAATCTTACCTGAGGCCCATTTTATTTCTGCATACATCATTAGGAAAGAGGAATTATATGACTTTTTTTAAAAGTAAAACTGGGATGCATTTTTAATTACAAATTATGTCTTTCATGTAATATTTTGTTTTATCCCAATGTCAAAGGACAGCATGATTGAGAAATCTATCTGGAACAGAGCAGCAATTTGTAGCTTATCTCCTCTCTCATAAAGAGCTTCACACATTATTTTTCATCTATTCTCTCTTATTGCTAAGGTTTGGTGACAAGATACTATCTTCTTCTGAAAAAAAAAAACGGTGTATTTAAGAGCTTATAGACTATGAATAACTTATAACAAAGATATTAATATTTTTAATTCCACTATTTTTCCCAAAATATATTTGAGACAGAACAGACCTAGAGATGGTGAAGGTTCCACTTTTCCCAAGAAAACTCATCAACTACGAAGCCCCCACGTCAGAGTTTCTATATATGCACCTACATATAACTGTATGGCAACTCACTGTAATGAAAAGATTCAGATCATTCACTAATAAAACTATTTTAGCAACTTTGGTTAAGACAAGTCCCATGAATAGCTAGTGCAGCACAGAGGAAACAGCCTCATTGGAACAGCTGTATCTCATGCAGACAAGCAAGGATGCAAGGAGACATGGCTTCAGTCCAAGCTATCCATCTCACCTGCCAGAGAATAGCTGTACCAGAAAATGAGGATGTTTATAGAAGAGCTGGAACCCCGCATGCATTCCTCTCCTCCTCTCCTCTGAAACAGCGGACAGACTGATGAGAAGACCAACGTACAATCCCCCCTTTAGGGCACTCTAACAGCATCCACACAAGTGACTTTTATACTCTGCTAAGCATAGTAGAATGTTGCTGCCTTCTAGTTGGGCTGGTCTAACAGCCATCATATGTGTGAATCTTCTCTGTGATGACAGAGACACATTATTTAAAATAAACACACTCCACAAGTACTGTATGCTACACAATCCATCTAGACGAGACCACAACAGAGGAGTACCACGTTCAGAGAGGAAGATGAGTTAAAAGTTGGTTCCTAATTCTCTAGGCAACCAGTTTCATAATGCTTTGGCATATATCCCTAGAAAGTTCTCTCCCTTACAGAGGCTGCTTTACTTTCACTGCAGCATGTTCCGTCAGGCTAGAAAGGCAGAGACATTTTACATAGAGCTTGAAAAACTTCTGGTTACCCTGGGTCAAAGACATTAAGCTCCCTGGGTATTAAGACACAAGTCTTGAACTCAATGGGATGCAAACAGCAGAGTCAATATGCTTATGGTAGTCCCAGGAGGGAATGTGCCGCATGATTTTACATTGGCTAGCATTTTCTAAATGCTTAGACTTTTGTGCATCTCATTACTGTAGCTCAGCCAAGAATCAATGAAAATCTGAGTAACAAAAGTCAGCTGAAATCTTCCTGCCTTGCCAGAGATGTGTGAGGGTTTGAACCATTCTCCCAAACTATCTTATACTATAGTCAGAATAAGACCAGAAGAGATTTTAGTCATCCACAACCATCTTAGCATAATAGAGCAGTAATTTATTGTACCAAACTACAAGAAATATTTAATGGTTGGCTTTACTGTAGGTTAATACTGACATCAGGATAAGAAGTTGTATGTAGCCCATGATTAGACATGCACTGGAGAGTCACACAGAGGTCAGTGAGAAGAAATCTGGATTATTTCATTATTGCTAAAGTACAAAAGCTTCAGAAGGGGAAGCAGTGATCTGTGATGATAAGCAAAAGAGCATAAAGGCTGTGGGATTCAAACTTGGTTCCTGTTGCTGGAGAAAATATTCTGAGTAATATCATCTTATCTGTGTCTGCGCTCCTTCTGGATCAATGAAAGGTTAAACCCACTGCCTCTCTTGATCTCTGTTGATTAGCACAGATCGTGTGGTTTCATTAGTCAGAGCTGGGTGATGCAGGGCATACAGGGTACTTCAGCAACAGTAGATTACAAACTACCTAACCTTCTGAAAAGTAACACGCTAAAATTGATGTATTTTGCTTTGCAATATTTAGCCTACCTTGACATAGTAAGATCAAGATCAGCTTCATATGGTTTCATCTTTTAAAGTGCTGTTTATTGCCGCCAGTTTCATAAAGTGAAATAATTTCATTTCCATGGCATCCATGGGAATAGGTACAAAAGAATCATTGTCTTTGTACTTAAACTTACTTATTAAGTGAAACAAACGCATACCCATTATTACTTGTCCTAAAATAACCCAGGAAAGGCTGCTGAGATATTTCACCAAGGAAAATATAAGGAGCTGCTTAGATCCTACAGTCAAATGAGACACTTTTTACATATAAATATGTATCTATGACCTCAGGTAATAAATATTTACTGTAATGACAGCAGAAACCTAGCCTAGCAGATTTAGGATAACCATTCCTGAAAAACAGGTTGCAGTAAATTAGCACTGTTTAAATGAAAAGCTTTACAGAAATACCAATGTGAACTACACAGTCAATGTGAATGGATAGTTGCATAGGTGCACACTGGATCTGTCACACTTGATGTGTGACAGAATAGCAGTAGATAGAGGAGTTACAGCCCCCAGAGAAAAATCATTCAGACCACCTGCTTCAACCTTCTCCTACTGAAGAAGTTGGGAGGATTGTTACTCACTGGAAAGAGTTTACAGTCAATACGGTTGCTCATATTATGAGCATAATGTGAGAAATGAAAATAAACATGAAATCACACATTGTCAATTTACATGCAAACACCATCAAAAACATTTTAATTACATAAGCTAGTGATAGGAAACTCCCCCCTTCCCACTCCCCCAAAAAGTAAGACTGAACATGGATGGTGTTTAAGTATGTCAAGACATGAAAATGCCCATCCTTCTCTTAACTATTTTCTCTTACTACGTTTTGGTATTTATTACCAGAACTTTCTTCCAGATTAAAAAACACCACTATCTCAAAACATGTCCCACAGCTATACTTTGTACCCTATATCTTACGTGTACATTTCAAAATGGAAAGATTTGTGTTTCTTTTAAGTTAAAATGCTAAGGGCAGAGTTCTGTTAATTTGATTAAAGTATTTCTTGTTTTAACTTTTTCAACTGAGATAATACTTCAAGGTACAGAAATACCACTTATTCTACATATTGTTCAGGAGCTAGGAAATGAAAATCCTGGTTTGGAGGATTTCGAAGACAACCTGAATGATATAACAGTCTTCATTCCACCTTGGCAACCCATGACTGTAAAACTCAGAAAAATATAAGTTTTTTCCTTAGTAGAGAACATCTCCAAGTAAAGCTTCTTGGTTTTGCTCATCATCTAGTCATTATCATTATTTAAATACATATTTTAAATATATATTGATTCTCTCCTTACCATGACTGTTTTCTGTAATGACATTTACTGATGTACGCAGGCAATAAGCTGTAGGCTACTCCAAAGCATATTTCAGCAAACAAAGATAAAATTACTCTGCAGTTTCAAATCTCCATGCAAGATGAAACATATTTGGGCCCTGTAATTCCTTCTGCCATACCTTCTATTCTCTCATTCGTCTCCTATTAGATTCAGAGGAAGCACTCCTATCTCTTCCTACCATAGTGTAGATAGCTCAAAAGCACGCCTTACTTTCTTCCATATACAGCACACTCAGTTTAAAAGAAATTATTGGAAACAGTTTTTTCAGGGCTTCCTTTCAAGCTTGACCACCTACAGCATTGATTTCAACACCATGATATAAGAAACAGTGATACGTTTTAATTTTTGTTAGAATTTGTGCGTGCAATATTTTCAATAGCAAATTTTTTCTTTATTTTAAAAACATTCAGAACTGCTTGGCTGCGTCAGAGGCTTACCTGGGGACTGAATTTTGCTTTGCTTTATTCAAATAATTCTGTTTGCAGGCAATTTGTTTAATTTTCCTGTTTAATTTTCAAATAAGAATTTTTTTTTTGTCAGCTGCTATGAAATATTAAATGTGGGTTCAAAGAGTCAAGTCATATCCTTAAGTGTGCTTATCACTAATAAAATTATTGACACAACCAGTGGATTTGAGGCATAAACTTGCAGAAGAATTTATCCAAGTCACAACTACCACTGATGATAAAAAACAGTGAAAGAAAAGCATTTGACTTTCAGATATTAAGTTGTGTGCGCAAGGCTGGCAGTTAGAAAAAGGTTGTTTAGTAAGTTTTGAGAGTTTTATAAGGAAATCAAAATGCGTCTACAGCTGTATTGTACAACTGTTCATAGTAAAATCCTGCTTTAAAGTCTTTGTAACTTGCTCTTGTTCCAAGAACACAAACACAACTGCCATTTGCTTAGATTTCCACAGTTTTTATGGACAGCACAAGCAGTGATGGTCTCCTGCGGTTGAGTGACCTGTTCCTGGATGTATACTGTTCTGGAGGACCATTTTAACTTCCACGTTTAGCTTTTCTGGTGCTTTCTAACACTAAGTTCTTCTGAGTGTGGAAATCTTAATGAAGTTACCTTAGTCTTGGTTTTTATAGGAAGTACTTGTGGGAAACTGAAGAGTGGGATTATGGCAACACAATGCAGGTATGCTCACAGCCAGTATCTTTCATTAACAACATTTTTTCCATTACCTTTCTACAGTTCCCTCTTATAAGAACACCACCACCAACAATAACACAAACACACACACACACACACACACACACAAAAAACCCAAACAACTGTTTAACTGACCTTCATGCCCAAGCTCAGACAGCCCCATGAAAACACTAGAAGTATCTGAAGTGTGGTATATTAGATCACACACTGAAATATGACTTTTTGAATATGTATTTATCACTGTAGCAAACCTGGTACTGTGAAGGGTCACTGTTGTTGGCAACTGAATCCTAGTTTACCAAATCAGTCAAATTCTTCCTTGTGCTATTTTTAGGAGTGGAACAGACTTATTTTTATGGGCAGTAACAAAGATACACACTTCAAACTCACTCTTCAGGCCCTCCCTTCCCCCCCAACAGTTTCTTCCCCCAAGCAAGTGCTCTGTGAGAGAAATCCATAACATATAAGGAAATTTATGCAGAATCATTTCTCCTAAATTAAAGAAAGTATGATAGAGAAATCCACATTCCAATTACAATTTGAGGTGTTTCTCTGTTCAGCCTGAAAATTTCTCTTGAAAAACAGCGACAGTGCAGAACTTCCTCAACTAGGAAACTGAGGTCAACGCCACTGCAATATAGAAACAAAATGAAAGGGCTTTAGAACTCAGTGCTGCTCCTTGGACGGAAGGAAAACCTGTGTGGTGAGCAAGGTGAAGATCTAGGCAGCATGAACTGCAACACAAATCATGGCAGCTACTATACTTCAAAAGACTGAGGAGAAAAAGAATGAATGAGAAGGAATTGCTCAGGAATTGCTTCATGCAAGAAGTAAGGGACCTAAGTTCCAGCCACACTTTTGCCAAAGGTTAAGGTCTTATGGCTCATTTTCCCAGTAGAGATACTTCATCAGCACTAACTTAAACTATTCTACGTAAAGGTTAAAGGAAGCTTCAAGGAAGATGGGCAAAAGGCATCTTCTATCCCCACTATGCCAGGTTACAAGGAGGATTGGGAGACAAGAGGTGTGTTGATTACAGGAAAAAAAACCACAAATCTACTCAATGTGGTCACTACCAACAGAGGAGTAAGCTAAAGGACACCCAGGGAAATAAATTTGCCATATGAAAATATGAAAAATTCTCATGAATTGGCAGGCCTGGAGCACAGACCAAGAAATTCTTAAGGAAAGATAGGTGATACAGGACTGGAAACAAACAGACAAAATTTCCCTTATGGAAGTTATGCTGAACTGACCAGAGAAGTCAGGAGGAAGGATCGCATATGGGCCTCAAGATGGACAAGGACAGATTAATGATTGGAGAAGTCTGGAAAAGAGAGAGAGTTAATTGAGGCAAAGGATTGATGTGTTTGGCAGACTATAAATTGATGGTGCTGAGAAAGAACTGACGGGACTGATGATTAGAAGATGGATCGAGAATGAAAGATTTATGGACTGAGCAGTTTAGACAGGTAGAATATTACAGGTGAAACACAAGGTATCTGTTAAGTCTACTGCAGATTGGAGAAAATATTTCATGATGTTCCTCAGTGTGCTGGGTTAGAACTACATGAGTGTTCTTAAACATGCAGCAATGCCCTAAAGTTTCACTTACATGCTGAAGGTATTGATGCTTGCCTTACAGTTCTTTAAAGGCCTATTCAGTTTCTCTCCCTTCTACAGATTTTTTTTTTTTAAATGCTATCATATTATAATTGCAGAGGAGAACACACAATGTTTCTCTTCTATCACCTTGATGACCCTTGAAATTGTTAAGTTTTTCTTGAGAAGGCCGCTTGCCATTTTCCCTAATATACAAGTAAATCTGTGTGCAAATCCACTCAAATTGGTTGAGTTACAGATTAGGGAACATAGGGAAAAAAAGTGCAAAAACAGTTAGATCACAAACTCCTCCTGAACCTAGAACCAAGTGCTGAACCTGTAATTTCACAGAGCTTGCCTAATCCTTGTCAAAATAATGTAAAATCTTCACAGATAATGTTATGAAGAAACTTTAGTCTTGATCTGCAGCGATTCTAATATTTTCCTCATGAGATAAAAATATTTGCCGTTCCTGATCTTATACCTCAACAAACACGTAGGTAGGAAAGTAACAAGGACATACAGAAACATATTGGTAAAACAAGGACATATGCTGTGTTAAAAAAGTGGGATAGCTTGCCTTTCTTTCGGCATTTGAAGCCACAGAAGGGGCTATCTGGAGAAGACATACAGGTGGAGGAAATAAAATTTAAGCCCACATCATTTAATTCTTCATCTCTTTGCTTTACAAAAACAGGTTTGTAGGGTTAATGCATTACACTTAACTTCCGTTACCTGCTACCTGGGAGTCTAGGTCTGGCTCTATGCAACATGAGACCGCTAGATGACTCCTAGGACAGAGAACACACTTAAGAGAGCAAGTTTGTAATTTGGACAAACAAAATCACAGTTACCCAATTGTTTTCACTTTTTGCTTGACAGCTGATTCTACCCCCCAGAATGATCACAGCCTGTGGAATTCCTCTCACATGAGAAGTCAAGAAAATATAAATCCTTTACTTCTCCCACCCTCTCCTCCCCCGTCCCTCCTTTTTCACACTTACCTGTTGAACTATATGTCTGCTAAATTTATATTTAGCCATATGCCACAACAATCAAGTCACAGAACTCAACATAAGAATAGACTTCTCTACTCTCAGTTCCATTTAACACTTTGCCACATGAGGAAAATATATACCATTTGCTCATCTGCACAAATCTGAAACAAAACAAAACAAACAAACAAAAAAAACCTTTCTCCTGTGGCTAACACACTTGCCTCTATTGCTTGGGCTGAAGTTCAGACCTGCACATAGACCTTGACAAGTTACTTCAAGGAAATCCACACAGACATTGGATGTATGAAGTATTATGTTGCTTACTGTGGTCCAGTTACAGAAAACAAACAAACAAAAACCACGAGAAGCCCACAAAATTAAAAAAAATAAAATACAAATAAAATAATTTTTAAAAGCTACAGAACTCAAATATCTTTCCCTTTTGTCAAGAATTTAGTTCCTTTTAAAAACCTATTGGGAGACGTGTAGTGAACTACGTCTAGTGAACCTTTTGTTTATGCCGTAGTGAAGACACCTGCAGGTGCCTCATTGCAAAAGTGGTTGAGCCTTCCTCATTTGTCCAATATTCAACCGGTGAGGATTCGATATTACTGAGGAAAGCAAGAGGTAAGGACTGAGATTTCCTCTCACTGACTAAAAAGTCAATCAACAACAACAACCAAGCTGTATCACATTGTGGCAATGGCATCCTTTGTTCTGTTAAATGAAAATTCTTATGGAAATTAGTGCAGTTTCTGGTCAAGTGTCAGTTATGGTACCAAAAATACTTATAGGAAACTATTATTGGAGCAACTTGGATACAACTGCCAAACGATTTGTAGAAGTCCAGCAGCATTTGCTGAAGGGTTCTTTCTGAGGAGGAATGAACTGTCCAGTCTGAGAAACACTAGAATAATTATATTAGCTTTTCTGCTTTCCTTTCTCATCTCTAATCACCACATACTAGGTCTTCCACACATTCATAGCCAGTTTACACCAGTGTAATGTCACTGGAATTTACATCAGTCTGAGATGTAAGAAACATGAAGGTGGACAAATACAAGACAAATATAAAAAGAAGCACCCAGAAAATGAGCAAGACACGATGTTTAAGGATTACTCTCGTTACTCCATGGCGGAACAGTACATTCCTGTTTTGTCTACAAACTGCATCCAACAAAGCCTTCATTTTACATTAGTGAAGCATGTGAACTTCAGTTTAATAAGAAGCCTTCTTAAAAGCCTGCTCCAATGCCTGTCATTTGAGCCGCAACATGCATCTATTGGACAATGGTCAAAGATCAGAGAGGTGTCCCTTCTACCCACACGTTTATGAAACAGGTGTCACAAAACATCTCCTCTTCCC
>VXAL01009351.1:79293-91001 GCA_013399475.1 Chauna torquata
GCCCGCGGACGGGGAGCCCCGGGGCGCCGCGAGGCCGCCCCGCCGCGGACACGGCGAGGGACGCGCCGGCCGCGCAGCGGCAAAACTTCTTTGTTAATAGCAGGGCGGCAATCGAGCGGGGTGCCGTCCCGCGGAGGGAGCCCCGGCAACTTGGCCGACAATGAGCACGCCGCCGGTACCTGCGGAGAAACTTGTTGGAGCGCTCCTCCCGCTGACCCCGCGCTCCCGTTACTCTCGCATCGCCCTCTCCCGCCTTGACCTCTCCCGCCGCCCCTGGGAAACCGCGGCCTCGCCCGCGGCCCCCGCGCTGCCCTGCCCCGGAGAAGCCGCCCCCGCGGCCGCCCCCTCGCATATGGAGAGCCGGGGACTCACCTCCGGGCTCAGCGGGCGCTCAGCACGCCGGCAGTCCCATCGCCCAGACGGCCCTCTCCAACTTTCCTTGCGCAGAGCGAGCGTTTAGACAGATGTGTTTATATGGAGAGAGAGAGGGAGAGGGAGCGCTTAAGACGACAAGCTGTTCGGGGGACTTTTAAATCAAAAGGAGGATGAAACCGGATTTCTTCCCCGTATCAGGACCCTGGAAAATCAAATCCTTCTTCAGAAGAGAATTCTTTCAGACCCGTTATCTGTATCACTATTAATGCGCAGAGCAGGAGGCACTGCATACAAATAGCTCCCAGTAGCAGCGTCTGTCTATTGGTGGCTGCGGAGGGCCCCTGGGTCCTACTGCTCCGGCGCCGGGAAACTACAAAGAGCAGCGGCGGCTCCGAGCGGGCACGGGCTGGGGGAATGGCAGGGCGGGGGGCGGCCGCGGGGGCCGAGCCCCGTTTAATTGATTCGTTACCTCCGGTATTGCAATACGCGTTGCAGTGTTTCACCGAGAGAAAGCCACGCTGTGAACGGATGTCATGCGATCTCCCCTTTCATAGCTGCTCTTGCAGTGCTATTGTGCGGTCTGGTGCGAGAAATGTGTCCGATTAAAAAAAAAAGGGGGGGGGGGCTTATTTGTCTACAGGTTTTTTTTTCCCCTGCACTGTCGAAATTATCTGTCACATTCCCTAATAGTTACGTAGTTACTGCAATGGTCGTTTAATCACTGAATTTCACTTACCTACGCTTCTTTCTTTCTCAGGTTATGGCTTTCCAAGGCACATCTGTCTGCTCCCATGTGCAAAAAGGGAAAAACAAACATTCTTGAAAATTAAACAATTTATTCTCGATTAAAAAGGAAAAGGGGAATTATCAGGTAAGTTTTCTCCATTAGAAAAAAAATAGAGACTGCCGGTTTACAATATTTAAATTATTGTCCTTGTTGGAGATGAGAAGTCACTGGACTGAAAGAAGATATCCCATTTGAAAATTCAAGCAGTAGAAAGAACAAAAAACAGACAGCACTGACTGTTAAACGGAGAGTAAGCGTGAGACAATAATGACAAAGGTCAACATAACTGAGAACTGAAAACAATGTAAGCACTTGCATATGCAAGATTGTCACAAGGAGCTAGACTTCTAACTGCCTTGTAGATAATATCCATTATATATGGATATTATCAAGCACATATCAAGATAATGCACATTAGTAGGTTTTAAATTGCAAGTTTTTAATGAAGTCCTTTAAATAGTGTGTGAAGATTATCTGGAAATAAATCCTGCAGTGTATTACAATGCATAAGACAGTAAAAAGATCTAAACGTTACCCACTTGCCCTACACAGAAGAATGGAAATCAGTGACAAGGGGACATTACCCAAATGGTTCCGTGTACAGGGTATTGTTAATATGGCAACGTCCTTACACTCCATTTGGGAGCTACCAACCTAAATACAGATGTTATTACAAGCACATTTTTACAAATATTATTGAGAAGTCAAACATACAGCATAAGCTTGTTTCCTATGAGCCCATGACTTCACCAGGTATATAGGCAGAAAGAGACAAATTTAAAACAAAGTGTGGAAGAAAACATAGTGTTTAAATGACTCTTGTACTCTGAGAATCAACAGTATTAGCTGAAACATTCCTTGAAAGGAGAACTGTGCGTGCCTTGCAAGAGATCAGCAGAGACAGGAGAAGGGAAGCAGCATGTTTGTGCCTCAGTAGCCTCTGACGAGAGAGGCCTTACCGTATTAGTTCAAAATCAGGTTTCCAGTGCTGCATTTCAGACCTACCTTACAGCTTGCATCTTTGAGATCTTGCATCTTGTTGGAAGAAGATTCTAACTCTTTGTTCTCCAAGTTCTGTTGCTACTTTGGTTTGGCTATTTTACCCCTTAGATGACAAGTATAGCCCGAAGTAGTAGTATTTCTGTTGTCAGAGGAGATGCACCAATTAATAAGCTGCTTCTAGGAATACACTCTTCAGTTATCGCTATAGTTACACATAGTATCATGTTTTTCTTTTCAAAAAGAAGAAATTTAAATGTCAGTTGTGTTACTTCAAATACAGGTGATTCATATACTAGTAAATATAAGAGGTATAGAAGAATATTGTAGCTGTTTACAGTTCAGACCAAGTTCTGTTGTATTGTTTTTATTTTTATTTTTCTTTCAGTTTACTTATGGTAAATTCTGCTTACCTGAGAATTTAGCACATACCTCTCATCTCTTGTATCTTATTACTTCCATGGGCCTTACACTCTCTATGATAACCTTAAAGAGATGGCTGTTTAACATCAATTTAAATGAGGACAGGGTCAGGCCTATTGTGTTTAAAAAATAATGTACAATCGTTGGTAATTTCCACCATCTGCAAATTTAACAAAAATAATAGATTAATATAAGTTCAAATTAAGGATGCAATAACCGACACCATCACAATTAAGAAATTACTGTGTGAAGGAGAGAAATTGCCATGCTCATTGTAATGCCTACAGAAATTAATGAAATATGGCTGTGAAACTGTTTTAATAGATAAATTGGGTGGGTGGTTAAACATCTGAGCTAAGATGATTACTTTGTAGTGAAACAAAACAAAGAGGAATAAATCACAAAGCAGCTCTATTACCACAATTAAAATGCAATTGCTAGATCAATTATCACTCTAGCTAATAGCTTGATGGAGGACAAGCAAATAAATAAAACATTACACTAACCAAAGTTCTCTGAAGTATAACAATGATATCCGTACACCTATATGTTCCTTTTTTGTGTGTGCTTATGCCTAATACCTGTATCTTGCGTAACATAAGCAAGGCTGTATATGAAGTGTTAGGTATTTCTTTGAAGTATACAAGAAAACTGTCAATGATACATAATCATTGCAAAGCAAGCAGTGGTTAAATAGCTAACACAGGCTTAGATTACCAATAGAATACATTTCTATGTTTTCTGGATGTTTAAGAGTCTCCTTGTTTTCCATATTTACCTGCCAAAGCTGTTTTGGAATAGCTTTTTGGAATAGTTTCCAAGGTCAGGATATGTGATGACACGTCTGTTTCCAACTTGTCCTTGGAAAATGATGGTCACTTACCGTAGCTGATGTGGACATGGGGCATTTTAGGGAGGTAGTAAAGCCGACAGTGACTGTCATACATCAGCATTACATTTTTCTATCTCTAGTAATCAGCAAAGCATGCATTCCTATGTAGGAAGGTAAGTGGTAACATATGTGTTTGTCTGGAATAAAATACAGTGTATAAAGGCAAATAACTTGCTTATCTATAGTACCAGCACCCTGTGATAACCTGATCTTAAGTCAGTGAGAATGAGCCGACTTGCCCCCTTGATCCAAAGTCCTGGTCAAACATAACACTTATTTAATCTATGGAAGTATTCACACAGGATAGTTTGCATACGGAGTGGACAAATACTTAGTAATGACTGTTTGGAGGAGGGGGAGAGGCAGAAATTACATGTATTTATGTTGCCTAATAGCGTCACAGGTTCTCTTAAAAATTCAGTAAGGTTTGAGAAAAACATAGGCTCATGGCAAATTTCAGTGAGCTTCTCAAGTATAAATATGTAAATAAATGAAAAATAGTGCCTACCTCCCATTGCACAGAGGTGTGTTGAGGATATCTTTTTAACATTTTAATGCTTTGTCTTGTGCAGAAAGATCACACATTTGACAAACCTGTTTTGCCTTTCCCAGGGCAAGAGTAATTATAAAACATACAAGTTTGCACATATTTAAAATGAGCGATTCATATGTTCTGAATATGTAGGTATTGCTGCAGTGTACTAATAAAACATAGATTTCTCATTCTGTTGTGGAGGAAACAGAATCTGTGCTCTTGCAAAAGTAGTATGAAGCATAACCAAGACTTCTGTGTCCTGTTAATCCCTCATTTACTTGTATACTTGGAGATAGTTTTTATTCTTGCTTGTCTGTGGTTGGTAGTCTATTAGAAGAGAAGTCTGAGGGACCACTGCCATTTCATCACTTCTGGATCAAACCAGATTTTAAAAGTGTGAATTCCTCCCTTTCTGCCTTTCCCATTTATAAAAGCAGAAGGTGCCTCCTGCGTATCAGAAGATAACATACTTATGAGGACAGAAGTTGAATGGCAGGCAGTTTTGCATTGCCAGGAAAACAGTAGAAGAATGGTGTCTGAAGAACAACATCCGAGTGTGAAACTGGGTTTTGAAGTTGGGGTAGAATAATGTGCTGGGCCTTCCTCAAGTATCCTGTATTACCCAACGGCCGGTACATCTAGTAATGAGTTGTCAGAAAATGTAGGAAGGAAATATTGGGAATGGAGAAAGGAAAATTAAGAAAGACTAAAATGAGACTTCAAAAAGGACCTGAAGAGGAGCAGTACAAAACTACACATACACAAAAATTACACTACATTGATCAGAATGCTCCATAAGTAAGGGTAGACAATAATTAAGAATAACAGCCTTTCTTATAACAGAAGTATAAGACAAAATTACAATTAAATAATGATATTACGCAACTCAAGCTGGCAGTGATGTTTGTTGCCATGCATGAAGGGGTACAATTGAGGAGGAAAACCATTCTGCATGCCGTTTCCTTGTTGAGTAACGTGCCTAGCCCTTCAAGCAATCATTGTATTCTAAAGCCTAAGGCGCTTCCAGTCTGACTGACAGCTGTTGTAAACAGGTTGCAGTTCACAATTCCACTTGCTCTCAGCTGTTACCTTTTTTTTTTTTTTAATTTCAGATTAAATCTATTGGGCTTGTAGTTAGTAAAGAGTTAAGAGATGGGGGTACTTTCAGTATGCTGATAACATTGCTTTGTCCATCCATACAGTAAAGTCACGTTTGTGTCTAAGAGTGTCTGGGAAGCAACTGAGGGAGCGAATAAAGCATTTGGGCTGAAATTCAGCTATGAGGAAGCTGAGCAAAAGGAGTTAAGTAGAGGGGAAACTTTAGCTCTATAAACATCTTTTGTAACCAAGGCAGTGGTTTCTGAAGGGGATTTGCACCCCCACGTAAAGTGCGTACCTGTCTCACAGCACAGGCAATATGAAGTCACTTGGTATATGCACACTCTACAAAATCACTCTGTGTGCACCACGGGTCTGATATACTTATCAGTGGAGCCTGTGGGTTTATGCTTGGAGATGGCCCTGGAGCAAAGCCCACAATTTCAAGATGAGTGTTCTTCATTTTGCTTCTGGATTAACAAATAGCAGCAAGGCCGAAGACTGCGTTCTCATTTTGTTGGATGCGAAGTCATACAGATTTAAAGCACAGGAAAATGGAATTTCTACACTTTGGGAGAGCAAGGGTGATGCCTCTCTGTTCCTGCTTTTTGAATGTGAAAGAGAAATTCACTGTTTCAAGGTTTTCTACTGTAGTTCTCTAGTAATGTATTTTTAAATGTACTGTGGAATTGGAGACTTGAGTATTGCATAGTCGTTCTATATCGTGTCCACAAATTTTTTTTTCAGAGCTTAATAATAAATAAATAAATATAAACAAAGGCTAATCCATGTGCTGTGGTAGTGCAGACACAAAGAATGAGGGTTAAAATGAGTTTGAACGAATTGTGAAAAATGTATCATATATCCACTTAGGCTGCACGGAAAAGATAATGTCAAGAAAAAGCTAAACGAGTTAGTGCTATCCAAGCAGTGCAGGAGAGAATAAGAACTTCAAAAGTGTTTATCAGAGGAAAGTGAAGTGCCAGAGAGAAACTTTTCCTATTAGCAAATGAAGAGGAAAATGAGGATTGAAGAAATTGGTTCAGACACAACTCTTTAATTCTCTGTATTCTTTTTCCTTCTCTTAAAGAAAACTAAAATGTCGTTGTGAAAATATTTTTGATAGAGCTTTTGCCAGCAAGTGAAAAGGTATGCTAAAAATTGAATCTATGGAGGATATCACCTTCGGTCTCAAGTACGTCAACATAGGAAGACATAATGTCTTTAACTAGGCCCAGTGATACAGCTGGGAAGTGGGAAGCGGAGCCAATTGACCATACGAGTTCTTGAAGGTTGTGCATCTCACTTTCATTCTTAGACCATAACAGCTACACCAACACAACAACTAGCATTTGCATTTGAAACATGAGCTTGGAAAGGTGCTTCCTGGGTCACCAAGTCCAGCTTCCAATATTAGACAAAACCTTGACAATTCTTCTCCAATTTAAAATATAAGAAGTTGAGTTGAAAGATGAAGCTAGAATGGTAGAATTCTTTTCTTATGGTAAGTAGATAATGATGATTTTAATATAGATGGAAACAACAATATAGAAAACATATACAGTATTCACATAATGGTACAGGGCTTCAGGTGTACATAAGATTTAAACTGCTGCGGGTCTCTGAACCTCAGGATGCGATTTCCCACGAGGGCAGGGAGTGCGGACCATGGCCAGATGCAGAGCAGCTGGCATTCACCTTCTAGGTGCTGGATCCTCTACACAAGTGTACGAATCTCCTGCTGCTGGAGATTTGCACAAGCAAGCATGGTCCTTCAGCTCAGCCTGTGCTTTTATTGGAGAAGTAGGGGAAACAGAAAGGGCAGCAATTCTAGTTACTTTCTGTTATTTTTTAATACTTGCTAAGAGACAGATGGGTAGGTGAGTCTTCAGACAAACTTAACTGAGAGAGTAAGCAGGCTGTGTTGTTTGCATTCTTACACCCCGTTAATCAATGATTTGTAAAGGATGACTCATCCCAGCTACACTTGATCATATTTGAAAGGCCTCTAAGCGTGTATGGTAGATAAGATTTTTTCAGGAACTCAATAACATGCTTCAAAAAATTGTTGAACGGAGTATTGCGTGGACTCAGTAAGGGGCTATAATACACAATAATGAGGTCAGCAAGTTTACTGCTGGGTATAAAATTAAGTTCTATCTTGTTTGGTATCTTTGTAGCTCAGAAGTAGAAAAATAACAGGAAGTTTTTCATCAGGACTGTGATAAAGTTGGAAACCAATTCATTCTCCATCAATGTATGTATTTAGCTGTTGGTCACTAATGTTTTGCTAAGGCGATATTTTGGGGGGAATTTGGTATTTAACTAACAAAAAAAAACGAACAAACAAAAAGGTAGAGCTTTTGGAGGGAAGTTCTAACTTCCTACTGAACAGCTGATGTCTAGAAAAACAAAACATTTTAACTAAATGTTTGTATTTAAAAATACTTCCTTTTTATATCCCTAGTGTAACTGTAATACTTCTACATCATTTTGGTCTTGGTCTCAGCTGTGCTTCATCATGGCTTGTATATTTCATATGTAGTGAAAGTATTTTTTTGAATGGAAAGTAATTTTTAATTACCTCTAGGGTCTGTGCACATCAGAGGGGAGAAAGTTTTTTTAAAGAACTAAGTACTCGCCTGTGCTTTACAGGTAGGAGGTAATTATCATGGGCAATAGAGAAGACAAGCATGGAAGGGAGGTTTTGAGGGGAGCCAGTTTTAAGGTATACTTTGTCTTTCAAAACCTGGATTTCTTTTTTTAGCTGTACCATATGACATACACAAAGACTAAAGCCTGAGCTAGAAGATAGCAGATGCTCTGTATTTTCTTAACCAAACTCCTGTGATGAATCACTGAAAACAAATGCTGATAAAGCCACCACCAAGGGGCACAAGTGTATCCTTTTTGTTTGGGAAACCTTAAGCGAGATCTGTGAGAGTGAGGAGACAGGAGGGATGTATTGAAGAATTTGGGAGAGCTCTTGCAGAGGAAGCGTTATAGCTGAGTGTTGTACCCATATACAGGTAACTAACTTTTTTTTTTTTTTTTTACTTCATTGTTACTCTAGTATATAAGAGCTTGCTGAATCTGGACATTTTGAGGGGGGTGAATCCTTTGCTATTTTGTGTAGGGAAGGAGTAACTTGCTCTGGATGGGAGGTTAGGTTAGTTTAACTAAACTAGTTCAATGTAGTTTGTGAGTTCCATTAAACTGGTAAATGGGTATCCATATCTAAGGTATTGCTGAGGCAAACAAGTCTTATGCAAACAGCGGGAAGTGAAGATATAAACAGGGAACAAAAAGAACAAGGAAATAAATTAAAATGTTCAGCAGGACTATGAATATATTTTAAAGGGTGAAAATGAGCAGTATAATATATGGAAGAATTTCCACTAACCAGGCTTCTTAGGTGATGAAATAGGAACTAAAAAGAACTGAAAGGGGTTTCTTAATTTGACATATTTATGACTACTCTGCAAAATTCATGTAACAAATATTTCACAGGCAGCAATTCTAAACTCGTAGAAAGTTTTTATAAGCTGATTACTTGTAAATTATTCTGTGTGTGAATTTAAGAATTTTTCCTCTTCCTTTTGATATACCTGTTTTTCTCGATAATACTACGTGATTATATTATACCCAGCACACAAGAAATGAAGCACTGTAGAGATTATTGTTGCTAAAAATCTGTTGTTTTCACCAAAGACCTTTTGGTTGGTCTTTCCTTAGTCACGTGTATTATTCTGAACTGATGAAAATATTGAATGGGTCATAATGATGGTTCACCATGGAAATGCTTGAAGAAAGAGACCACAAGTTCTAGTTGTCTTGTGGTGTTTTTGTTGTTGTTGGTTGGTTGTTTTGGGTAGTAATAGCAGTTGCCTTCATTAACTTTTTTTTTACCATACATATCTATTACCATATTTATTAGAGATCATCAGCTTAACCGTGATGGATGAACTTTTCTTATTTATTCAAAGGATCTTTAAGATTAAACAAAGAAAAACAGTATTTGCTTAAAACTTGACCCTATCAGTCTTACTTTTATTTATTTTAAAAAAAAAAGTTGATCCTTTTATGTCAATGAGCATTAAATCATTGACATTCATGGGCTTAGGGTGTTCTGATACTGATACTACAAGACATTTGTGCAGAAGACAATCAAGAAATGAAGGAAGCCTTACTTTGTATGCGTTCTTTTGCTTACGTAAACTAACTGTCCTGTTGAGAAGGTATTCTGATGCAGCTAAAGGAAAAGGTTGGACCAGAGAATCAACAGACCAAATTTTGTGTTGTTACTAGAAGATTTGTTTTTGTTTGTTTGGCTTGTTTGTTTGTTTGTTTTCCCATTATGGTTCTTAATTTAGCTTATTAATTCTTTTTTTTTTTTTTCAAATCACTTAAACTTGCAGACAGCTGAAAGTGGCTTTTCTGTTTCATTGCATAGAATTGCATTAGTCTCTGTTGGCTTCAGGTGGGAGGCACTGAAGTTAAGAAGACTTTGGTTTCATGTTAGCTGGCAACAATTGGATATCTCGTATTCAGCTTTTTGAGATTTTAAGGTTTTTTTTTGGTGAAGAAATTGGTGAAGGGCTCCCAATTTGTTTTTGTAATGCTTCCTGCATTTTCGTACCTCACTTCTACCCATGAAGAACCTTGGAGAAATCTGTTTTCTAGAAAACATTAAATCCACTTTATACTAAACTGATGAGGAAACTTCAAAGCCAAGAATCACATTGTTTTTACTTGTGGGATGGAATTCTTCTGAAGATGCTGTAATGAGGGGGGAAAAAACTCTCAAAATGTCTTACTGAAACATCTTTAAACCAAATTGTCATAGTTTGGGCAGCAGCCAAGCCATTCATAAACAACACCCTTAAACTTTATCCAAAACATACGAAAGTGAGCCACTGAAATTCTTCCCCTCGCCCCTCCCCACTGCTGACAAAAACCAAACACACCTTTGCTCTGCTGTGGTTACAAAGTCATCCAGGGAGTATCACAAATTCATGATTTTCCTTCAAACCACTTCAGACCTCAGCCAAGTGATTTTAAAATCTCATCAGGCAGGAGCGGTCCATATCAGCTTTGCATTAAAGGAGTCTCAAGATCATAATTTTTTTTTCTTTTTTTCAGTTAAGGTTACTGAAACCTGAAATCAGTAAAACAGACTCTATATCTGTTTCATCCGATTGCATTAGAAGTTATACTCTCCTTTCCACATCTGTTTCCCTCCTCCTTTGATACTGATCATTACAAATGAATGAATGTTTAGACTGTGCTGGGTGCATACAAATGCTGCTGAAGTATTAAATATTGTTATTGGGTGTTGTATTGGATATATTGGATAATTATGAATACTTCTGGAAACACAGCTCATGTTGGCTTACATGGTGAAGTACATGCTTGTCCATAAGGTGGTTCTAGACTGTGTTCTCAGTGAAGCCTCCAATTTTAGGCAGAAGTCTAAGAGAAGAAGAAGAAAGATTTCTTGTGCATCTTTTTTCTAATTTTTTTTTTTTTNTTGGTGTGGGGGGGGGGGGGGGAGGGTGAGGACTTCCTGGAACATGTAGCAAACGACACTGATTTCTGTGTTATACCTATTGAAAAATGAACAACAACAAAAAAAACGAAAATGGAAAAAAATCTTATGTATGTAATTGTCCTTTAAAATTGCTTCAAATAAATCTGTATTTGTTGTTTACTCGATCTTTGTTTTCTAGTAGGTACTTGGAAGATGAAAACTGTGGAGGCAAAAGGCATTCTTTTGACATCTGGAAAGAAAGAAATACAAGTGATAGGGCTGAAACATTTAACTTGCATTTCATGCCTATTCATGTGTGTTCCATAATACAAAAAGGTCTTCATATGAAGAAATCCATGTAAATGTAAGTATGCCAACTATCCATACCTAACTGTATAGTTAGTTCTAAAAACATAGAGGCAGTGGCATGCAGACTTTGTGCTATACACAGGCTGAGAAAGAGCACTGAAAAGACTGCTGGATATGCCTTTGGAGTTGGAAGACTTGTGCTCTTGACAGGGAACACAGGCTCTTGGCAGAGCTGCAGTCATTAACCAAATCAAAAAGTGGAAAAAACATCTAGTTGTAGCGGGAGGTGAAGCAAGGAGGAGAAAGAAAACAGGAACATAGCCTGGAGTGCCGTGAAAGGTCATGCAGCTCTCCTAATGGGTTAGTAGCAGTTTGGTGAGGATGGACCTGCCAGAGTAGGAGAGTTTCTTTTATCATGCGTTCTGAGGAATAGTGTGGGAGGAGGGGAGTGGCCTGACGCTTATTCCTTTTTGTATTTCTTAGTGAGGCAACTGATTTTTGAAATACAGCTGGCTTTCAGGAAAGAAGTGTTTAATTATTCTACATTATTCTGTAAAATCTCCTACTGCTGTTTTTCCTTTCTCCAATTACATACTGCTTGTTAAACCTCTCCATTTTCCAGTTATGATAAGAATATTAGCTCACTGAGTCCAGAAACTTATTTTAATTTTATCAGCTTTCTAAAATTTGAAGCTGTTGCTACCATTGTGGTTGTTTGTGTTTTGTGTTTTTTTTTTTTTTTTTTAGAATAATTATGTTT
>VXAL01009351.1:91995-185329 GCA_013399475.1 Chauna torquata
CAGATCTTGTAACTATGAAGGTATTTTCCATCCTCTGTTTCTATAAAGTACATGTCACCCATGTAGACCTTTCAGTAGTAAGGAGGGAGTCTGGTCCATCTGTTCGTGAGCCAGATAAATATACAGTTTTTTTTCCTGCAGTGAAGAGATACAAGAAAATTATTTATCTATGCCTTGAGACTGCAGAAAACTGATGCATGCCTTGCCCACTGACAGCTAATGCTGACAACAGCAACTCTGTGTTAAGAGAGACACTTGACAACTTGGGAAGATGAAGGAAGCTCTTTGGAAGTCAAGAAGTGAAACTTGAGGAGATTTTAAGGGTGCTTTTGAATGTGACTAAAAGCAGCACATGATATTTATTTATCTATATATGTATTTATTTATTTATTTTTGAAAGAAATGGAGGTGTCCCAGGCGGTGAGTGATAGGCATGGTGGAAAAGGCAAACATCAGGCTATAAAAGTGAGAGAGCTGTGGCAGGGAGGCCATTGAACTGACTGATCTCAGAGGTCAAACTAAAGTTGAGAAAAAGCATGGACTGAAAAGATGAATTGTGACTAGCAAGTGAGAGTCAAACATGATTTCTCTGGGCCTCAGCAGGAAACCTAACAGTGAGGAACACCGTAAAGCTGAAAGAAGGACACGGAGACTGTAAGAAATGATAATGTCCAGACTGAAGAAGAAACTGGAGCATGACGCGAAGCCCATGGTAATATCTGAAATAAAAATAAGATTCCTTTTAAAATCACAGACACAACAAATGGTGGAAATATTAATCCTAATGATGGCTTCTGCAGTGAATGAATATACATATATATATTTTTGGTGGGGGGAAGTGGGTGAAGAGGAGGAAAGCAGAAGTTTTCTGTGTCTTGAGACAGAACTTCAAGTTTGTAAAAAGGGGGAATAAGCACAGCACTGCAGTTTCTGAGATGTGGGTTATTTTCAGGAACTGTTTAATACTATGGAAGGACCATGACTGAAGACTTGAATTAGTAGAGTCTGCTCCAACAACNCTGGGAAAAGCTGCTTTTAAGTTAATTTCCCTACCTCTCTGGCACACAACCAGGGAAGTCAGGTGGACTAAAATATAGTATGTATAACTAATATTGCTCTTCAGAAAATAGCACTTATGCTTGAAGTTAAAACTGTATGTAAGTACTGGCAGCTAAACTTTTAATGTCTTTTTTTTTTTTTCTTAAATGATTCACATGTCCATTACTACAAAAGAGCAATATAAATACTGCAAATTTTAACATTTTAATTAGCTTATTTCAAAAAAATTCTAATCTGAATTGCAACAACACTTTTGGCATTGAGGTAAATGTGCTTTCATAAAAACCATATCTGCCTATTTTGCAAGCTTCAGATTGACCTTAGCTAATCAGTCTTATGTTGCTGGAGGTGATGAAAGGACTGATTAAGAAAGCAATGGGGAACCTGAATTAAATTTTAAACAAAAGCCCAAAATAAAACTTTGAGTCTTGATATGTGCTGAAAATATCTCAAAGGATATGAAGTCTCCCTTGGAATAGAAATTTTGGCAGAAAAGGAAAAACCCTTATGGAAAGTCAAGTATTCAGAGTTTAAGTGAATTTTAAAAGAACGTGTGCCCATTTTGATGCATGATCTGAAACAGCTGTTATCTATGCTGATACCGCTACTGCCTGGTTGAGCTGCACCTCGGCCTATTTGTTTGTCGTTCAGTCAGTTTTCAGATCATTGTAAGGTGAATTTTCTTCATGCTAATTGTAATCTGAAACTTCCTTTTATTCAGTAAAAAGAGATGTTTAATGGATCTAGGAAAAAAATCAGCTTCAGTTATGACTGAGGAGGCTAATATTGTTCACTGCTTTTCAGCAATGATGTGCTCTAGAATGAGAAAGCAACAGCTTCAAGCTGCACATGCTATAAAAGAGCTGCTGTGAAATGAGTTGAATCATAGCTAAGTTATATCATCCTCTATAACCACTGTTTCTTGAGAGCCCCCTGGAGAGCTCTACAGCTATTTCAGAAGGGGATTATTGGTATTGTTATTTATGTAGCACTGCACAGAGTCTGGATACGGTTAAAACAATCTTTTGAAGATCCAGACATTTTGAAAAGCTAGAGTCACAAATAAGACACAGAAGCATATTTGGTACAATGACTTTGTGTTTAATCTTGCCTAAAACAGATCAATCTTTGTCACAAGCTTCAGTTGTTGAGTTTACGGACACTAGAAATAAACTTGCCAAGGATGGGACTTGTGAAAGCTTTAATATGTAGTTGCGTATTCTTCAAGTATATACAGTGGAAGCTTCTTCTGACTGCAGTTCTTCTTTGTAAAAACTTACACCTGCTGATTCAATTCAAACTGAATTTCAATCTAAAATGCGTAACTCACTTCAGTGATTCTAACATCTTTCAATAAACAACTATAAGGAGAAAGTTATCTGAACTGTAACTGATATATCTGGGAGGTTATCTGAGATCTGGAGGCTTTGGGACTCACCCTGCAGTGTTAAACATTTTGGCTAAATCCATTAAAACACTTAATGGCATAGTTTACTTGAGAACATAGAGTATTTTCAGTTAATAGATGTTAATGGACTACTTGCATACCTTAATAACTTGTGTGGGTCATGAGTGCATAGCACATACTAATCTCTAATCACCTAGGAATCTCCGCAACATGAAAAGAACTGAAACAAAGCAACATAATGAGTTGGTCTTTGTTTTCTGCAGTTCATTGATATGACCAAACTTCTACTGGATTTTCATGCAGATTGCCTCATACTGCATTTGCATTATAAACTTTTATTCCTATTGGTGTTAAATGGATGTATAATACTCACACGGCTGTAACAATGAGCTTCTAGGCTCACTTACTTCATTTTATAATTCAATTTTGCAGTGGAATGAAAAGCAAATATTTTGCTATAATGGTTATGCTAATTGAGTTTTAATGTTGCTTTATTTTCCAGTTATTCACCAGCAGTCTCCAAAGTTTAATAAAGCTCAAAACATTTAATTTTATTGCCTTGGACTATTGATTATCTGTTTAACACTAAGAACAATGTGATCTGTTGTCTTGGCTTTGCTGATTGCCTGAATTATTTTAACGAAATAAGAGATGTGCATGAGGAGAATCTCATGCAATAAAAAATGTCACTCATATGCGTTACTCATGGCTATTGCACAAAACCCACAAGCTTTTACTCACAGACTTGCAAAGGAAAGAAATTTTATTGTTTCACAACCGAACTCAATATTCCCTCAGGCATTACACCACCATTTAGGTTTCTCTTTCTTGATTTTTATTGCCAGCATAAGCTTATTTAAAGGAATGAATAGCATGCTGTCTACTTTGAGACAAGAAATATTAAAATAATACCTCAAAAACCCTATCAGATTTATTTGAGGGGAGTTTATTTCAGTCTTAGTTGAATTGTGAAGGAAACTAGCTGAATTATGAAGAAAAATTTAACTTACATAGAAATAGAAGAACAAGATAAGGCTACATCCATTCCTCCATTAGGAAATATTTCTTCACTGATTATAATGTTGCTATGAAAACTTGGAAAGTGTGAAGAATGAAACAAGCTATTCACAGGAAATAACAGGTGACTTTTTTAGCAAATTTAATTAAAGCAGGTACATAATTTGCAACAGCTTGTCAGAATACAGTATTTCATTACAATTATCAAAACTTTTTTTGTACGGAGGTGTATTTTCACTATCTGATAATCACATGGTTAAAAGTAACTAGTAACTTTAGCCAAATGCACAGAGCTTTCTTTTTATTGTACAGTTCATTCTCTTGAAAGTTGCCATGTTATTGACTGTTATGTCTGTTTTCTGTTTGTGAAGTAGAACAAATTCCAGGTGTTGGGGCAGCAGATGTTTTACTATCAATGAGTTCATAGAAAGTATCCTTCTGGTGAATCAGTAAGTGTAATACTGTGCTTGGTGAGCTGGAACAAATCATGCATCTTTCATACTAACTTTAATTTTTAGTATATCACTTCCCATGTTCCAAATCTTTGGATGTGTTTAACATGCTTAACAGGGATTCCTCATTTTTCCAGCAAGTGTTTACATATCTATAACTTCAGTGCTTGCACTGGGAATATCAATTGCCTTCACTGGGGAGAAGAAAAAGAATGAGATGACAAATCATCCAGGAATATTACTGCTGAGGAAGTAAATGGAGGTAGATGTGTGCAGAATGTGGTGGTGGTTGTTATTAGGTTCTCTAACTTTTAAAGAAAATCTGTGTTTTGTTTCCATTTATTCTGGAATATCAATATTTGCTAGTGAGTTGCTTCATAAATATGTGCTGTTACTGAAGAAAGCAGAGGACATTTTAGCACCCGTAGAGTTTTTAAAGGTTAAGAAATTGGACATGCTATCAATTCCATTGCAATGATACCTCCCACACCCACCAGGTAAATTTTACCTTTGAAATGGTACTGTCAGGAAAACTGAACAATTAAATTTATATAACAGGTTAACAACGTGCTCAGGATTTGGGCTAGTATTGTCCTGGCTACTACCTTTTATTTAAAGAATAAAAATAAGAATAATAAATCTCAAAAGCAGTAGTAGAGATTTTGTAGGTTCAAAGTAAGTTGTATGCCTTCATTTTCTGGTAAACTTCTGGCCAGTTCTAAGGAAGGCTTTAGTTTCTAAAAAACACAGGTTTAAAACTGAGTTTTGGGACCCTCCTTGTAATCAATTTTGCATATGTTTTGTCTCTTATATTAGTAGAGAAATTACATACAGCTGCATCTCCTTGTGTTTAAATTCAAGGGGATTGAGCTAACCTTCTTCCTCAGTAGAGCTTATTTTCTCAGCTCCACCTCTCCAGCTGTCTCTAGAGTTAAACTAAGCAGAAAGGTTATTTCTCTCTCTGCTTTTACAACTGTGTTATTTTCAGCCATGCACCTTCCTTGGTCTGGATCACCAATGTCACTGCCAAGCATGGGGAACGTAGGAGAAATGACCAATGAAAGAGAGAAATGAAGCATCATGGACTTGCAATTGAATAAAATGCATGTATGATATAAAATCCCTCAGCTAAGCACTTTTCCTTTAGATAAACTGCTTTGGGGCAGACAAATTAGCCCCAGAGAACAGAGCTTCAGCCAGCATGGCTCTAAAGCATCAGGCTTTACCGTGGACACGCTGCCGGTTTGTGTTCTGGATAGCATTTGAATCACGTTACCTTCATGGCCTCCCTCAAGAAATCACTCTTACCAGATCTTTCATGAGCAAGGGTTGTGAATGTGGATGGCATATCAGGCAGTGGTTATAAAAGGATGTTGAAACATTAGATTGCCTTAAAAAATGATCAGGAGTCTTTTTATAAGTTGTGTGACCTATGTGTAAATGTTTGCAATGTTGTTTAGCTTCCTCTACTTCTTAAAATAACATTTCAATCTAAAACTGAACAGTAAATCACCGCAGCATTTTGTAGTTTGATAGAAACTTTTCTTTAAAGGTGATGTGTAAATGTGAACACCATATCTTTTTTAACTTTTTTTTTTTTCTGGAGAAAAATAACACCTCTTATTAAAGATTTTTTTTTCTTTGTTGCACTTGAGTTTGAAACTAGTTGAACTGAGAACACTAATTTTTGATACCTAGACATCTCTCTGCAAGTCTGTAAAACATACCTTTCTTTGTGAAACCCATTAAAATTTTTCAGGAAATGTGTTTTTTAATGTACATTAAAACATACGGATTCAGTAGTAGCCAAAATGTACTTAAGCGTTTGGCTTATTTCTTAGGTCAACAGGTAAACCAGTAAGTATGGCACTGACTGCAATCATTAATTTCAAGTGTTTTTGCTGTTTTACTTTGCTATAATACTTTTGTGTATTTACGAAATACATATATTAAAAAGAAAATTACAGATTGCAGTCTGGCACAATTGCTTTTTGCAACAGATAGTCAAGAAACAGTAAAAATAGTTAATATAATGAGAACTTCAAGATATGTTTTGTAGCCAAGTATTGATTATTTTCTTCCTTACGCTTAGGATAACACTATTGTATATTTTAACATTTATTTCACATTTCTATCAAATAGTGCTAAGTACACAGAGAAAAACAGTAATTTATATTCTAGGAAAGAAAAAAAAACCTAAAACCTAGCATGCGAGGCTTTTTTACTTTTATTAAGGCAAGGTATAAATATCAAAGGATTTGGAAAGGAAAGAGGAAAGAAGATACCAATGTAAAAGCACTTAGACTGCTTTAAAATTTTGGACTTTTAAATTTTAATAGAGTATCTGCTGGACCACGAAAAGTATCTGTATATTTTCTGTCAGCTGCAGTAATGATTTAGGATTTTCTAACTAACATGTATAAATTAATGTAGCCCATAAGATTGAAACAGAACAAGACACAGCACTGTGTGACAAACTGTCCATAAAACAACTGCAAAACTATGAGATTTGATCTGAACAATTTTTATTTTTTACCCTGTGAGATTTGGGTAAGGATAATTATCTCCTGGTGGCTGTGCTTCCCTGTTTGTCAAATAGAAGGAATTATGCTTTTAAGAAAGCATTCCGCTTGCCTGTCATGTTAGCTTAATTGTCAGTATGAACCTGTGTTATTCCTCTAGTCCACCCATCCCTGTCATAATTTTCTCACCTTCACATGAAACTGTATCTTCCACTCAAACACATCAATATAAATGCACAGCCAAACTGCCAAGCATCATTTTTGTGGTGTATGTCAGGCAGCGTGTACCCGCAGAAGGGTGTTGTGCCTGGTGTTCAGTTTCTCTGTCTTTTTGAAGCAGACACTGCAAAGAAGTGAGAAGTGAAGGTCAGGGTAGGAGGAAGAAAGAAGTGAGGTCTAGACCTCCTTGGTGCTCCAACGCAGAGGGCTAGAGAAATGCATGACCATGATGTGAACAGGCTTAGGTGTGTGTTTGGGGTGGGAAAAGTCTCCTAAATGCGCAGTATAGTTACCTATGTGTTCTCAGGACTGCATGGCGCTGGTGCTTTGGTATCTGCGATAGGCGACGTCTGGTCACAAGCTCTGTGCATTCAAGGTAAGTTTGACACCACAGGCTCTGGGGAAATTGAGGCTGGTGCCAGCGTTAAGTGGACATTTAGGCCTAGGAATCCAGGACATGGTGTGGTGAACCCATGCTTTTAAAGAAGCTTTCATGTCATCTCTTTGCTCTGGGGTCATCGGCGTTTTGGAGCATTTCTGAAATTCCTAGGTCTACTTTGGTGTCCAGTTATGGCCTATATACTTCGAGGAGTTCAAAAATAAAAGTAACCCCATATGTTGGGCTGGGAACAGTATGAAACAGCAAGTAAAAAAGTGGTCAATTTCTCAATTTAATACAACTGTTTTCATTTTTGTGTGTGTACTACTAATTAATAACAACTAGCTTTTATCAGCAATCAATCAATTGAACAAAAAAACAACAAAACAAACAAAGGCATATAGAAAGGGTATTACTTTCTTCCACTGGGAAAATGAATTGAAGGGTGTTAAATGATTTTTCTGAGTTCATCAAAGGCAGAACCAGGAAGAAAGCTTGCATTTATGAGACCCTGACCTCTATTCAGTAGCTCACAGCACTATGGGAAATAGGATAAAATTCTGCGATACAGTTTCAGTTCCCATTACAATGTTAATTCTAACATTACTAAGAGCTCTCCCTTTTACACGTGCATTGTGTAAAGGATATTGTTAAGGAGCTTGTGGTATTCTCTAACTTGTGTGTCCTACAAGTACACCTCCTTCTAAGAGTTTTACCACCAGTTAAAACAGTTGTCCTAGGCAATGGTTAACACAGTGAGCACTATCTATCTGTTGGCAGCATCTTTCTTTAAGACTTAATTTCTTAATGGGTTTAAGTGATAAATCGTTTCTAAACAGATCAACATCAAACTTTCGGGTTTGACTGGCTCTGTTTGAATTGATACACGGTTTAAATTCAGGGCTTTTCTCCTTGCTCTGTCTCATAAACTTTCACTCTCATCTTTGAGTGATTCTTAAATCTAAAAGAACAAATGTGATTGCTTTTCAGATTAAAACTGAGAATCATTTATCTCATGAAATAAGTAGACAACCAAGCTTGACATTTTTATTCTTGAAAGGATGACATTTAAATTGCTATTGATCAGAAAAAAGTTCAGTTCGAGCAAAAAAAAAATAAGGATAAATTCAAACTTATTTGCTGAGGCTGTGCAAACAATTTAGATATATAACAATCTTAACAGAAAAATCTATGTCTGCTGAAAGCCCTCAGGTTTTGTTAACTCTGCAAAGATCAACTTTTCAAATATCTGTTGCTAAAGGATGATTTTAAATCCTACTTTATTAAAAGTTAAAATAATAGAAGAGAGAGCTAAGGCCTTAAATTTTGAAATAAATATTTCTAAAGTTAAGAATATGCAGTTAGTTTTTGTTGTTGTTTGTTTTAAAGGTTAAAATCAGGAGAAGTTTGTGATATGCAGGATCATCCTGGAAGGTGAATGCTCCTACCTTATTCAGTGGGATAGCTGGGTTTATTTCTGTTTTGGAGTCTCTTGCCCTGCTGGACCGCAGGTGATCAGAATACTCTGGAAGCAAGTGCTAACATCTTTGAAAGCTGTTAATGCCCTTTGCTAAGCCATGACATTATTGACACTTTCACAGAGTTAAAGAGTAGCGCTTAAAATATTTTTATCCTGGAGGCTTATTGTGATGTCGACCTTGCTGTACTCAAAAAATCCAGAGTAACAAATAAACAAAAAAGTCCTCTCTATTAAAAGTCACCCTAAAGGTCTAATGTTTGCTTAGCATTCTTTTCTATTAGAAAAAACAATCCTCTGGTTTTTTGATATCTAGAATGTTTTCCTAGTGGCAACTACACTTTTCCTATTTTAATGTACTTGCTTTATTTAGGTAGGATGTGAGTATCTTTCAATAATTTTAAAACATGAACAATAGTGCTGTTTTATTTCTAGTGAGTACAAAAAACAATCTTAAAATACTGTTTTGGCTGTAGCATATGCTTGTGGTAAGTTGTCTTTCTGAAGTACTTGCAGACAGGTATGAAAAAGCTCCCAGAAGAGATCTTTTACTTTTTGTTCTAAAAAGGGTGAGGATTTCAGTGTACTTACCTTCACTTTAAGAATGGTTACTTCTCCTTTTTTTGTTTTCTTTTAACTTTTCTCACTGTTGCTCCTCTTACTGTTTATTCTTTCATCCCACCTCTACATTACCTTTTATGTTGTGCTGTTAATTCGCTGTGCGTATGTGTTATGACTCCCTTGTTCCTTCCTCTGAAGCATCTGGAGTAGATTAGCTCTAGGGTCAGGCTGTTAGGATGGGTGAATTTGTTCTCTGCCTAAATTACAAGCAAAGAGCCAGAGTCCATCAGCAATTCTATCTGAAATAGATAAAATTTGTCCCTTTCAAACATGTCATTGTTGTATTACAGTGCAAGTCATTAGACACACACCTTTGTTTTCTTTTGTTTAGGAAAAAAAAAAAAAAAGCACTTGAGGTGCAAGGTACAGTGTGACCTTTTCTTGAGGTGGAACTTTTTAGCCGTATAACTTAGGATTTTCCTGAATCAGAGAAGAAATGAGGGAAGAGGCAAAGGAGAAATGAAAAAGATATGTTAAATTTATTTGTGAGTTATCAGGTTTTGGGGGCTTAGATCAGTTCTTTAAGACAGCTATAAGGCTGCTTAATGCATAAATAAAGAGTTGCAATAGGTTGCTGGTGTTTAAAGAGACATTTTGCTCCTGTCCTTCTTTTAAACACCTCTGTTTCCTTGGATACAGATAGCTACCAAAAAGGAGCCTGAAATATTATATAATCCAATATGATGGCCACCAAAGTTACAATTTCAAACCGAAATGACCTTTTTTTTTTTTTTAATGGAGTTCTCAACAATGTGCTCAGAGAAGTCTGAGCTGTTATTCATCAGAGGGCATGAAGTATACTATTGCAAGATACATTGATATGAATGAATGGTTATGAGAGTTTTATGACCCACTCATTTCTTTAATATCTTAAGTAGGATGAGGCAATTGGCTGACTAATGAGATCTTAATGGGAGTAGTGGTCTGAGTGAGAGGAGTTTAACTGTCTTCATTTATTCTAAATCTTTCCTGCTTAGAAATTTACTGTATGGAGAATCATTATTATATATTTATTTATTTATTTTACACTACAGAAATGACACTGACAACATTACCAGTGTATGTAGTGGTTTGGAAATGACAATGACAGAGAAAGTAATCTTGGTAAAAATAAGCATTGTTGGTGAATATTTTGAAGGGGCCTGCGTATTTTCAGGTAACAACTAGAATTTTCTTCTTTCAAAAAACAAGACTTTAAATATCTGTGATCCTAAAGACAAATCTTACAGATGAAAGCTATGTATCCTAACTGCTGGAAATTATTTGAATTTGCTATATGAAATATAATGTAGATTCAGTGTGAAATAAATCTTTGTATGTGCATTTTTTGTGTCCTTTAATTGTCTTCTAATCCACTCCTATTTCTTCCTATTGCTTACTTTTTCCTCCCTCCTGACAGTCAGAGTTCTCCACTTAAATATTTAATTTTAGCTGATGCATGTTTTCTACTTTAAGAAATGCTATTGCTCTCCCTTTTTCCTTCTCATCCCTTTCCATATGGTTTATTTTCTCTGTTAACAGACTAGCATAGTAGCTATAAGTCTCAGAGTTCATATTTACTTTAATTCCCTTTTTGGTCTAAAATTGCTGTCACAGATGTTTCTCTTACTGCTATGTGTGTTTTGAAGTTTAACATCTTCAGGTCAATTAGGTCTCTTAAATTTATGTAGTACTGCTACAGTAGCAGTACTGTTGTAGCTGTTACAGTCTATAAGTATAAGCAAAACATCTTAGACTAGCTAATATAGTTTGGAAGAAAACATGCAGCTTGAAGGGCCATAAGCTCTTTCTGTCTGAAAGAGAAGCAGCATTCTTTAAAACTAAGTACCAGTTGAAAACAATTATTCTAACTTAATTAGCTGTGTTACTTAGACCATGTGATAATAGAAAATTGGTATCTGTGTCTGTATGGAGGTGTTAACCATATCTTTACGCTTGTTCCTAACTTAAAAGAAAGGGAAAGAGTGAATTTATCATCTGTGGGATGTTGTTGGTTAACTGAGAGAAATCAGTGTTCAGTAAAAGCGGTGCCTCTGCTGAGCACATGATTGTGAGTATCCTCTAGTGTTATGAATTCCAGTTCACATGGGAATTACTTCATCTTTTAAAGGTTTTTGGGAGCCTCCCTGGGAGAGGAGGAGAGGGGGGACAGAGCTGACTTGTGTCTTCTGTGACAAATGCCCTTCCCTGGTTGCATGTGCCTTTGGTCAACTGTCTCTGCAAGGTCACTGTGAGGCTGTTGAGTTTCACTCAGGCAATTTGGGGAGCATTATTTGGATAATGTATGATACGTTTTGGAAAGTGCATGGATTGGGTATGGGGTGTTTGCTCTGCTGAGGTAGGCATCTGCTGGGGTGGGTTTGTGAGTTTGAATATAGGCTACTACCACCATATGAGGAGGAAAAGATATATACCTCTTTTTTTAAGTTTGTTGTAGTGCGTAATCTCAGAGTTGCTTGTCAGCTTCATTGATGTAGTCTTTCTGCTTCAGGATATCTATCTTCTTTCTTTTGTCTGCTAGTTTAATTACTATTTGATGGTTATGGACAGTATGGATTTTCTCTCTGAAAGATAACCACATTTTCCTCCTCTACAATGCTTTCTGCTCCATAGTCAGAAAATATCTTTCTTACAGATAGTCTAATATATGTAGTTAAACTTAATTGTTTGCAATTTGTATGCAGCTTTGTAATTTCTTCTGTCTCAAATCAGAAGAAGGGCTAAAATGTACCTAAAAGTATCTTTGCTTTTTTCCCTCCTGTCTCCCCCCCTGCTGAAGGATGTTATCTTCTTCCGTAAATCTTGTCTTTGTTTGGATGGGAATCTATTTTTAATGTGGATCATTATCCTAAATAAGGTATTAAAGTGTGATTGTAGTAGATTCCAGATACAGACTGGTCATCATCAGTCTGCTACATTTTTTTGGAATAGGTTTCAGGCTGACCTCATTCAAAATAAGATAGCAAAAATTAAGAGTTACAATGAAGGTCTTCCTCTCCCAATAAGAAAAATACCCTAATCATGGAATTAAGGGGTTATGGGCTGTATCCTCTACAGTAAGGTCAGGGCATTACGTTTCCAGTTGGTCATGGTCACTATAATTGAGCAGTAGTCCGGGAGATACAAAGGAAGAGAGTAAGGGCCACAAATTCTATAGATCTGTGTTTTAAGATTTATTTATTTTTATTTTCCTAATGTGATATTTTATTTGCCTTGAACCTTTCCTTCCCACTCAGAACAAGCATACCCATTACAGAAACCAGTGGAATCAATGTTAGAGGCAGATCATTCTTTGGTCAAGTGACTGAATCAAGGGAATTAAAAGTACTTTCTGCAGAACCTCCTTGGGTGACACTTTGATGATCAAGTTCAAAACTGTAAGATGTTTTCATTTTTCTCTGAAATTACAGATTTATACTGTTTATAGTTGTACCTGCTAATTGCCTGGTTTAAATGAATTATAGTTTATATAATGTATCTCTAGAATATATAACTGATCTGGTCCCACTCCTGTTTGGGGAATCACTGTAATCTTCCAAGCCCTTTTTGTTTTGGCAGTCTGTTCATAACTCTCTCTCAAACTTTTTGACAGCCAAGTCTCAGCATTTGCCAAGCTGGCTATATTTAATTTCAGGAAGGAAACACTGACAGAGATAGTTTTCTCTGCAAGTGTTAATGATTTTCTTCAGAGGGACATGTTCCAGACAGTGACTCACACATGTCTTTGGGAAGCTGTCTACATATCACAGTAGCTGATGGGGGTTCCTTCTTCAGCAGGAGTAGGATCAAACCAAACAGTGCAAAATACTGTTTATAGAACTTTTTCTTTTACTCGAGTGACACACATGAAATTGTAATATGGTTAGTTAAAATGTCACCTTGCATTTAGGTACATTTGATTCATGTTACATTCCTGACAGTGTAGTAGATATAAACTGGATTTGATTCAATGGAGCTAACATATTGGTGAAGGATCTGGTCAATTATATTCTGGTTATGTCCTCTTGTAAGAGGAAAATAACAAGGACTAAATTCATAACCTCATGTCTCATTAAATGCACCAACAAATACATTAAAAAAAGTTCATTAAATAGTAATTCTATATAACTAAGCAAGCTCGGCTGTCACTGAAGATAGAAGGCATACATAACTGACAGGATAGAAAAAGAAATTACAAAAAGGGCAGATTCAGGATAACCTCAAGAATGTATTAGACTTCATTCAAAATCACCATTGGGAGTTCTATGGGAATGTCTTCATTTCTTATGTTGGAAATAAATACAATTTGAGGAAATTATGACAGTACTAGGATAATTAAACCAATATAAAACTGTGTGTTAAAAGGGTTCTCAACTAATCATGTTAGCACCAAGTCACGTACAAATACTACTATTTGCTTGATGTAGTTTCACTTGTCTCTCTAAATATTTCCATACTGATAAACTGTTCAATATCTGATAAAAGGAGCGATTGACTAGAATGTGTCTTCTTTAACCACAGATGATGAGAAAGTAACATTTTACTGGAGAGGCACAAACATATGTTCTCAGACTTTACTGAGCTGATGTCTAGAGTAAGACAAATGGATGACTAATACAATTCTATTTTTTTCATGTACTTTGTAGAAAGATACGGTTCTATATCGTTGGTCTTCATTTTTGGATTGAGTTCCATCACTAGATTTCTGCTCTCTGCATAATGTTTGAAAATATTTTAGTACATTGTTACTTTAACAAAAGTTATAATTAGAGGAACTTGCAGGAAAAAGCAAAGTGATTAAATTTTAGAATTACATCTAGCTATTTTATGATTAATATTTTCCCTAGTAGGGGTAAATTAGAATTTCTTCCCCATTATGAAGTTTGTGGCAAGACAGTGTGTTCTAGGTACAGTACTATTTTCTCCATATTCTACTCACCGTGCTACCACAAATGGAGCTGTGTCTGGATTCAGAGATCTGCTCTAATTCAGCCTGTATTATTCTAAAATTTGCCTTTTGCCTCCTTCAGTATATATGCAAGAAACAAAACAGAAGAGAATAGTATAAATTTCCTAAGCCATTTAAAGTATGAGACTTGGCCTAATAGAATGGCTACGGTTTGTAAGATGTTTTTTCTTACAGAACAGATGCACCTATATTCTGCATCTGTCACACACTACTCTGTAGTCTGTTTGCTAATGAAATAAGAAGTTGACTTACATTTCAGCTGAAGTGGCTAGTTTTTTCATCTGAATAAATACAGGGGTACACACTGGCCAAGGCATGTCCCCCTGAAGAGGAGCCCAAATCCTCTCTACCTGTACTACCCTAGTCTGAAAGACAGGTTTATTTATTCCTTCCTGGACCTACTTTGCTCACTAGCATATCTCTTTTCTAACCTGTTTTTTCGTCCTTCTTTCTTAATTAAATGGACACTTAGTACAACTACAGAGGAAATTATCCAATAATATCTGGCTGTAGTGATCGAAATAATGAGCAAATGTTATTTTTAATACAGATAACTTTGCTCTTGAGATTTTAATCAAATTAAGGAGTGAATCAAATTAAACAATGATTGAATTTTGGGGAAAGCATTGTATCAGCTACATTTTAAACTGGCTTTTAATAGTGTATTGCTAGTAACACTTTCCGAAGACCACCTAATATTCTTTAGACATGCTGGGATTTTCTGAATAACCTTACATGTAATTTCTTCTTATTCATGTGAATACGGTGGTTTAGTCTAGAGCACTTTTCAATTTTGCTCTTAAATAAACTGTACCCCTGATTAAGTTTACCTTTTGAGCCGTAATCTCTGCTGGAATATGGATAGCAGCAGCCCTGTTTTTTTTTTTTTTTTAAAATACGTCAAAACCTGCTTGCCTGTGCGTAAGACTGCCATTCAGAAAATCCTGACTTCATATCTGTCTTTGTTTTCAATATTTTTCCTGCAATGGTACTTAAAGCTAGAGGATAATTTCTCTACTTGCATATCCTGTTGTTTTTTTTTTTTCCCTAAGACTGTGGGTTTATATATATATAATATTTATTTGAATACCTGCATTGATATAACTAGCAGTTCTCAAAACAAAGCAAAATGGATACCTGGATATAAGATTTCATAGTTCAAAGAAAAGGGGAGAAGTCTAAGGATACAGATCATGTGATAAAACTTAATCTGGAAGTTGTGTGGTTTTTTTTTATCATTTTTCTAAGCAATAGCTGAAAGAATACAAAGAAGGAATTCAGGGTCTTTATCTTTCCTATTTACAGATGGGAAAACTGGTATAAGGAAATCCAGTGACTGGCACACTGCCACCAGCCATGTCAGTCACTGGTATAGCAGCACTGAAAGAGCTGTTATACTTGAGCCAGACAAGGTATCTGCTTGGCCAGAATGACATTTGCAGCTTGAAGGTTGACTGCTTTTTTTTTTTTCTTTGTTTTTTTTCAGTCACACAGAAAAATTCTTAATTATCTTATCCAGTCTAGTGTCTTGCTGATACCAAGGAACAATAAAAATATGTAACCTTGTACACTTGTAACCCTTCTTGAGAAAGAGGCTACTTGTAGTAAAAGTAATAAGGCTTGCAGACAACTGGAGAATGCCAACCTTGGGAACTGGGGACAGTATACAATTCTGATGGATGTAGCAAAAATACATGTAAAGGGTTAATAAGGGCTTGCTAAAGCATAGCAGCAGGATAGGATGAAATCAGGTGGGAGCACATAAATTCATCTGGAGACAAATCTCCAAAACTGTTAACTATAAACTGTTAATATAGCTGCTAATATTCTTAATAAAGTAAAATACTGGTAATCAGGTCCCAGAAAATGTAAAAAGATAAATCAACAGAATGTAAAAGCGAGCAACGTCCTTCTAAATTAAAGGGGATTTTGTGTCATACTTGTCATTAAAGAATGAGACACATTACTTTTACTCCCACTTGCAAGGGCCAGAGGATAAAAAAGATTAGCAGTGAGCAGCAAAGGCTTCAGGAAAAAATGACCAATGTCACCTTTCAAGCCACAAAAGCTACAGCAACTGAATTTTTATGTTGCTTCCCAGCTCACCATGATGACTTACAGTTAACATTTGCAGCATCGTGCTGCTAAGAACTAAAGGCTTACTCAGCAGATGTAATGTAAGGTGAATACACGACTTCTTCATATGGGGTCAGTGTGAGCTGCAAATGCTTCATACTATACCATCATCAATATTACCAGATGGGGAATGCAACCAAATGATAACAGGGCTAGCTATGACCTTGGTGTAAGTGACAAACACCTTACATTATAGTGGTTCACAAGTGGCAATAAGTAACAGGGCTTGCAGAGGCGGCCATCAAATATAAGCAATTAACTGAAGCCATATAGAGAGAATACATGAGCCTGGAAAATCATCCAAGAAAGAAGTAGAAAAAAACCAGACAAACTGGAAGAAAAAGATGTTTTGTTTTAAGACAGGAGACTTATGAAGGATGCTGATAGCATCCTGGACAGGCTGGGAAGTGGAGATAAGTTGGATGAATGCAGTATAAAAAAAATATCTTGAATGGCTTGGATAATATCACATTAGCAGAAATGACATTTCCTTTCCTGTTCACAAGACAGGTATTGTAGAGAGGAAAACAAGAAAAAAAAAGCTAATACATATATCAGGAGAAGGGCACATCCAGGCTAAGGCTTAAAATGGAAATATATCCAGGGCCAATATGCTGGACTTACAGTAAAATCATAACCTTAGCTTCCATTTTTAATAGTTTTCTTCTAATTCTCACCGCTGTGGAGGGAAGGGGATGAACCTTGAAATAGCTCCAGCATGCAATTGCGGTAGTGGTGTCTTCCTGAGTCAGCAGACAGACCGGGAAAAAAGAAAAAATAAGAAAGACTATTCCAGTGCAGAGGTGTGTCAGAACTGCAGGTCACGCAGAAAGCAGCTGTCCCGCAGAGGCATTTTTAGCAACAGAGTGTATCTTGTAGACTTTGCAAGCATGTATACACTTATTAAAAGTATAAATTCAGAAGAAAATTCAGAACAATCTATTACTTTCCAAAGCTTTGAAATCTCTGCTATGATGGAAACTCAACCTCCAAACCGCTTCAGTCTGTCACTGTGAGAGGAGCATGCTATCTTGAAAGTATCAAAAGCCTTTTATATCATTTTACAATAGATCAAACTTTATTATCTGTCTTCATCGAATCCCGATCCACCCTTTTTCTGAAAACTGGGTGTTACAAAGTGAACAAAGAACATTTGCAGCCTCTTGCAGTAGGGGGAGAGCCACAAACCATACAGCTGTTGAACACAAGACCTTATACCTCTGTTTTGTGTAACCTCTGGAACAGGAGTTTTTTTGAAATATGGAAGGATAATATAACACACCATCTCCTCTTCCCCTTCTGTGCTTTCTAGGGGTGGTTGCAAAGTAGAACACATTACTTCATTCCACTGGGCAAACAAGGGCTGGGACAAATGATCAGAAAGTTGTAAGTGGGTCATTCATTTGCAAATTTTTCCTTGTTTTTTTTTTTTCCCTCTGTATTTTTTTTCTTTGATAGAAGAATCTCATTTCTATAGGAGACCTTAAGCAGTTCTGTATGCACAGGGAAAGTTCATTAAACTCTTACTCTGCTCTTCTTGGAATCCTATAACGAGACAAGGAAGCTGACAATGAAGCAGTATTTCCCTCTTTCCTATGCCTTCCCTGCAGGGGCAGTCTTGAGTGGGTGCTGTGGAAAAGAAACAACGATGGCTTAAGGTTGTCTCTTGGCTTATATCAAAGGTGCTCCTGAAACTACATGACAAGCAGGGGGATTTGAGAGGGACAGGAATAGAACTCCTTCAGATGCTACTGTTTGAAAACGGTGACCCAGGGAACATGTTATCAGCTCATGATCACACAAAAGCTGTTTTCCTTAACTGGAGCTGTGGGCTGTTTCATCTACACTGGGAAATCAGATTTTCTTTTTAACAAGCATATGCAGGTTTGCAAGTGTTCAATGTTTGCAAATTGGTCAGAATTTTGTGAATGCTCAGTATTAATTCTGCCAAGTTCGTTTACAAGTTGCTGCTTTTTCTGAAGTCAAAAACAGAGGTTGAGCCCTCTTGAAAGATAAGTACAAACACTTTCAAAAATAAAGGCAGAAATTTAGCTTATATGTGCTAGCAACACAATGACTTCATACCCTACAAACAAGTGGAGTGTGGCAGTCTTCAGCCTGGAGATTTCTGGCATATGTCTTGAAGAAAGTAGTGAACAATAGTAGGAAGGTTTCTGGAAATCTTAGGTCTACTTGTGAAGGTATTTAAGTCCTTTGTTTGCTCATGAATAGATCTGAAGATATTTAAGAAGCAGAAATAATTGTGATTGCCCTGAAAATCTTCAGGTTTGGCTGTATATATTTTAGCAGGTTATCAATTTTGCTTGTAATTATAAAAATGAGTATGCACTGGTGAATTGCTTTGAATACTGACTGTTCAAAGATGCTTTATCAGTCAGACACTTCGGATGATATCTGAATCCTGCAGTGAAGGACAAATATTCAAAATCACTAAAGAATTTAAATAACACACCTCCAATGGACTCCAGAAAATGGGATGTTTATAGGTATTTCTATGCTTTTAAAAATCTGTTCCTGAATGCATACCTGAATGCCATGACTTAGAGATGTATAAAACACCTGAAGAAATAGATTATATGCAGCATATCACATGCAATTTTAAGGTAAAATCCATGAAAAATTCTTAGGTCTTACCTGCATTCAGAAACAATAGTTATTTTTTTATTATGAATTTCTTTCTTTTCACTGAGTATTCTTCTTATTCCCTTGTTTTTCCAGGAATGTACTGTGTTTGAAAATGGTACATAACCTTTTTCCTTGAACGCACTCTTAACTGGAAACCATGCTGGAAACAAAGTTCCTTGTTCATATCATACATGGAATCATTCCTCTTTGCTCAGATTTAGAATTGGCTCACTGTGTTGAATGTTATTCTGGTAAAATTCTGTAGGAAACTTTGGAAACTCTCTGGAAATCCTCTAAGTGAGAGCTGATAACTTTGCTGTAAGCACACAGTATTCATGATGCTTTCTTCATTTAATCTAATCTTCCTAAAATGTAATTTACCCTAAAATGGATAGAGTTTTGTGGATGCATACATATGGTTCTTCCTAGGATAGGCATCCTTATAGAGAAGAGAAAAAACTGTTTAACTATGAAACCACCAAGAACAGTTGTTAGAACATATTTCCAACTGCAGCCTATATCCAGCTGGCAATGTCTCCTAGCTGGCTGCAGATACTTGCCAGAACTAAATGTGGTTTTATTCTCCCTGTCTTCCAATTGTGCTCTGTTTTTATATTTCCTTTGTTTCTAATTTTCTAATATTTCAGAATTACTTACCTTTTAGCCTCAAATTATTTTTCCATTGGCTTTTTTTTTCTTTTTTCTTTTTCCCAGCATCTACCAGTGACCCATTCAATGGTAAGACATTTCATACCAGACAATTTCCTCTGCATCTGCATTTGATTTACTCTTTGAAAGACTGCCTTCATTGACTGGCCCTTCGTACAGCAGCTGTAAGGTCACTTTACTTTTCTTTAAGACGTATTGCTGACGCCAAACAAGTATTCCACAATGAGATTGGAGCTGCTGAGATGAAAATATGACACTTCATGTTGCACATCTTATATATTCACTTCTGGCACATTTCATGAAGAAGCTTCCATTGAAATGTCTATAAGCTATTTCTCTAAATAATATCCTGTTTATCTTAACATTATTTGGAATGTGTTATTTATCTATTACCAATGCTTTAGGGTACATTATATATGTAATTTACAAAAATTTTGTTGTATCTTTCAGGATGCTGGACACATTCCCATTAGTGTTAGTTAGAACAAAAATCATGAAGTAGTTCAAAGGACAATTAAAAACAGATTTTATTATTACTATTATTATTATTTTTCCATGAAACACAGCAGGAGTCTGGCTGCTGGTAGAAATTACAATTTTAAATTTTTATGGCTTATGTAGGGAAGTAAGAATTGATCTATGCTGACATTGGAATAGCTTTGTATGTTTATTTTGTTGAGTATTTTTCTTGAAAACACTTTACATTTAGTACAGCAGTGTTCTTTATTCTATGTAAAGCAGACATGCAGTTTTACTTCTTAGATGTATTATTATTTTGTATTAAAAGCAGAAGTAGTTTATTATGCAAATTATTTGGATAATTTTGGGGGTTTGGGGTTTGTTTTTTTTGCAGTGAGCTAAAAAGAAAATTTGAGTAAAAGTCTTTTCCATGAGTCTGGCACTAATTCACCTGATACAATTTTTATCAATTTATTAAAATTTGTCTTTTTAGTCTGATGCCAGACTATTGTAGTAGTCACTTCTTAAATGCTCATATACAACAGGGAGGAAAAATCCTTACAAAGAGCATTTCCAGAAAACTGTAGCCATCCATTTGCTTTATTTAGAGTTCTAGATTCTAACAGGTAGAGAGGATCCCTTGAAGATTTTTACGTGACATGGCTCTATCTTTCCTATGTGCTCTCAGAAGCATTTGGTTGAAAAAACAAAGACCATAAAGCAAAAAATTGCAAAACTGCTTTTATTAAAAATCCCACAGTATTTTTTTCTATAGTACCTTTCCAAAAAATGATGCAGCCCATGCACCATGGGTAATGCAAGTAGGTATCCACTTTACAGTTCACCTGTGTTGAATTGTCAGGAATTATTTCTGATTAGTTTTCTGTTAATGTTCAATTCAGTTTTGAAATCACTGTATTTCTACTACTCTTCAAGGAATTCTGGAAGAAAAAATAGGTGAAGTTAAAATCTTTAACTTTCCCTTTTGTTTTCTTGCATTATGGTGCTTTGAAAAAAAAATGGAAGTGCTCTGTAGATAATATCAACGCTAACAATCAGGGGCTGGGGGAGCAAGCTCCCTCCCACCATAAGGAAAGAACAGGTTCAAGACCACCTGATGAAACTGAACAGGTACAAGTCTATGGGGCCTGATGACATGCATCCTGGGGTCCTGAGGGAGCTGGCTGATGCAGTTGCCCAGCCACTCTCCATCATATTTGAAAAGTCACGGCAGTCAGGCGAAGCCCCCAGTGACTGGAAAAAGTGAAACATCACTTCCATTTTTAAAAAGAGTAGAAAGGAAGACCTGAGGAACTACAGAACAGTGAACTTCACCTCTGTGCCTGGGAAGATTATGGAGCATATCCTCCTGGAAGCAATGCTAAGGCACATGCAAGACAAGAAGGTGTTCCAAGACAGCCAGCATGGCTTAACCAGGCAAATCGTGCCTGACCAATCTGGTGGCCTTCTGTGAAGGAGTGACTGCATCAGTTGGCAAGGGAAGACTGACCAATGTCATCTACCTGGACTTCTGTAAGGTCTTTCACACGGTTCCACACAACATCCTTATCTCTGAATTGGAGAGAGATGGATTTGAGGGGTGGACTATTTGGTGGATAAGGAATTCGCTGAATGGCTGCAACCAGAGAGCTGCAGCCAACAGCTCTATGTCCAGGTGGAGGCCAGTGATGAGTGGTGTCCGTCAGGGGTCCATCTTGGGACCAGTGCTGTTTAATATTTTTATCAATGACATAGTGGGATTGAGCACACCCTCAGCAAGTTTGCAGATGTCACCAAGCTGAGTGGTGCGGTTGATACAACAGGAGGCAGGGATGCCATCCAAAGGGACCTGGAAAGCTCTAGAAGTGAGCCCACGTGAACCTAATGAGGTTCAACAAGTCCAAGTGCAAGGTGCTGCACCTGGGTTGGGGCAATCCCAGACATGAGTACAGACTCGGAGAACTCATTGAGAGCAGCCCTGCAGAGAAGGACTTGGGGCTTCTTGTGGATGAAAAGCTCAACATGAGCCAGCAGTGTGTGCTTGCAGCCTAGAAGGCCAACTGTATCCTGGGCTGCATCAACAGAGGCATGGTCAAGGGAGGTGGTTGTCCCTCTCTGCTCTGCCCTCATGAGGCCCCCTTTGGAGTGCTGCATCCGGGTCTGGGGTCCCCAGCACAAGAAAGATGTGGACCTGTTAGAGTAGGTCCAGAGGAGGGACTCTAGGGCGAAGGTGATCAGAGGGCTGGAGGACCTCTCCTATGAGGAAAGGCTGAGAGAGCTGGGGATGTTCAGCCTGGAGAAGAGAAGGCTCCAGGGAGACCTCATTGTGGCCTTTCAGTACTTAAAGGGGGCTCATAAAAAGATGGAGAGTGACTTTTTACATGGGCAGACAGTGCTAGGACAAGGCGGAATGGTTTTAAACAAAAAGAGGGGAGATTTAGGTTAGATATTAGGAGGAAACTCTTTACTCAGAGGGTGGTGAGACATTGGAACAGGTTGCCCAGAGAGGTTGTGGATGCCCCATGCCTGGAGGTGTTCGAGGCCAGGTTGGATGGGGCTTTGAGCAACCTGGTCTAGTGGAAGGTTGGAACTAGGTGATCTTTAAGGTCTCTTCCAACACAAAGCATTCTATGATTCCATGAAATAGTGCAGTGTGCTGAACCTTGTATTTGAAGCATGATTCTTGTTACCTTTTAAACCAACAGAAATATCTTGCATCAGATTAATGCACTGAAATTTAATACTGAAAACCTAAGGGAAAATGGCAGTAAAGAACTATTGCATGCAAACCATTAGCAGGACAACTGTACTCTAAAAATGTTTTTAATTCCTTATTAACTTCTTTAGAAGTAATCACAAAATTGTTGCAGGAGTAGGTCTGGAAATCACCATAGATGACCACTTTTTATTATTTTTGAAACACTGAAGAGTTTTCTTCCAAGTGCTTACAGCGTTAAAATCCCTTTCCCTGTGTTCTAACTCTTTACCTATACCAAATCTTAGCCAAATTAGTAAAGATGTCAGGCATGGTATGATTTACTTTTGATAGTATTCACTGTCTAAATGTAAATCTGGTTAATAGCTTTAAAATACATTTTAGAAATTTAAAAGAAAGTGTTTTTGCTTGCATGTGATTAAGTCTGAGATATTAAAAGCTCCAAGTTTTAAAGCTTGTCATAGTACAACTACATTTCAGTAGTTCTCTGGATAAGTTTTGAAATGTTGCAGTTACAAACAAAGGAACTGCAAGGCTGTTAGCCCTCTTCTTCCCTGAAGAAAAAACAAAAGCCAAAAACAAAAGAAAATTGAATCTGAAATTTATACTTTTGCAACAGTGCAATGGAATTTCTTTTGAGGAGAAACAGGGTGGTAATGACTTTCCAAGTTTGTTCCCTGCATGAATAAGGAGATATAAAAAAAAGCAACAACGACAAGTGAGGAGAAAGAGGAGGAAGAAAAGCTATTACAAAACTAATCATAGATGAGCAGTGAAGACTGATAATGACATGCAACAACAAGAGAGAGGAAATAAAATATGATGGTGAAGCAGGAAAGAAAGAAAAGACTTGGAGAACTTCTTCACTACTGGTGGACACCTAATGTGACCTGAGCTACAAATAAGAAATCAGACAAAAACAATGTGGATATTTCCATATTTTGTGAATTAATTTTACCTGTCTTTAAACATCTGACAGATTTTGCCCAGGAGTATATTTGTAATGCATGTGGAATGCCAATAAGGAGTGAGCTCTGACCAATACGATTCAAGGTTAGGCCTCTTAAGAAACAAGTAGGACAAATCCTTGCTCAGTAACTTGACCAACTTAAGCTTTGTTGGTGCTCATTCAGATGAAGACCTCTATATTGTGAACAATAGACCTGTGAACAAGCTCAGCACTCGCTGCATTGTCTGGCAGCTGAGCCAGGGATGGTCAAAGCTTCTCTCTCTCCCACTGTGTGTGTTCCAGAAGCATTGGACTCTTTTCTATCCCCTGCAGGCACATTGGAAAGCACAGCCTTCATCAGAGCTACACATTTGTCCTAGTCTGGGTGCTTCAGCTGGCGTTCCTTTCTGCCCACTTTTCATGCATAGATCCTTCCTTGATACACATCTGCAAAGGTCTGGTACTTGTGAGGCGTAATATACACTTATGCTTCCAAATTACACCATTTATCAGGCTGACAACTCTAGTCTCCAGATAGGATGATTTAATCTTTTCCAAATGACGTGGCTATGCAATATCATCCTACCATAATATTTACATATAAGACCTCCTTGAAAACTGATACAAGAGAATTTTTTTTTTAAAGTTGCAGCTGTTGGTGGAGATCTCCTAGTTCCACAGGTCAGTGGCTTTCAATAATTTTGTTGTTGATACTGACATATATCTTGAACAAGAGGGCTGCTTCACAAACCTACAGTTACTTTACTATAAAATGACACTGAATATGTGATGTTCATGCACAGCTGCATGCAGTGATGAGCTGGATGAGAAGGGGAGAGTGTCAAGCTTGGTATGGTCAGCCTCTTGATAGTATGAAAGCAACAGATTAGAGCAAAATAGTGACCAAATCAAATTGGCAACGTAAATGCATATGGGAGCATTCATCCATGTTCCTTCTGTAGTCCAGCACAGTGTCTAGCTCCAAATACTTGACCCATGTTTTCTTACAGGCTTGTGAGGCTTTGGTGCTCATCCATGAGAGCATGGGGCAGGTAGGTACATGCTTAGAAAACAAAAATAAACATATGAAATCTGCTTGCAAAAAAATGAGAAAGAGGAAAGAGTGTTCACTACAAAGACTATGTACTAAGTTATTGAAATTAAAGCTGTCTTACCCAGCTTTCATCCCTTGTATTTGTTTTTTGTTGAGATGAGATGAATCCATGACACTGATGCATGGACTAATATTATAACAGAATTTTAATTGAATTGAGGAAAATTCTTGCAGGGTCAAAGTTTTTAATAAATGAACAGAATAAATGTCCCATGAAAGGTACCATATGTTTTTTTTTTAATATGAAAATTAGTTGCAAAGTCACAGTTAATTTAATTATATGGTCTCTCTGTCTTGGGATAATAAAGTAGACTGAGAGTTATAATAGAGAATGAAACCTTTGCTGCTGAGAGGCATTTTGAAAATGAAATGTTTGGCTAACTGATTTTAAATGACTCTACACATATTCATAAGAATATTATTTTAAAGTTAATAATGTATTTCAGTCATAATATGAGCATAATGACGATATCTGAGTTGTACCTTCTTGTTATGCTGGATATCTCCATCTCTATGCACGCACAATTTGATCACAGTAAAGCTAAGATACTTTTCCAAACACACGGGAAGCAAATATCTCCTGGCTACTGACAGGGTTTTCTGTTAATATGTATACTGACCAACACTTAAGACCACTACTACAAGATTGGCTATTACAGGATACCTTTGTAAGAAGGTAGATGCCTTCCAACACACCTGCATCTGTCATTAAAATGATCAAAAACAATCAAGCAAAAAAACCTCAAAATCAACCATATTCTCTTCTTGACCAATAATATATTCTGATGAGAATACTTCTGCATTGCTATGTAAGTTGTTATGACAGTTTTTGAAATTTTCATGTGCCTATTCTTCTTTCCAACACAGTACTCTTTACCAGATGTGATCACCACCAACATATCTCTTCTATCCCTTTTTGTGCCAATGCTATACCCGCACTGACTTTCCAGGTGAACGGTAACTAAAGTCAAGCCTTTGAGTCATTGACTTGGGTACCTCTGAACCTCATGGATAAAAGTTAATCTTGTAGTTAACATGCTAGATAGAACTTGTGTAAGAAAAAAGAGCTTAAACAAGATTATTCAGAAACAAATGCTCTCTAAACCACAGTGAATATTCTGCATTCATGCTAAAATGAAATCAGAAGTCTACGTACCAGCAAAGTCAGCATCAAAATCAGTACACTGATAAGAATTAAGGCTAGTTTTGACTGCACTTTTTTTCAGATATATTAAAAAAGATCTTTCAGCATTAGTTTTTCTTCATTCTGGTCAAGTGACTTTCTTACAGACATACACTGATGTTTCATATTCTTCTGAAAATGGTTAATATATTTATGGTGTCTGAAACCATGTAACTTTAGAAATTTTTATTAATACTTGGAATAGAAACAAACAGAATAGAAAATGAACTAATTAAAAAGTTTAAAGAAAAATGTTTTCAAAACATTTTGTAAAAATAGGTGGAGAAAATATGAACTAAAAAATAATTTACTGGTCAGAAAAATCTAAGATCTCATTTCTCAGTCTTTTCATTATTAATGGCACGATAAAGCAAGTATCTTCACAAAGAGAATGGTGATCAGAATCTCTAATAAGTATCCACTCTGACTTACCATAATAAAATAAAATGATAGGGGAAGGCTAGAAGTTATGTCTTGCTTCAACAATTATTGGGGAGAAGAAGAGCTGGTTTATAGCTGGTTTTCTCTGAATACCCAGAGAAAAGTGTTGTAGATAAACTGAATGCTAAACCACATTTCTGAGACGGATTTAAAATCTGTGGGTGTTGCTGGTTTATGTATATACATATATATATATAAATATATATCTTCATCCTATTTTCAGGGGTAGAGGTGTGTCTATAGCCTTGTGATGCTGTATCTTGTATTAGGCAACTTCCGTCTCAGTTCTATTAGCCTTTCTTTTCAAAGGAAAAGTCTTGAATACTTTCAATCACAAGTGTACATGTTCTTGTAGTGAGGGGCCCAAAACTGAACACAATGTTTGAGGTGTGGTCTCGCCAGAGCCGAGTACAGGGGAACAATCACTTCCCTAGTCCTGCTGGCCACACTATTTCTGATACAAGCCAGGATGCTGTTGGCCTTCTCAGCCACCTGAGCACGCTGCTGGCTCATATTCAGCCAGCTGTCGACCAGTACCCCCAGGTCCCATTCCAGCGGGCAGCTTTCCGGCCACTCTTCCCCCAGCCTGTAGCGTTGCATGGGGTTGTTGTGCCCCAAGTGCAGGACCCAGCACTTAGCCTTGCTGAAACTCATACAGCTGGACTCAGCCCGTCGATCCAGCCTATCCAGATCCCTCTGCAGAGCCTTCCTACCCTCGAGCAGATCAACACTCCCACCCAACTTGGTGTCATCTGCAAACTTACTGAGGGTGCACTCGATCCCCTCATTCAGAGCACTGGTAAAGATATTGAAGAGAACTGGCCCCAGTACTGAGCCCTGGGGGACACCACCAGTGACAGGCCTCAGGTGGATTTGACTCCATTCACCACAACTCTTTGGGCCCAGCCAGCCAGCCACTTTTTAATCTAAGAAAGCATATGCCCGTCCCAGCCATGAGCAGCCTGCTTCTCCAGGAGAATGCTGTAGGAAAGTGTCAAAAGCCTTACTGAAGTCTAGGTAGACCACATCCACAACCTTCCCCTCATCCACTGAGTATGCACCTTGTCATAGAAGGAGATCAGGTTAGTCAAGCAGGACCTGCCTTTCATAAACCCATGCTGACTGGGCCTGATCACCTGGCTGCCCTGTAAGTGCCGCATGATAGCACTCAAGATGATCTGCTCCATGAGCTTCCCTGGCACTGAAGTCAGGCTGACAGGCCTGTAGTTCCCCAGATCCTCTTTCTGGCCCTTCTTGTAGATGGGCGTCACATTTGCTAGCTGCCAGTCAAGTGGGTCCTCCCCTGACAGCCAGGACTGCTGATAAATGATGGAAAGAGTCTTGGAGAGCACTTCCACCAGCTCCCTCTGTACCCTTGGGTGGATCCCATCTGGCCCCATAGACTTGTGTACATCTAAGAGATGTAGCAGGTCACTGACCATTTCCTTGTGGATTATGAGGGCTTCATTCTGCTCCCCATCTGCATCCACCAGCTTAGGGGGCTGGGAACCTGAGAACAACTGGTCTTGCTGCTAAAGACTGAGGCAAAGAAGGCATTAAGTACCTCAGCCTTTTCCTCATCTCTCATCACTCTGTTTCCCCCTATATCCAATAAAGGATGGAGATTCTCCTTAGCCCTCCTTTTCTTGTTTACATATTTATAAAAGCATTTTGTGTTGTCCTTAATGGCAGCAGCCAGACTGAGTTCCAATCAAAAAGCCCTATTTTGTGTTCTTCAGCTTGTACTCTTCTAAGGTTCTTCATCTCAGTCCTTTATTCAAAATTTTTGCACCTAGTCTCCTTGTCTTGCAAGAGACATTTTTTTCCTGTCCACTTTCTTTGTTTAAGTATTGCTTGACTGTCCTTCACATGTGAACCTAATCTTATGCTTACCTACATGCTATCTTTTTTTCCCTGATTCCTGTATTGACCAGATCCATGGATTTTTTAAAATTAGCTCCAGTTTCTTCACAGCAGCTCCCAAATGTTTTTTTTTCTTCTAATGCTTCCCATCCAAATCCAATTTTTTTTTTTTAACTCCAGAGTATGGACAATCATTTTTCCCTGTTCTCACCCAAAAACTGCAGAACATTTTGCTGAAAGTCTATCAAAATGCAACTTGTGGTAATGAGGCCATTAGTCTATCTTATATTAGGATATTAATTTCTCAAATGCCTTGGAGATGTAGATAATAGAAAATCCCCAGTAAATATCATGTTGTTTCCTTTTTATTCCATTTATCATGTTCTAGTTGCATAAAACAGTACACATTTGCAAGTAACAACTTTGCAAGTTTGGCAACTTGTGTTAGTATATTGCTCACTTCTGCTAATTCTGTTTCTTGTCTTGATATGTGAACACCCAAAGTGTATCCCTTTTTCTTTCCATGAAGTGTGGAGGATCAACAGTAGCAGCTCCAGATTTGCTAGCGTTAGAAGGTCAGGCTCAGCAGTGCTAGTAGGCTGAGGCAGCTTTCCTATCCATTTCCAATTAACCCCAGCAGGTTGCTCTTTGTGGCAGGATAACATATAAAGTGCACTCTAAGGTTGTGGCACTTTCTAGAAATGGAAAAGATAATACTTGTGTGTGTATTTCAGATAAACAGCTATACAGAGTTTGCTTGTAGTCCTTTATATGCATACATATTATGAATATTCTGGAGTGTACAGACACAATGAAGTGGGTGCTGTTTCTCAGCTGAAGATCCCATTTTTTAGCCTGAAAATCAAGAAGAAAACCTATTCACATAATAGCAAAGTAGTGAGATCTGATGAGTAAAAGCAGACTGAATGATCAATCCTGAAGTTATCATAGCAGACTGGCTTCTCTTTTGTTTGGCACATCTATCGCTGAAAGGACCATTATACTTATTGTGCTGGATGTCATTCATATCCGCAAATGAATGAATGATATTAAGGTACTGGAACTGTTGGTAGATGTTCTACCCCTGACAACGAGGAAATGAAAACATGGATTCCTGTTACTGCCAAAGAAGGACTAGGTGTACTCATAGCAGTGTGTATGCCTGCACAAAGTCTCCTATAGTTTCTGTAAATGATTAATTATCACAATTTGTTGTTTTTCCTTCAGACAGAAGGTTTCATTAATCAACACTCCTAAACTATCAAAGTCATAACTGAATGATAGTTTATTATAATAGATTGTATTTCTCATAGAGAGATACAGTTATGCAGATATTTTGAATTGCAAATGAGTCTTTTGGATCTGTAAATGCATGCCAGATCACAGCCAAATAGCCACTAGCTACGTAGATATAGTGTGACACTTCTGAATGCTCTTATTTTCTTCTAGAATTATATTTACAGAAGTGAAAGCAGTTAAAAGAGCAAACTTTTTTTTTTAAATGATACATTACACCTGTTTACCGATCCAAAGTTAAGCTGTTCTTATGAATCTTTCATGTATGATTCAATTCATTTCTTAGCACTTGCTTGTGGTTAAGATAAAAACGCATAATATATATTTATTTCTTGGAATAAAATAAATAACCTCTTAATGTTTAAGGCATTGGTTTTCTGACAGATTAAAAAAAGTAATTCTCAGATTAAATTGTTACTTTTAGTCACTTTTAAAAATAATTTAAACCTTTCTGTGCTATTAGCAAGTATGTGCTTACTAGAAAAAATTATTTTTATAAATTACGGCATATTCACTAGTGAAAGATGAGCCCAGGTCTGGCTTTGCAGTGAAAGTGCAGAGGAGGTGATTAAGCTTTAAAAGTGAAAACAAAATCTTCCATTCAGTAGGTGAATTCCAGGCTCCAGTACAGTAGTAAGACAGATATTCTTGCTGGTAACAGCAGGACATGTTCTTTGATGTGTTCTCTGGTAGTTCGGTACAAATGGTCTTTACATGAACGTTGACAGAATTGAAAATTAACTAGAGAAGTCAGCCTCAAATCCATTTCTCCTTACAATCCTGTTTTCGCAATTGAGGTATAGTATTTTATAAAGGAGCTAATAAGTCAAACCAGTCAATTGTATATTACCGGTGTAGAAAATGAATATTTTTTCATTAAACATTATTAAGATCTAAAAATTGTGGATGTTTTTGAGTATTGAAATTATAATCTGTCTAGAAATGCTATTTTTTCAAAAGGTATTTTGTTTTCAGTGAGGACAAGAAATTAAGATTCGCATTTCTGTCAAAATCAGGAGATTTCTTGTCACTGTATTCAAAATATTTTATTTATATATTTAAAAAAAATAGCATTTCAAATAAGTAGAATTTAATTTTTTTTGTGTGTGTCAATTTACTAAAATGAGTTAAAAGACTTACTTTTTCTCTAGTGTAATTTTAAGCTGTGTCTCCATGTACTTCCATGGCATTTCACAACAGATTGAGCATCTCTTGTGCTTGTTATCGTCTCTATGCCATGCTTAATCCAAGTGTATTTCCTTGTATACATAATGGTCAACTTCCTCCCCTCACATAGACAAAGGAAAACTCTCCCAGGCACTGTGATATATGCACTTCAGCCAAGGAGAAGCCAAACAATACTTTCTAAAAAGCACTATGGTAGACTAATGAAAAACTAGGTAACTGGCTATAACTGAAATTTGTCTCCAACCTACAGGATATTTTGTTAGTTTTTTCTAGTAGAAAAGCTGTGTGACATGCTTACTTCTGTAATTATTTCGAGGGCAAAGAAGCTGATGGGAAGATTTGGGTTGAGAAGTGGGATTTGGGCCTGGATGGAAAGCAGGGTTAGGAGGGAGACAAGTGTCTGATTTCCAGGGACCTCAACTGTGCCGCATTGATAAACTGGTAATCTGGACCCCTACAGAGCCTCACCAATGTGGTGCATTTAGATATGTGGGCACAAGGGAGGCCCAGGCAAGACATGGCATTGGCCAGGCTGCTTCTCCCAAAGCTGGGGAGGAAGGAGTGAGAGAGCAGGAAGCTCTCTCTGGTCTGTAGCCTGCTGAGCCAGAGAAGATAGGAACACTGGGGAGCTGCAGGACGCCTGCAGAAAGCGGGATGACAGGGGGAAGCATCCCTAATGGCTGGAGGCAATGGCAGAGGAAGGCTCCCACCTGGAGCTTGGGTTGTGAGTCTGTAAAGCTTTTGCTTGCCCTCATGAAACTTGACTAATACTTGCATGAAACACAGCTCTTTTTTATTTGCATCCAAATATAACTGCAAGCTTGAGTCAGAACAATATACTTTACATCCTGTATAGAATACATTATTTTTATTTATGCATTTTCTTGGCTACATAACCATACAAATGGAATGGATTGGAATAATTTATTTGAAGGACAACATATAGGCAGTATATCTGATTTATAAATGATTACATTGTACAGACAGCCAAAAGAGGGCAGGCAAAAATCATAGCCTAGCTGCTTACAATGAAAATTGAACCTGGAAATAAAATACAGATGGATTCTATCCTCAGGGAAATATTTGGATCCCATGAATGGTGTAATGCTTGAGAACATTTTTCTGAGAACAGACATGATCTTTTTCAGGGAAGTACCAGAAGATTCAAGTCTTTATATTTCACAAAATCATATATTGAAGGGAGGGAACAAGAAGATATTGGTGTGAATTCCACTAATTCTTGAAATAACCACTGCATCTAAATTGAAGCATTTCAAAGCAGCAGAAGAGACTGATCCTGATTGCCCGAGGTGAGGCATTCTCAATTATGTCAAGTACTGGTGACCCACACAGCAAGGAGAGAAAGCCTTTGTTTTTGCTGACCACTTGGGAAAGAGATTTATGTTTATCATAAATGGGGAGTGATCCTGGCTTTGAAATTTACAGATATGGAAGATAAATTGCTGACATCAAATGGATGATTAATATGTTGGTTTTTTTTTTCATGGTTATATGGATCATGTTTGAATTATAATGGCTGGAAGGACAATGGTTACTAGACAACAGAATCTGTTTTGCTCAACTACCCTTGCGGTTTTTTGTTTGTTTATTCTTTTTATTATTATTATTATTATTCTTTTTCATTTTGGCTCTGAAATGATTCAGGCTATTAAATAAAATGCAACATACAATAGCAATTCTGAAGAAAAAATTATTGAAATTTGGGAACAAATAATAGCAGAGAGGAAGCTATTTAGCTACTCTTTTCACTTTAAAAATGTGACTACTAGTTGCTAAATTTGTTTATGAAGTAAGTATTTCTTAGAAATAGCTAGTGAAGAGATTGAGCAAATACAATATGTAGCTAAAAGTTTGGAGTCTTATCTAGTAATAAACTCGTGTCAGCAGTTCTGAATGGTGAAACTTTTTATAGCTATTTATTTTAATCTAGCATTATTAATGGAGTTAATGTTCTCTTGACTATGGAGAAGTAAGAGCAAAAAGCTTTCTTCTGTTAACTTGCTGCAATGATTTGTCATCAGGAATCCACTTAACTGTATCTTAATTTGTGGTTTCAATGAATGCCATGAAGTTTTTACTTTTTTTTTTTTTAAATACAGTACTCAGTATTTCAAGAAATGGAGTTACAAAAACTGTATGATCATAAAGCCAAATTTTAGCTGCTCTAAAGAAACAAGGTTAAGACTGAATTTCATATACAGATGAAACTTTGGCCCCATCAAAGTTTGGTTCCATCAAATTCAGATTTTCTTCAGAGAGTTACGCTTAATAAAAGAACATATTGCTGCATTCAGAAAAAAATAATTGTTTTCTATATCTTTATCATTTTAATGTCATATAGGTATATAATTGCACATCTTTGTAAAAAGTTTTATAATGTATTGATGTGTAATTATTTATTTGCTGTTTTTTTTTTAAGGCATTAGTCATTTTATCAATTTAATTCCTTTTACACCTGTCTTTTTGAAAGATTTCCTGTTTTCTTCTACTCTCTTTAGAGGGCAGGAACGATGACAACGACAAAGCTATGCACTTTTTTTCCGGAAGTGCTTACCTCTCTGAACAGTGTCATTGAAATCAGTCCATGATAAGCTTCACAGTATATGAAAAATAGGTAGCGTAAACAAGACTAACATAGACCAATATGTCTGGTTTTTTTTTTGTTGTTGTTTGTTTGTTTGTTTTTCATCTAGTAATGTAAACTCCAGAAACTCCAGTATCTAGGCAGCAGAATTTCCTTACAGGGAAACTGAAATTATTCTTCTGTTGATGTTTTCTTTTTCCTGTTACTCTCTGATGTAAGAAAATATTGTTCCCTACTATACAAAATCTGTAATATTCATTCACAGTGTAAATGGCTCCTCAATGATTATTTAAGCGAAACAAGATTTCATTGACACTGGGGAGTGTCAAGCAAGCAGATCTTGGGATTTGCATAATAATTGGTTCGAAACAAGTGATATTCCATACAGTGCTATGTATACAGAGAGTAATGAATATGGTAGCCACAGTCTGAGAGATCTGTATCAGGAATATAATGAAAGCTGAATATTTTTCAGTCTTTGGAGGTTTTCAAACATCCATACAAGCTAATGAGCTAATTTAGATAAGCATTAAACATGAATTTAATCACATTACTGGTAATTATTAGCAGACACACAATATGAAGGCCTTTTAGTTTCCTTCAAAAGTTGTAATTAACCATAAAAAAGTAAATTGTTTGACCTCATGAACTGCATATAAATGACTCAACTAAAGACTTCTAGATTTAATAAGAAAGTTAGCTTAGAGTAATTTTTCCTTATATATTATTTAGCTGAAAGTAAATGTATTTCTTTCCACATGTTAACTTAAGATCAAAATTAGACTATATTTCTGAAAATGTTATTCAGTGAAAAGAACCTGAAAACCAAACCCATTTCTGAAGAGCACACAGCATATATTCACCTGATATGTGGACATATTCCCTCACCACCTCCTACACTTGTCATGAGTTAGCACATAAGCATACATTCCAATCACTTCCCTAGCTCCTCTGAAATGTTTAAGATTAAGCATGTGAATGAGGGTCTCGCTGGATTACAATAAAAAGTGTGCTCAAATGAGATTTGGTATTTTGCTTGACAAACATCAGGCAAGCAGGCATACCTGGCTCAAAATGCTGAGAACACAAGAAGAGTTTCCCCATGACTGCCTACACCAGGCAGAGAAACGCATGCTCCCCTTGCATTTTAGTGACAAAAAATAATATAATGGTGGGACTATAAAAAGAAGGCTATAAAAATTTCATAAAATAAGGATTTTGAAATAAAATTTCCAGTCCTAGAAATGTGTGACCAAATAAATATTTTTAATTTGCTTGCTTTAAAGGAAAAGTAACTGTTACATAAAGTCTTAAATCCGATGTATAAAGAAGTTGGTCCCTGAAGTTATGATTCTGGAAAGAAACAATAATCTGATTTCACGTAATGGAAGTGGACTGTTTTTTGGAAGTTGCCAAATGACTATGACTGTTCAATTTCTCTCAGGCAGTGCGGGAGAGCGCTTCCTTATTTAACAAAGTTGTGAGCTCATCTACTTTTTCATTTATCAATGGACCATTGCTCAAGAGCACATTTTGCATGCTCTTACTCATGTTGCTCAGAAGTTACACATTTTCAGCAATATTGAAAAATGAAGATTTATATTATATTAAGATAGATAAAATGTATTTTTTTTTTCCCAGTGAACTATCACTGATATAAAAATGATTACCTTTTAAGAGGCTTGTTGAAAGCAATTTTTTTCACTGCAAGAATTTGTGGAGAAGCCATCTTCTGTACAAATTTTTCAGCAAAAGACTGACCAGCTCTCTGACCAGCTGTGCTACCTGTTCCTGTGATTAAGCTGTGTTGAAATATCTTACACATACAATATCTTTCCATGGATAATAGAGTTAAGACTGCCTTTTGTCTCTAGGAGGTCAGCTGTCAACCTAAGCTAGCATGTGCACACAAGAAAGTGGTACAGTAGAATTAAGCCAAAGTTACACTTTTCCTACCTCAGAAATGGCTAACGAAATGGGCCACATGTAAGATCTTCTCTCTGGCACCTGTAAATCTCACATGGCCTTTCTATGACAACTTTTTTCCAGCCCCCAAACCTCTCAAAATTTGGGATAGGAACAAGTGAAAGCTATCACACAGAAGCGTAGCTGACCAGCTCCAGGCATGTGGGTGTCTGCTTTAAGACAGAGTACTCAGCAGTTTTGGACATTTTCTTCTGCTGTGTAAAATTTTTCTGCTTCTTGCAGCTGTCTCTCCTTCCTGTCTTTCACCAGGCTTTTCTTCAGCTCTATTTCACAACCTTTTGCTCTCCTCCCTCTTCTCTCTTCCTCTGATACAGTCACCCTTTTTTCTTTTGTTGCTTTTCCAGCTGGCTAATCCTTGCTAAATAGAGCATTCCTGAAATATTGTGGAGCCATGACAGCTCCTGCAATTGCATTCTTCGGTTTATTTATGTTACATATCTTTCTCTTACGCTGTGTTTATATATGCAGTTACAACAGTGGAGCACACTATCTATAGACTAATTAGAATTTACCCTAATAAACACAACTATTAATCATGACTTTCGTTATTTTTTGCTCTAATAAACACTTGTTATAATCCAGGACAATGACAAGAGAATGATCATTAATAAAAACACTTAGTATTTACTAATTAATAAAAACTGCTCATTAATTTATTTGAAGGATAAAGATTAAAGGACATGCCACTCATGTAATTTACTGTAAATGAAGAACAAAAACATCTTCCCCTGGAATGAAAGTTTTCATAAAACTTCATGGAGTATGATAAGTGGAAAGCTACACCTGTGTTTAATGAATGAAGTTCAGAGTTTAATTCTCAATCAGAGCACTTGCAAGCTGTATGGTGAATGCGTGAAATTACACTAGGTAAGAAAGAAAAAGTATTCTGTTTTCTGTTTTGCATACTCTGACTTCATGGAATGAACATCTCTTGCTATGTGTTTTGTGCTCTGTCGACAGCAAATGGAGATGTGACCTTATCCCAGTGTCTCATCTTGATGCCTCCTGGTTCTACTGTGTTTAACTAATATAAAACAAGAATATGAAATATCATCTTCTTGCAAGAGTATAAAATTTGATTGAGGAGGGGAATTTAACCTTTTTTGTTGTTGCCTCAGGCACATCTCAAATTAAGTTACACTCATCTCTATGAAACTGATTTTTCCAACCTACCTCCTAGAGTTACTTTACACAGCAACCAATGCCTTCTTTTGTTTATGCCTTTCACAGTTTGTTTTTATAATACTCTAATTGCACCTACATGTACTCCTGTTTTTCACTAAAGTGTGAAATTGAAATATGAAAATTTTCTAGCTGTTAAACACTGAAGTTTTGTTAACAAACATGACTGTCTCATCCCTTTCAGAATCCAGCCTAAAGCATTTTATCTCCTGTGATGATGCGCAAAATTTGTCCGTAGTTTTACTGTTTAGTATTAATATTGGAGAAATATGAAAAAAAAAAGCATGTGGTAGTAACTCAAGAAAGAGGGAAGCTATTAGAAAAACTACATGTAGTAGTCTTTTCTGTTTTTAACAATGATCGTCATTCACAGTGTTAAAGGGCTGCTTGTCACTGTTGGGGTGCTGAGGGGGCTGTGCAAGTACCCCGTGGCTTTCCAAATGTGTGACCGAGAATGTACCATTAGTGAGTAGTACCCCCTCAGCCCCTTCAGCTCCACTGCTGTCATGTGGAAATTCATGTCTGTCTGGTCTGTTGTATCATGAAAACTGATTTACTTGAGGTTACTTGGAGCCAGATGCACTGAATGACTTCTACATAGTTTATTAAAGGGAATATTCTTTAGAAAACTTCAGGAATATTGTCCTAAACTAAAAAAAAAAAATTAGTTTTTGAAACTAAAATGATCAAAACATAAATCTAATGGGTATCAGCTGCGGAAATATCTAATTTTATTCTTTCTTTCTTTCTTTCTTTCTTTCTTTCTTTCTTTCTTTCTTTCTTTCTTTCTTTCTTTCTTTCTTTCTTTCTTTCTTTCTTTCTTTCTTTCTTTCTTTCTTTCTTTCTTTCTTTCTTTCTTTCTTTCCTTTTTTACTGATTTCTTTCCTGATTTCATGCCTACTGGCCCCCAAATTTCCAAATTACCAAGGCAAAGAGTCTGACCTCTATAGAGGGTGGTCTCTCAGAACTCAATATTATCTTTTTCAGATAGCTGTGTGTAGCTGTGGACTCTCTCTCTCTCTCTTTCTTTCTTTCTTTCTTTCTTTCTTGCTTTCTTTCTTTCTTTCTTCCTTTTTTTTTCTTTCTTTCTTTCTTTTCTGTGTTNTCTCTCTCTTTTTCTCTCTTTCTCTCTTTCTCTCTCTATCTCTCTTTCTTTTTTCCCATGGGAAATACACAATGGAAATGATAGTAATTTTTTTTTAGCTCAGTGAATCAGCACGTGCTGTAAAAGTCAGAAGAAATATTCCTGCGCCTCATTGGCCATCCTCCTCCTCCTGATCCTTGTATAATCAAATCAAAAAATATCCAAGCAGTGGTTTTGACCCATGCAACCACTTCAGTCAGTCATATTTCATATTTACAAAAAAAAAAAAAAAAAAAAAAAAAAAATCCCTTACCAAATGAGTGAGAAAACAATCTGTCTCCGTGTCTATGGAAGCAGAGGGTTCCTGTGGGATCTTGTTCATTCTGTGAGTTTTTGTGACCTCTGGATAAGCAGGAAGTTGCGCATGAATATGTAGGCAAGCACCAGCAAGGCAGATGTTACACTTGCTGACCTTCACTTACTGAAACTGATAATCAGTTTGGCTGTCATTCATTGTCCTTTTGAGCCTTTCTCACAGCAAGTGAATGCCAAGGAGACATATTTGATCCTGAAGTTCTTGCCAGAAATTAGGTTTGGACTTGGATATTTTGGAATGAATCCGAGTCGAGTTTGACAACAAAGGGAAGGCTGCTGCAGTAACACGTGCAGATGACACACTTCTCAATCTGTTTGTATGCTCCAGAGTGGGGAGACATTGGGGCCCTTTCCTGTCTTTCATTCAGCTGTGGGTATGAGAGCAAAATATGAAATAATATCAAAAGATATAATTCATTTATGCAGAAAAACTGTCCACAGATGTTGCACCTATGTAACCTAATGAACAGGGCAGTCACAGTGTTTCAGTTAGTAACAGGTAAATCATTAATGGCAGCAACAGAAATCTTCTGCCTTTGTCATTTGGAAATTAGAATAGGATGAGAATACACATATGAAATAGTAAGATAAATATTTTCTCATACAGCTAATAATATCTGATAGACTTTAATAACCCACTAGCAAAAATATGTTCAGTAAAAAGCAAATTTCTGTAATTCTTAATCAGATTTTTTCAATGCTTCTTTAACGATTTTTTACAGGTGCTGCAATGGTACATGCAGGTAAGCAACACTGTACCTGTGTGTACTGGATAGAAGGAATGTGGCAACAGAAACATAATAATGTTAAAGGACCTGAGCACACGAGAGTGTGTAAGTCTTTAGAAGCTGCAATAAGGTAATAACAGAAGACAGGTTTCTACTGAAATCAATGCCATGAAAAAGGTACAAATACTGACAAAAAAAAAGATAAAGCCAATACTATCAGAAAGATATGACACTGACATGTTGCAAATGACAAAAGAACTTTGTCTCCTTCCTCAGTAAATGGGAGGTAGATACTCCTTAATTATTGCCTCTTTTTGTCAACCAATTATAGCATTTCGGCATTTGAGTCAATCAATCACCTTATCACTATATAAAGCAGGAGAAATAATGAAGCCCAGTTTACTTGTAGCCTGGTTTCTATAGCCCCTCAGCCTCCCTCACATTCTACCTGATGCATCCTATTTATTTCATTTAATCAGATTATTAATCAAATTCATAAGACTATACAAATTGCTGGTAATGAGAAATGACATGATCTTTTACAAAAAAATTAATTAAAAAAAAGGATTAAAACATAAGGTTAATATGCAAGAATTCACCACGAATTCACAAGCATATTTGGTCATTGGGTATGTAATCTATTTAGTACACACTGTATGAAATACTGGTCATACTGATCTTAGTGCTTCTCATTAATTTCAGCGTGGCTCATATTTCACCCAACTATATGCATACATTCCAAGTAGAATTGCATCTTAATGTTTCTCTTTGTGTGTTGCAGTAGAATTTATTAGTGATACCAAGACATAAAACTGCCTCATTGATCCTCTTTCCTTTTTTTAAAGAAATCTTTTGATTTCAAATGATTTCTGCCATTTCTGTGTTGTTATACTTACCTTAAGTGTATTGATAACCATAACGTATTACGTTCAATATTTGCCTTCTGAGAAGCTGTTCTTCAACCTGCCTCTGCTTCCAGTTCAAAGTCCTTTCCTGTGTCGTTTGTTTGCTTTTGGTACTTCTTCCTGAAGTAGCTTAGCTATAGCTGGAGTTACAGTCATCTTTCTTCTACGAAAAGGAACAAATAACCCTGTCGGGATGGCAACAACCAGGATCTTTGGAAGCTTAGCAATGAGAGAGCAGTGGCCTTGGTGCCCATGTAAGCAGAGGCTGCAGTCTGGTACAACTCACTGGTAGAGCTCTCCTATGGCTGCTCTGAACGTCTCCAGTACTTGGCGTCACACAGGCCTGTGCCTCTCAGACACCCAGAAACTCAGTGAAGGGAAATATGCTGAGTGCAACTTGAAAGTAGAGTGAAAAAACATGCATGAAGGAGAACAGAGAAACAACTATTGGTGTAAAGCAAAGATCATGTCGGTACATGCTTGAATTTAGACTACAGGGCTGTAACTGCAGCTTGTGTCTGAGGCGCGTATAGGAGAGCTCATCAGAAAAGGTACCTTGGTCCTTCTTCAGTCTTGATTTTGCATGTGCTGATCTTCCAGCATAAGCATACTTAGCTGGGTGGCTGTCTTATGCCTTGCAAGCAGTAGCTCCCCTACCAAGACTGTATCAGACAGCAGGTTTGGCAAAGAAAGCCTGTGCAACCCCCCCCCCCCTTGCCCCCATATTTACCTGGAGAAAACTAATTGGAAACAGTGATCTTACCTCAAAATTATCAGAGTGATCTCTTGATTGTTTTGGCTTTCAACTGCCTTTGCATTACCTTGAAGTGCCTCTGGTAAAATAAAGGATTGAGGAAAAGATATACAATCATGTCTCGCAGATACTGCTCTGTATTGTAAATTACTAGGTGTCCTTTAATGCTGTGCTGGCCAGTTGACCTCTCAGTGTTATGAAGCCTGCAGGGTGTTTGTTTGCCTTGCCACCTGAGGTTTACACCTTAGAGCAGAGCCACAATTACCGCTGACCAGGGCTGTTAATAGTGCAGCAAGCAATTTTGATGTGGTAGTTTGCATTTGGGAGCACTCTCCACTCGTGAGTTTCAGACCTATTTGCTAATCAAGGCTGTTTCTTATTCCAGAGCTTTTAGCCTCTTGTTTCCATGTCACTGCTGAGTGCAGACATGATCCGTGTTGGTTAAAAAGGTATTCATACGGATGAGAGGAAATACCTTCCCTACAAGGTTGAAATAATATCTTACTAGTATCCATGAGTATGTTTTTGACTGTCAGATTTTATAAAGGGATTTTTTTGGAAAGAAAACTTCCTGAAGATTTTAAAGATTTGTAAAAATGAATCTTAATAGCATTACTAATATATTATATAAAAATGTATTTACATTGTAAATACACTGTGCACAATATCATATGGGTGCAACGAAGTCAATTTTCTTTTTAACCTAGCAAAACCATTTAAGAAGTTCGATTTCCCCTCTTGTCTTTTCTGGCTTTGTGCTTTGCCTAGAAAAATCTGCTGTTTTCATGGCAAATAAAGTTTTATCTGTATCACAAAACCAGCCCAGAATGATATGTAGCCACTGAATCCTCTGAATCCTGCCCTGCCTAAGACCTTAATCTTGGCTTTAGATTGAACACATTTTTAAATACAGAAGACAATTCAATCTCTGAAAAATTGTGATCCTAGGGCTTTCTTCAACACAGACTCTCAGTTTTCAAGTGAAAATGAAAAACCAGGAAAACACTTCTGACTTTTTGCAACTGAAGACTAGAAACTAGGGGTAGAGCGCTATCAGAAGGCAGTAAGGTTGCTGTTTAGAGAATAGATGAAAAAGAGGCCAATGTTGCTTTTCCAGGGTCTTTGGCTCAGAAAAAAATCAGTCTTAATGCTTGTTTATTCTCCGTATCTTGTGACTTTCAGTGACATTTATAATTGGTCACAAATGTGTGGATTTGCTTATTTTATTTATTTATTTATTTATCTATTTATTTATTTATCGTTCTGGGGCAAGTCAGCACTTCACACAAATTACAAAGGTTGTACTGTACACAGTACAGTACATAGGCATACACATGCAATTCAAAAAATCAGTTGAGTTGTTTATTGCTTCCAGTAATAAATATAACAATATGGATTAAGTAAGGTATAAATGTGCAAAATAGTATCTGTCAGTCAATTCCAGTTCATTTGTTGAACCAAATATCATTAGTGACTGTGAGTGGACCTTGTTCCACTGACGTCAGTGATTATGTGCTTAGACCTGTGGGCTTAAGAGCAGTTGGTTAAGGCTGAGAGAAATGCTAAGGACTTGAAACACTGTTTTATAGATTGTTAAGGCACTAGTACTAAATATTTGTTTTACTTTGGAGGCGGAGAGTTTGTGTCTAAGCAGAGATAGCAGAGAAACCTCAGCTGTCCTCAAAACTGAATGTGCTGGACTGTCTCTGTGAGGTAGACTGAGTCTTGGAATTATATAGCTAATATTACTGTGATGTATGATGTGCTATTTCGAAATTCATGCAGCTGAATCTTCATTGAACTGTGTGTTTTTAATATGCTCAGGTCTCCTTCAATCTGAGTACCTGCTTTATTTGTGCTCCCCCATTGCACAGACCCTATATGTCTCTAGGTATGCCAAAAGTGGCATGGCTATAGTTCAACAGAGGAACTCTTAGGTCTTCTGCTGAAGAATTGCTATTAAATAGATTTTCCAAGAGCGGTTGTAGAGTCTGCCTCCTTGGAAAATAGATGGCATGTGAGCCACAGAGATCACTCTTTGATAAATACATGGCATTAATGTACTGGTGCCATATAGGCAACTGGTAGATCAAAAGCCATTGTCGTGTTGTGGCACTTGCCAGTGATGGCAAAGAGGAATTCATTTTTTCAAGTTGCCATAGATCAGAAGTGTAAGTCATTTGTCCTAAGAAGAAAGTGATCCTGGCCTTGGGACTGTGTCGCTTGTTTGGTTTTCTTGTGGCCTGGCTGTTCCTTTGGGGTAGAACAGTGCACAGGAAGAATTCAGTCTGCAGCGTTCTTGTCAGGTACTGTGCAGGTGATGTAAACAACTGCATTGCAGTCTAAAGTGATCATATGGTAGAGAACTGCACCCTGGAGTGCCTCTTTCTCTCTTCACAGGGCTAGAAAACATCAGTGGGATGTACATGTTCCTTTGCTATCTATGGTACACAGTTTATACTTAAGCTAATTGTGACGTACTGAAATAAGTTATTGGGTTTTTCATTGCCATCACGGGTTGTGAGGAAGCAAATGATGCTAAGAAGGCATCTGGAAAGGATATTTCTCTGAAAGGACAGGAGGAAGGCTACAGAAGGAAATGTAAGCAGAGTTGGGATAATCTCAGTTACTGAATCTTCAGCTGGTGATACTACTGAAAAATATCAATGCACCAGGAAAGGCAATTTGGTACATTGGCATGGGAAGCAACGTCTTTTGTTTTAGAACAAATTGTGACCTGTACACAGAAGAAACATACGGGAAGGTGGAAAAGCCTGTTTTTTTTTTTTTTCTTGCCTTTTTTTACTGGCAGCTTTGGGATCTAACAAACAATAGTGTTGGGGGATTACAGTCACTACAACAGACCAATACCAGAACAACCTAAAAGAAGTCTAGTCTTTGTACCTGTAGTGGAACCCACTGAAAAAGACAGCACTGCTTAAAAAGAAGATTGGAGTCATGTGAACTCAAAGGGACCAATTATTTTTTCAGCTGTGCTGCTTTTTCAGCCTAAAGGCACCTGCTGAACTATTCCTACTCTCACTTCAATCCAGAAAATTCACAGGTGGTTTGTGTTAGATTATGGGGACCTTCATAATCATTACTTTGTTGTTACTACTCTGCTCACTGTATTTCAGTGCTTTGATCAGGGGACTGGTTTTCCTTATAGTCACAGATGGTTGCTGTTTGACAGGTTGACAGGCAGACAAAGTAAATAGGCATGAAAATAAAATATTCCTTTGTTTTGGCAAGTCAGGCCAATATCACCAGTTGTCATGTGGGTAGACACTGCTTGATAATGCTTCTAGATGTGTTAGGATGGGGAGAGGGTATTGTGTATAAATGTACTGGAATCTTGCGTTGTTCTTTCCTGGGCAGAGGAAATCTTGTTGAGGATTTGATCAACAAATCTGAGCTTACAGTGAAATTGCACTGTTATTTTTACAATTAATGTGTTAAGTGATACCACTACATAGCATTGTGAAATTTTAAGGAGTTAGTCTGGAAAAATCCCATCTGGCAAAGATATGCTTGATCCTGTATGTCAATGGGAGTTTCGAGCACAGATCAATAGTAGGATGAAATGCTACATAATCATTGTGTGTCTGCGCTTAGATCTATTGGCTTGCCTCCACAATGCAAGAAAAGGGTTTTGCAAAAACAAAACCAGCAAAAACAAACAAAAAAATCCTAAGAACACAAACAGTTTGGGTCACCAAAGATGCAGATCTTAATATAGCATATAAACTAGTTTTCTAGGTGTTATAAATCTGTTTTAATGACAAATTTCATTATCATGAAAGGAAAAATCCAATAAATCAATAGTGATTTTGAAATTGCTGAAATACTTTGGATTAAAATGGACTGTGCTATGACATTTGTGGCAACTCTTGAAAAAAAGTGACATCTGGTAGGTGAACTCTTCTGGGGTAATTTTGAGGGATTGGAAATCTGGTTTTCCATAAAGAAATTATTACTGATGTATTGATGTGATATGACATTGTTTCCTTTTTGGCAGGTTAGTTGCTAATGGAGAAAGTTAGTCTCACCAGCCCTCAGACTGATCTTTTGCCAGTTAAATGAGGAAAAGAATAAAAATGTAACTGGTTGACTGGCCCCAGAAAGGATGATAACATGACAAATTTCTCATTCTCAATATGTATCAATTAAGGTGAGCCTAAAGCCATATTTAATTGAAAATCATAAAGGTACCAAGAAAATAGATTTTGTTTTACTGACAGATTGCCTACTGAAAGACAAGCTTTTTATTTTATGTTCAGTACTTGAAATAAATTATTTGGTTCATGTGAGTAGTTGAAAAGAAGCTCCATTACCAGGGGACTTTTGCATATAGTTCTCATTTCCATTTGTTTCTTGAATGGTTTTGCTGCATCAGGCTTAGCTGGTCAACGAAGCTAAATGACAGTTTATCAGGTACTTCTGCTGAAAAGGAGAATCAAGCCTATTAGCCCTAAACGCACTGGAGAAAAAAATAAGAGAGAAATATTACTTTTCGTTTAGTATTTAAACCTTTTTGGAATAGACTGTTGCATAGATACCTATTGCTCTCAGTTCCACATGAGAGCCTTTGAGTGAGCCCTCGCTACAAAGACTGCGCCTGCCATCAGCCTCCATCCGCAGCGAGTGGATGCAGTCTGAGCAGTATCGGGTGCGGTGCTCCTGCCTGCTAGGCCCTGTCACAACTTGGAGGCCCTCACCGTAACCCCCAGCAGGGCCGATGAGCAGACGGGCAGGGTAGCCAGCTGCCGGCACCGCCTGGTACCCACAGGGAGCGAGTGGCCCTGCGTGGCAGTGCGGGCCACGATGCCGCCGGTGTCTTGGGCTCGGTGCTCGCAGGGCTGTTCTCTGGAGGAAAAACCAGCCAGCAGAAAGCATCTTGCTCCAAGGTGGAAGTCACAAGCCCTATGTTCTGCCACCAGTTTGGGGAGTGCTTGTCTTGAGGTTTTGGCTTGGTTTGATCGCTTGGTTGTGTTGATGCTGGTGTCCAAAGACAGTTTGCAATAGTGGTGGTTCCTCCATCTACCGGGTACTATGGGTTAATTTTTAGTGGAAAGATTTTAAACAAGTTCTATTTCTTCAAGTTGGTAGATATTGCAATTTTTAAATTGAAATTGCTTTTTTGATAGGTATAAAAAATCAACAAACTATATCTCATTAAGACAAAACTGTGTAAAAACTGCACATTGTTATTTTCAAATACTTACACTAATGTCAGTACAATCTGGAAATTAACACTGTACATTTTAATGGATAGTTTACCTTCAGTTGGATAAATGCATACCTTTTGGTTAAGTAAAACTCTGTGTCTATTGGTGGAAGTCACCATAAATCTAGAAAGAAAGAAGTGTTTTCACAGAAGAAATTGCTTGGTGGCTGTTTCAAAGAATTTCAAAAAAAAAAAAAAAAAAAGGGGGGGCCCTGAAGAGTAAATAGGAGATCTCATCAAGAAATAGCCACGAATTATAATGTAAGAGCATACAAAAATATGCATGACGTGCATGTATTGAGATTTATGGATTGTTTCCTACGTATTTGAAGTAGATACTGATGCTTAAATTCTTTTTGATCTCACGTGTTAAAAAAATGGAAGACACAAAAAAATTAGACGGCAACTCTGTGTAGTAATGAGTATCTGAAACGAGGATTGACCTTGATTAAGTCCATCTGCATTGGAAACATTTTTCTTTTTATTTGTATCTGTATTAAATTCTGCTAACTTTTCCATCAAGTTCAGTTCTTCTCCCAAAATCCACAAAAGGCTGCTTTTCCTTTTTTTTTTTCAGCCATATGTTATGAACCAAATCATATTTTCAAATATATTCTAGTATACTAATAGTTTTATTATTGAATTGTGTTATAAAATGAGGCTTCAGGCTTTTCTAAGAGATTTATGAAGGTGGAAACCTTCAATCATTTATGCGATCATTCACGTAGGCTTAGGCTTTGTTTCTGAGTAAAATCACAATTTAATTCTGTTTGCTGCAGCATAATTGTCATCTTTCTCTTATGTCAATGACAACTTCTCAGGCCACCTTCTGAAGAATCCTACAGGCCCTCTACACTGCAAATCTCAGATCTGCAAGATAAACATGCTGATAGAAATATTTGTGGGATGTTTCCCATGGTATCACTTTTTACTATTTTTGGCACCAGAATGGCTTCAATTTCTGTGTTTAATTTTCTCTCACTTACCTTCCATAAAATTTATGTCTTGCTTTTTGCAAAATGAAAATAAACGCAAATGATGAAACTACTTTTATTATTTAAGTTTAAACGATGACTAAGCTGTTACTCTTGCCAGTAGTCACCAAAGTTAAGTGCAAATGCTGAAAATTAAAATATTATCCATCTACAATTCCACTGTATAGACATAATAGTTTTATATATATATATTTTATTCATCTTAGTTGATTTTTTCACTTTCCTTCCTTCAGAAAAATTCATGGGTCAATATTGTCATTTTAGAGAACTGAAAATGAGAAAAGTCATTCAGCTCGTGTCTTTGCATTAAATCAACCTTGAAATAATTTACCCTTCCCATGAGCTTTTCAGATACACAGATCTCATTCGTGCAGCCTCTGTGTAACTGGCACAGCTTTCATTTAATTTGCTTATCCATGTGCTTCTGCATGCTCACGTTGTATCCTGGGCTTAATAAGATGCATGGCATGTCATCATGATGTTTCAGATACTCTGAGTAAATCAGATCATTAAAATACAGCTTAACCTCATGGATCACCCTGGAGTGTGAAAAATAAAATAAAAATCTCCATTTAAAATTTTAAAATGGACAAAATAATTTTCTTTAACAACTTCCACATTATATGTATTTGTATATGGCAAAACAGTAGGAACACTATGTTTCACTTATTATTCCCTAAAACTTACAGTTTTGACACCACATTTTCATTTGGTATTTAATTTGAGGGAAGGGCCATCTATTTGTGCTTTGTCTGCACAGTGGTCTGCACAGTGGCCTGACACATGGTTGGGACTCCTTGTTGCTATTGTTACACAAACAGGCTTGGTTTGTAATCAAGAGCATTGCTGAAAAAATATTTATTATGAAGTTTCCCAGTCTAATCAGGTTTGCATATGTCAATACCTTGGTCATGGATCCAAATGTATAAAAGAATGAAACAAATTTAAAAGTAAATGCCCTGATAAAACACATCTAAGTATATTTACGTTGTCTGACGGGTGAAATCATCTCATGATTCATTTGAGCCAAGATTTTAGTTGTTGAAGCATATGTCCAGGCAGGAGGCACCTCAGAACCATGCAAACCCCAGAGCCCGCAGCAACTCCCGTACTTTGTGGGAAGCTCTTCGTTAAGACACAGTGAGCTTGCTCACATGGCTGGTGAGTTCCCTTGCCATCCAGAGAGCATGTAGATGTCACCTTTCCAGAATAAAAGCAATGCACGATTTCCTAATATCTGCTGGAAAGAGGCACTGTTGCTCACGCACTGCCTGTGCTGGCCACCGCAGGACAGGCTGCTCCTGCCTGTGCCGTATGGTGGGAAGGTCCATTCCTGACCTCTGTGGACACAGCCCAAGTCTGTACTCAAGCCAGATCTTTCTGGGGTGTGCTTTGCGGTCCTCATTCCTGACTCTGGAATCTCCTATTCAGCCTATGCCTATTTTATTGGCTTATCTCTTTATTTTATTTTGTAGGAATCAGGGTGTGCATGGAGTGACTGGTGTAAAACTGACTCTTGCTCTGGCAGGGCAATGTGATGCAGCAGGGACAAGTCTCCAAACCTGTGAATTAAGCAGCTATCCCAGGTCAAATTAAATGGCAGGGAGACTTGATCTGAGGAGGACTGGCTGGTAAGACAGAGGTAAAATGGTGCTCAGCTAACTCTTCACCATGTCAGAGATAATACATTGTAATTCTAGGAAAAAGTGTCATAGTTGCAGGATTGGGGCACTGTTAAATGCGCATTTCATGCTCAAAATGAATGAATCCTTCTAAAGACTTCAGATATTATTTAGAAATTAACACCAGTACCAGATATTTCTCAACTGAGCTACTGTTTTTCAGTAGACTGGAAAACCCTTCTGATGCCTACTCTACTGCCATTTGCCAGTCGATGTGGTTAATACTTGACCTTGCTCTATTGCTGCATTTGGTTGTTCACTGCGCAAGACTTTAATCCCCTAAAAGCAAACTGAAGTCAAATCAACGCTCAAATGCTGCTGTGATCTGTTGCTGCTTTATCAATGTGAACAGAGTCTTGCTCCCTGACCCTTAGGCCAGCCTGTGGAGGTGCACTACATGGACGTACATGTACTGCCTACACGCAGTTCATGCAGAATAGCAAGCACTAGGCAGCACCCTCGAGATTACTGGCAGAGCAAACAGAAATGTTCATGCAAAAGAATGAAGATTGGAGCTGCTTTTCTACATCAGTACTTCTGCTTTAAAATGATCACATACCCTATTTATACAAAATGATTGGGCCAAACCAGTAACAGGGAGGAAGTTTAATACAGCAAGAGCAATTTAGAAAAATACAGATGACAGAGAAAATGAGATGATTACCTACAGTTTCACTGAGCCTCAAACAAATACATGTGAACATAAGCATGCAGAATTAAGATAAACCAGAAAGATAAAAACCCTGTACTTTGCTGATCATCATGACTTCCTTCAGGCCTACCAGCCTGACTTTAAAACAACATCAGACCTCAAAAGGATTCATGAATCTATGATGTGCTGGTTTCTCCAAAGACAAAGAAGAAAAAATCACAGTAGAAGTCAGAGGCTTAAATAGTAAATTCAACAGGAGGAAGAGAGAGAAAAAAGTACATAACTAAAAATCTGTTCTGGACAAATACTTGACTTTTAAAAATTTTAATTACACATCAGAAAATACACTATCGGTTTTCAAAAATATAGAAATGGCATGGAAACCTGATTGGAATACGTTTGTCAGGGATGAGAAGGTCAGATCTGAAATATTTTCTATTGGTTTTATGCCAAAGGTAGTTTTTCTGGATCTCAGACTTTACATGTCTGTACAAAACGTGATAAGAAGGCTCAGCAGATTCCCTTCAGAAAGAATATTTCTGTGAAGAATTTTATGGTGCTATCCAGTTAGCCTTTTTGTAGCTGCAAAACTGTTCACAAAAATAGCTCACTGAGTTCATGTGCATTGAGCAGTTCAAGTGAAAAGCCATCAGTGGAACTGAATTAAAACCACAGAGCCAAGGTCTCTTCTGGTATAAATCATGTGCATTGCTATAATAAAGCAACACATAACAGAAGCAATTCTTCACACCACTGAATTTTGGCATGGGAGTTGGTCCCAGAATCCAAATCTTGCTACTTCAGATTCTGTATTTCTTAGCATGTAGGGAAACCTAAGCTGCAGTATGCTATAATCATTCTGTGACATTTGTGAATAGAATACATAAAACTTAGGATCTAAAAAAATAACACAAGCTGGGATTTGTCTTATTTTCTTTAATGGTCCTGGTCATACCACTAAATGCCATTTTCTTATCTGTAAAATGTAGTGGAGATATTGTGCCGTGTCCTGATTTTACCAGTTGAAGTCTTTTTTTTTTTTATAGTCATAAAATATATGTCAAGCACCATGAGCAACTCCTTTATGCCTTGCTTGCAGTGCTGCAATTAGGATCATACTGTGTCATATTCGAAGCTCAGTGACTGTTAAATGTGCTACGCCTGCATCACACTAACTACGATATCAGTCATTTCAGATGACCCTCTTGAAAATTGCTGCCAAAAGTTTATATGTCAGAAATCACTTTCAAAATGCTTATGAAGTGAAGAATTTTCACAGCTCTTTACCTACTTAAATGCTAAAAACTGTCAGTCAATGAAATCAGGCACGACAGTTTATGTTCTAAGACTCACTGTTCAAAGATTTGCTTGAACAATTATTCCTATCAGCTGTCAGCAATTGGGTTCTGTGTTCAGGCAGTTGCTCACCTTCATATTGTAATAACCACTAGAAGCTGCTACAAGAGATCCACCAGAACCCTAAGTATTATTTTTAAATGGGATGAATCAGGGATATGCACATCAGCATTACAGCTCTTGAATGTTGCCCACAGTGTGAGCTGCAGATTCAGTCCTGTGGCCCAGATGAGTGGTTGTTTTCATTTAGAGCTCTATACTGTTTCATCAGTGTTTTCAGTCCCAAGTAATAACACAAATATGAACCAGGTACTGAACATGTGAGATTTATTTAGAAATCAGTTTAAAATTGTTTCTATTTTTAAAGATGGGAGTTAGCTTAAGAGTTTGTTGTTTTAAGAATTTGTACACTGTAAACTTATCCTATAGTTCTGTTACCAAGGATGAGGTTTGGTCTATGACTGAAACTCTGTTTATCTTTTTAATTTTCTGGAAAAATATCCAAATCTGCTGTGCTAAAGGCAGGGCTTTAGTAACATGGCTGAGGTCCAAATCTAAGCCTAAAGAATCTATAGGCTATGGATTCTGATGGGAAATAATGCTTCTTGCTAATATGCATTTGTTCATTTGATAATACCTGTATAGCCACCAATATAGCGGTGAGAGTCAATACTTTTAATTAACTGCTGTTAATTAAAATCGACTCACTCTTATTCATAAGTTCAAGGCTGGATCAATGTCCTGTTACCATGACTGGCAAAAGTGCAGTAGGACTTTGTGTACCCTATTGCCAGCCTGGAACAAACCTTTCCATTTCTTCATGTCATCACATAATCTCAGTTTCACTGAAAAGTTTCCTCAGTACCATTGGTTCTTTTCAGGTCGGAGATCTTGGTGCTTGGGATCCAGAAAGCAAGCTTATCAGTGTCTAAGGCTGTCAACAGACCCTATCCAACAGATGTGCTCAGAGCATAATAAATGTATGCCTTTATGTCTGGGTTCTTCATAAAGCAAAGTCAGAATAATCCTACTGTTGTCATCTGTATTTTACATACTGAAAGACAGGTTCAGGTTCAGTGCTTTCGTCATTCTCAAAGGATTTTTTTATCTTATTTTATTTTATTTTATTTTATTTTATTTTACTTTTATTTTATTTTATTTGTTTGTTTTCCAGGAGATTCCCCCAGGCGCTAGGCCAGGGCAGGACTTCATGTGCTGTCCTAGGCGGAGGAAAATTGAAATAGAAAAGGGGGAGATCTGTGTTCCTGTTGTGTTCTGCTGCCTTTCGCATTAAACTCTCATTGGATAAACAGAAATAATGCTGGGCATGACTGCAGCCTAGCCACTATGTGTTTACGAGGGAAGTTCTTATAGCTTTTACAGGGGTGCTGACTAATTTTCCTGCTGGACCAGCTATGGCTGAAATAGAACTAAAAGAGGTTTCTTCCACATTTAAAGCTGTTTTGTTTGTTTGTTTGTTCTCCTGTGAACTAGGCTCTGTAACCCCAGGAAGAGTAATCAGCCACCAGGTCTTTCAGAGCAGTTCTGCCTTGCCTCCTGCAAGAAGGAGACGCAGCTTCAAGAGATCGTCCCTCACTAATGCATGGTAGCAATGAAGTCTTTGCACATAAGCTGTATCATAAAGCCTCCTATTAATACGGTCCTTCTAGATAGCAATAAACGTGTATATATTTCGGCATATAAATATTTACAGAAATAACAATATAGGTATAAAAAAGAGCCCTGGCTGATGTTAAATGAATGCGTAAGCCATGCATAGCAGATTCAGTGGGAACACCTTCACTGACTTTCATTAGCCTTCAACCAGGCTTTCCGCCCAAAACCAGCCTTTGAGATTCTCTTCTGGGTACACTGAGTTCTGGGAATCAGATTGCTGTTGGACAGGAGGAGAGACAAAAGCATTTCTAACAGTCTGCTCTTGTTTTTCTGTAGTCTGGTGAGGAGCCTTTTTGCTGTCTGGCCTAGCCATTTTAAACACCAAGTGTTTGGATGATATTTCTTTACCTTTGGCCTAGTTTCCCTGGCCTATCATAGTGTGTTAGCTATCAGAAAGACTCTAAAACACAGGCATCCAGCAGGAGAATTTCTCCAAGAACAGATCCAGTATATTTCTAATTGCACGATATGAAAATCTATTGTACCTAATGTTTGATTTAGATATTCCTCCACTGGCATCCTAATTCATGTAATCTTTTATTGCAGGCAAGAGATACTATATCTGAATCAAAGTAGTGTCTGCTTTTGAATGTCTGTTGCCCATATAAAAACAATCAAAAATAAAAAGATAACTGCTAAATTGAGACTGTGAAGGAGATGAGAGTAGAATTTCTTATTGGCCAGTAGCGACAAATGTGCTTGGGATTTGGTCAAATATAGTGCTGTATCACATACTTTAGTTTGATTGTCATGGTGGTTTTTTTTTTTTTTTTTGCCAAAGAATGCTAGAGACAGCCACAGAAGACCTGTAACTATGCTATTTACAACAAAGTTTTTGAGGTTCCTGACTACCTCGAGTGGTTGCCTGTCAAGAAAATAATGCAAAAGTAATTAGAAGATTGAATCCAACTAAAATTGGACTCCCCAAGCACTCCAACCACTGCTGTTGCTGGAGCAATAAATTTGCTTGAGAACACAGGAATCATTTTATGCTTTTAAGATGCTTTCCAGAGAGTCATGTGCCAAGTACATAGTGTAAAGATGTGGTACTCTGTGTATCCCCCAAAGTACACAGAGTGACGATAACTCCAGTATGAAGACCATCACCAGCCCTAATCATCAGGCTAAAGCAGACTTGCTTGAGAACATGTTTTATTAGGTCAGTGATGTTGATGAGGAATGTTACCATGAGTAGTGTAGCCTCTTCTGACAAGCAATTTTTTCTAGTTGGAAGCATACAAGGTAAAAAAGCAAGCCTTAAGTAAACCAGGCTGATTTAAGAATGGGATCTGTAGTATTATTAACAAGGATAGTCCTTCAGGAAGAAAAGTACTATCAAAACAATATTTACTGCATTGTCATTTTGACTACAGGGCTATTTTTTCTTTTGTTGCTTTTCTGATCACACCCCAGTAGGGATCAGCTCTGAGCTATCACTGATCCCAAAGTGGAATGCAATTCTACTTGTAATTCCTAGGGCAATTTGATGTGTGAAATCCCTGGATCAGTTAAAACTCCTGCAGCTGCTTCATGACCAGCAACAAAAATGGTGGTCAGACAGCCTTCTCAAAGCATTGTTTAATGGTGGGATCAAAGGATAGTTTCCAACAGCTGAAATACCTACATGCATGATTATTTTACTTGTGTCTTTCCCCTTTTTCTTGGAACCTGGCGATCTGGGTTTATTTATAAACTGTAGGAGTGGTCTTTATCCAAGTGCAATTTCTGAAGAGTAACTGCATTTTTTTTCCCTAAAGAAAGGTCTACTTTAAAAACCAGCTTGAAATCCTTTGCCTTCTCATTTTCTCTGTGACTTTCCTCCTTGACAACTTGGTCTGGTGAGTTCAGCAAGGGGTCAGCCCTTGTATTGCCTCTCAAGTGTTGCTAGACGGGGAATTATCTGAAGGCGTTGCATTCTTTTCTACTCACGGGAACTAGCCCTTTATTAAATTAATGCTATATATTTGGACTAACTTACAATATATTTAATACTCATGCACTAATACAGAATGACTCTTGAACCAATATGTTTACCTACTGCTATTTACAACCACTGGCAACTCCTGCTGTTGTAGTTTAGGTTTTTAAACCCGGATTTGCATTCTGTCCCAAGAGCTTACTGCCTTTCAGCAACGTCAGCCGGAGAAAACACTTTTATTGTTTTAGCTCAAATTCTCTGTCACTGTCAGTTTCTCCTGACTCTCTTGTGATAATGGTAAGCTCTGGCAAAGAGCATGGGGAGGGTGTTGATTTCTACAGCATGGTTTTCTAGAATTTATCTGTTAATCCAAAACATCAAAAGTCTTGTACAAGATAAAAGAAATATTTCTGCATTCTGTTTCAGGTCTAACAGTTGGGCTGGTCTCCACTATGAGAGCTGTGTTATTCTTTCTCATTAAGAGCCCTGGACACTACTTAAAATAAAATAAACCAGCGTGCCTCTAAAGTTTGCCAACCTATATTTTATTTAGGATCCTATTCTTTTGGCCAGATCCTATAACTGAGGCAACCTTCAGGATCTATGTGAAAGTAGGTTATTTTACAAAGTAGTGAAGATAAGGAATATAAACCACTTTATGTTTCCTTCAAATTACTAGCTGAAGAACTTCTGATACAAATGGCTTTTGGCAAAAAAAGTGCACAAGAATGGCATTATCCAGGGAAGAAAGAGACCATGATTAGGTACATATGGCAGTGATCCTTTAATGGTTTAAGTGTTGCAAGATACACCTGCAATTGCTCAAGCCCAGTAGTGTCACGTAGAGTTATGATGGATATGTTTGCCAGTATATAGCTCTAGTAAACTTTAGCAGCACAGTAACATAAACTGTGACAGTCAACCCCAACCTGCTAAGTTTTCATAGCTTGCTTACATTTGCAGACCCCTGTTGGCCCGTCACTATGGGGGCTCCTGGGCTGTCCCAGCTGGTGTGTCAGGGTGGCCTGGAGGAGAACGGTGGGTGTCCTCCTAGAAATCAGTTCTCAGTTGGTGGGGTCTCCAGCACTGTTCATCCCTTAGTGGTCCCAGAATAGAATAGAATAGTCCAGTTAGAAGGGACCTAAAAAGATCATCAAGTCCAGCTGCCTGACTGCTTAGTCTGAGAGCTGCCTTTGTGTCCCCTCAGATCTCTGTGACCGAGGGTCTTTTGTACTCTCTCATTCTGCACAGCCCAGTTGTTTTTTGTCTCTGGGGAGCTTGCTCCAGAACTGTTACACCTCTGCACTGTTATCCTGTTTACCCTCTAGCTTGCTAAATGTTAAACCAGAAGATTGCTACATGTGCTTAAACTAAGTCAACAATTTGTTTATTGCCTAAGGACTTAACTCAGCAATTTACTTAGTTCCTGTTATGCCACAAGAAATATTAAATAAATTTGTGCAGAGCTGGCAATTTCCATTTCATCTACCATTGGTTTATGATGTCTTGATGCCATAAGGAGAAAAAAACATGTTTTTTTTTTTTTTTTCCCCTCCTGGTTCTTCTGTATTGGGCTCCCCCCCTTTTTTTTCTTTTTCTCCTTTTTTTCCTGTTTTTTTCCTACTTTCCTCTGTTTCTTTCTTTTTTTTTTTTTTTCCCCAATATTCTCTCTTTCTCTCTCCTGCTCCAGAGCTTGAAGGACCTTTCATTTAATGAAAGGATAAGATAGAATGCTCTTGACTTGCCAAAGGAAAGTATTTTGTACTCCGTCTCTGCAACAGGAAGAACAATTCCTGAACTGCTTTTCAGAGCTCCCTTAATATCCAACCACATCTGCACAGTATTTTGTCCTCTGCGTGCTTCCTGTGGAGGCTAGCTTTTCGCTAGTTTGGATCCACTCTCATTTGCCTTGACTGCGGGATTTCTAGAGAAGCAAAAAGCAAGCAATTAAACAAATGTTCTCTTCCCTTTGCACCTTCTTTTCTCTTTCCAGATTACCCACTGGTTTTTATTTGTGGGCAAAACCAAGGAAGACTCTCCTTCCTTGTGGCCCAAGGAAACGAGGTTGTATTGCTTGTTAAAGTAGTTGTGTATTGAAATAATCAGTAGTTGAGAGCTGACTGGAATCAAATCCCTAAACACAGAATCAGGTTAAGTGGTTTGCATTATAGGATTGCTCAAAGTAGCTCATAAGGCACTTTGACATCACCCCCCCTGCCCCACAATGGAATGTTAAAGGACATATTTAAATTGGTCATAAAACAGGGAAAGTTAGAGTTTTACTAAGTGTTTAGCCAGTTCAAGTATTGCTTGTGATCCTTTCTTCATGCTGTAGCTCAAATTTCATTAGAAGCTGCTTTTCTAGCAACTTAAATAATCCTTTAAAATCCTTGTAAAAATGGAAAGCACACATGCTTGAACTGTTTTTCTTCTATTAAAGCACACATTGCACAAATGAAACTGACTTTCAGATTATGATTTGCGCAGTACTATATAACATAAATGTGTCTGAAGTTTATAGCACACCACGAACTGTTTCATACTTAGCACTTAAACTTGTGTTTCCACAGCAAGTTGTAATAACTGAAGATTTAATACAGAACCCGATATCTGGACAGTTATTAACATGGTTTTCTCAATATTTTACTGCCTGCTTGTAAACACTAGTTTATTGAAATGTAATAGTATGTTCATGGTCATATAAACTGTGAAAGAGAACAGGTTGTTTTCTTTGCCAGAGGTACTGCACATATAAATGAAAAAGTCTAGACCTTGAACTTAAATATCCAGTTCTATGTGCAGAAAAAGCAAATCCCTTCCTACCACACTATTTCGACCTTGTGTAGCTGTTCAGGCTTTTTAATAAATAGCCAAAGGAAGTTGCTTCTCTGGAGATCTTTTTTGTTTGGTTTTGTTTTTTTAAGCTCTGCTATTCCCTCTAAAGAAGTGTGGTTCCCTCCCTTCCCCTTTCAAAACCTGTAAAATGGAGAAAGGACACTTCAATGTACAGTGTTATTTTTACCACCGGGTCTTGTGCCAACAGAGGCAAAAGGTTTAATTCTATTACATTGCATATATTAAAAATTTTGTTTTAAAGATTTCTCCTTTCACTCTTTGTTGCCTTTGATTATTATTTTAGGACAAGAACTTAGCAAATATATCAATCAAACAAAAAGGGAATCAATATGGATAGATTGAAAAACTCTTGCCCAGGTATTGAAGCCAGGGAAATTTAAGACTGACCATTGTTTTCTTTTTCTCTAGGTTATCCAATAGATATAAGACTTAGGCTAGAATGTTAGGGACATACTTTCATCCACCTAATAGAGAAAATCCCAGCTGAACTGTCAAAAGATAAACCATAGCATTATTCTTTTTTTTTTTTTTTTTTTGGTAAAAGTAATCTATCTTGGCCATTAGAAAGGGGGAAAACAAGAATTAGTGGTTGTTCTGAGAAGACGATGTCATATCTTAACCTGCCACCTCTGCAAAACTGAGGTCCCAAATCTATACAAATGAAATCAGCTTTCACATGTTTTTTTGTCCAAACTGTCACTTTCTTAGGTTGTTCCTACATTTTGAGACTTAAAGAGATGTCTTTCAGTGCTTCCTCTGTAATCCATGGCATACAATTTCCTGCTTTCCAGCTACTGTTCTTTGGCTAGATCCTATGTTTCAGATCTCCTTCACAGATGCTTTTCTTGCTTTGTCTCTGCTGAGAAGCAGAGCCAGACTCTCACTGATGAAGGATGCTTCCTATTTGCTCCGTATGTATCAATTTTACTCTAAAAAGAGAAATCTCTTATTAAATTTAGTGTACAGCTAACATCAAACACTGCACAGCTGCTTCATATTGGAATTGTATTGGAATTTTAGACACCTGACCATAACAATTTATTTGATGGAGCTTTAGATCTAGACATTAACATACCACAGATATGTCCACCTTGCATATCTGATAACTTCTGAAAAGTTGAGATGCACAGAGGCATTACCAATGCTTTGGATGTCTTGCACCTTGGGGGGAAAAGTAAGGAACAAAACAAAGAAGTAAAAAGTAGAACATTACCTTCATAAGACAGAAAGTAAGAAGACCTATTAGGCTAGTCACTACTGTCACAGAATTCTCATACCAACAGTGAAACTTTGTGTGTGTGTTTGTTAATGTCTTGTAGAGGCAAAAGAAATTTCAAAGAATTCCTCCTGGTCCTATTTTTTATATTTTAGTCTACAGTACTAAAAATACACAGTGAAGTATTAAAAAAGAAATCTAAAAAAAGAACAAAATTTCCTGCAGAAAAAGAGTAACTTATTTTTAGTGTTATGCATGTGAACTATTTGTTAAAACTGCAATTGTTTTTTCAGTGTGAGGAGGCATTTTCTACGTTTACAGGCAGAATATATATTAAAAAAAAAAAAAAAAAGGAAATGTCTGCTACCAGTCTATTTTACTACTAGCTTGTTTACAACAAAAAAGAGCAGAGTGATTCTCTGATTCAGGTGGTAGATATTTTTAGCTCCAGTCAGTATATCTATCCTATATTATGAGTTTATACTAAATGTAAATACCAGACGAACTGTAACTACAAGACTGCAGAATATGCAACAAAGATGCACAGTACTGCATTCACTAGTCAAAAACATTGCTAGCCTTTTGTCCTTTACAGTGACATTTTAAAGAACCTAACAGGATCTGAAAGGGCTTGTGTAATTATGTTCTTTTTTTTTTTTTTCCTAGTATAGAATAGAATTGTCTGATAACAAAGTTTAAAAAAACCCATGCAATAGCAGGAAGTGATTTTTTAATGAAGTTTTCTCATTTAAGTTTCCTATCCTTGCCTAAATAAATCAGCTGATATATGTCTTCTGTTAATATAGTGGCAGATATCTTTCACAAACAGATAGGTATTCTCTATATTCTAGCATGTCATGAGATCTCCTATGTGTGGACAGTGTATAAGGGAATGTAGAGGGGCTTTGAGCAGAATCCAAGCATTTTAATACTCCTCAGTCGCCTCCAACACTCTGAGGCTGCAGTTCATTTCCTTCCACTCTCAGATTCCTAACCCTGCAAATGTACGGCCAACACCGTATTGTTTTTCGCAGAAACTGCTTTTGCTCCAAAAGAATTGCAAGACTGGTGGCCAAACATCTGATAGCTGCAGCACAGCTTTTTAACATGGGGGTGATTTTTGCAAGCCTTAGCTTTGACAGCTCCAGGCATTCTGGAATCATAACCCTGAGCATGCCATCAATTTAGAAACATTTTTGTTCTTCTTCTTCTGAATTTGGATTCTTAATTACTTGACTGAAGGAACTAGGACTTTAAGGAATATACTCTGAAGTCCAAAATACGTTTTCTGACATTCCAGACTTGGGATAAATAAAGCTTGTGCTTTTTGTAGGCTGGCTTGATGTCATCCTCTGGCTCAAATGAGCTAATCTGTACCATTAAATTAAAATTGCAGATATTTTGGCAGTTTCTTCTGCATATATATTTAGAGTAGAAAAATGCAGGAAGAGATTTCATTAACATAAATGACAACAGCACATGAAAAATTAGGGCCTGCAGTCTAGTTAAAAACAATACTGCAGAGAGAAGTCTCTTTCGAATCTGTCTGTGTAGGATTAAAGTTTAAAAACCTCTCATAATTACCTTCAATGTGAACTTATTTTTCATATCAGCATCTTATTTTAAAATATACAGGCATGCATAAGAAATAAATCCAAGGAAAGTATGCAAAATATGTGTTATTATGGCTCATTAGTGCTCGATACACATTCCAAGTATAGAAGATACTATCATCCTGCTCCTGGGGGACTTCAGTTGGAAAAAGAGAGAGGGATGTAATGTAGAAACAGAGCAGTCTGTGAAAGAGTCAGCATCTAGTCAAATGCCATGTGCTATCGTTTACACTTTGAAACTGAGATCTTAAAGTCCTATCAAACAAGAAAAGCTGTGCTTCATGCTTCTTTACCACAAGTGTAAAATTTGCACAAACTGCAAGACAGTAAGGATCACCTTCCACCATTTGTTCCTGAGCAGTCAAACGTTCCAGTCCTGATATAGTAACTGTATATACCTGCTCTATGCAATATAGATGATTACTTAGGATGAGAAGCAATGGAAAACTGACCACAGCAGATTCCCCCTTTTTCAAAGTCCAGCCCTTCTGTCTTTTCCCATTGCTAATTCTCAGCTTCATCTTTCAGTCTTGTCATCAAGGACATAAGTGACCAGCGTATTTTTTGGCCGACAAATTCACCTGTATCTGTTTGAGAATAAAATGACCAGCAAAAGATGAGATTTAACACTGCAATAGTATGTGTACTGATATAAAAAAAGTTACTCACTTTAGAGGTTTCAATTTTCCCTTTTCAGTCTTGTTACTATTGTTTTGACAGGCATGTTGAAACTATAAAAAAGTTACTACTCCACTAATAGTATAACATTTTTTTTATGTTTCAAGGCCAAGGCTTCTCTTGACCTTGCTGTTATGTCTATGAAGTCTAGAAAGCTGGTGGAGCTTTCTAGCTGGTAATTCCTACAATGTCAAGAAAGTGCGACCTGGCAGTGAGCAGGTTGATTTTAGCCCACATGTATGTATGTCAAGGCTGGGTGAAGAAATGTAAACCTTGAACAGAGTATTGACAAGTCCACTAAGGAATAAATGCTGTGTACAAACAGGCTCAGAAAAATCATAAGGTCCTCATTTTGTTATGCTGGCACAGACTGCTGATTTATCTTGAAAGTGTAAGGCAGAATTAGGGTCTTAAATTCCAATTGTATTTTCATTGAGTATCACCACATGAACTGATGTATTAAAGTACAAAGCATACAGAAATCAAACTCAATAAAGGCACAACAGTAGACCTGTTTTTTACACATATGTACTACTGATTTTATCGTTCTTACTATTTTTAAGATAGAACATAGTTGTACAACACAAAATTAATTATCCCCCCTATATGTAGCTGTAATAGCACTCCTAATGATGTCTGTCTGAGTAGGAATATAATAACTTACCAAGGAAATGCGATGTGTTTTATCTACCTACTTATGTATCTAATAAGCTACAAAATCATTTGGTAAGATCAATATTATAAAATGTCTGGATATCTCTAATGTACTTATTATATTATACATTTTTTCAGACAATTCTCATTGTCTTCCTACCCAATATTATTTGAAGGCTGAAAGGACAAAAGAAAACATACTGTAAGTTTGTTGGCGCTTCACTGATAGATTATAAAACAAAAACAAAAACAAAAAAATTACGATCTTTTGATCTTGAAACAACACAACCTAAAAGCTTTTTATTTTTGGCAGGAATCCCAGACTCCAAACATCATTCAAAGGATATATTTTTTGTGACATATTGTTTGATGCTCTACATCCTTTTATAAATTTGTATTTTTTGAATTTATTTGTTATACATTGGTGCTTCCCATGAATATTTTCATGTTGAACTTTGACCATTTCTTTGAGGGAATAAACTTTTGGACATTTAAAATAGCATTTTAAAGAAGTCTTTCAATGTAGAAATATCAGAACTTGGAGAAGCAGAAATTTGAAGTGGAACAAAAGTAATCCTTCTCCTTTGCTAGAAGAAACTGAAAAATTTTACACTAAACAAAGTGGTATTGTATTATGATCAAGAAGAGAGATGGATACTTGAGAGAGGGACAGCAAGAACTATTAGAAATTAGCGCTAGAAAAACTGTCTAGACCAAGCTTACATGAGTAGAGCTGTCTAACCAACACATGGATTTTCAATTTCTTTTCTCTTTGTGTCTTATTATTATTAATTAATATTGAACATAGTTAAAGGGTGAAGACAAACTCCTTTGGCAATAGTGAAATACATACTGTGGATAAATAGTGAATGTACATAGTGGCATATATGAAAAAATAGAAAATCCTTGTGATCCAGCATTTCAGTAAGTGCAAATCATGTAAATATTTAGCTTCAGCCAACTTTAATCCAATGAAAATAGTGGGAAATTGATTTACTGCAAATAGTTTTGATATTAGTGCATTTTGAGGCCTTGCAAAATTGTCATGAAAATTTACTGGCCCAGATGCAAATGTCTATTTGCCTGCCTTTTTTTGTAATCAATCATCAAGGTGAATTAATAATTTTTATTCTCTGCATTACAAAATATTATTCATTTCAGTAAGTTGCATAAGCAAAAATTTGCCAGCTGCTATACTAGAAATACATATTTCTACATGTTTAACTTTGTAAATAAATTGTATTTGTAGTTCTATAGGTTGCTCATGTGTTGGGGAAGTAATGAGCATTGAAACTGAAATAGGGCTGAAATAGATTGCATAAGGATTACATAAAAATGATATATATATATTTTTTAATTTTAGGAATGTTACAGATGTGCATAATAGTAATGTTAGCCGCTTGAGTGACCTAACAAGTAGGTTTTAGATGAAATAGAGAAATGTATCAAGAGAAATATCTTAGAGAAATAACTTTAGAACTTTAATAACAATTTGTTATATTTTTTCATAAATCAAAATTATCGTATTTAAAATGATTTCGTATCACTGGTGCAACACTACTGATCTGTCAGATCTCTCTGCATGCATGAGTGCAAGGTCTATGACTAGGAGATATGTCTGGATGGATTTCACAGATAAGAGGACTGCTGATGATTTGAGTGGTCTAACAATATACCTGGAGTGCACAATGTGGAGCAATATAATAAATATACTATATTTTAATAACCATAGTGAGTTGGCTCTGAGAAGGTTCAAACACCTACATAGCTCAGCACATTACTTTAGGTCCTAGGAACAGACTAGGTTTCTCGATAAATTGGCTTGCTAACCTGTCTCTGGGATTCTTATGTTTCTTTTGCAGACTTGCATCATACCTTCCATACCACATATATGTGTAGATATTTAGAGTAAATGATCCAAAACCTTGCTGGAATTCTTGGAAGAAGCCCATATCTGGAGATTTGTTAGGGTACAGTAGATCCCTAAACTTGATTTGGATTGAGAACCTTAACCTATTTTTTATTTATTTGGATATCAACACAATGATGTGAGCTGGGTTTATGTCATGGTTTTGGCTGGGATAGAGTTAAATTCTCTTTGTAGAGGCTCACACAATGCTGTGTTTTGGATATTTTGATGAAGATAATGGTGATGTTTTCAGTTGCTGCAGAGCAGTGTTTGTACAGAGCCAAGGACTTTCCAGCTCCTGGTGCTGCCCTGCCAGCGAGGAGGCTGGGGGTGCACAAGAAGCTAGGAGGGGACAGGACCAGGACAGCTGACCCAAACTGACCAAAGGGATATTCCATACCATGTGATGTCATGCTGAGCAATAAAACTGGAGGGGCTGGCCGGGGAAAAGGGGGGGCTGCTGCTCGGGAACAGGCTGGGCATCGGTCAGCGGGTGGTGAGCAATTGCATTGTGCATTGCATTGTGTACACTTGCTTTGTATATCCTTTTACTATTATCATTATTATTATTATCATTATCATTATTTTCCCTTTCTTTTCTGTCCTATTAAACTGTCTTTATCTCAACCCACGAGCTCCTTTTTTTTCCTTTTCATGATTTCTCCTCCATCCCGCTGGGGGGGGAGGGGGAGGAGTGAGCTGGGTGGTGCGTAGCTGCCTGTGGGGTTAAACCACAACAGTTTAGAAGTAACAGTGTGCAGAGATGGATTTTGTTTTCAGTTCTGAGTTTAGTAAAATTTCAAGTAGAGCAACTTTTTGGTTGTGAAGCCCAGTCCTCCATCATGCACTTTGGCGCATCCACTTCTGCGCATTAAACTCTGTGGTGTCCTGGACCTGGGGTGGCATATGGCAAGTAAGATTGAGAAATTATGAGTTGTCCTAAAATTTCAAGACTCCTTTTTACACAGTAAAGAATCTGACACATAGAGAATTGGGTCTTTATTCATACCCTCTTTGTCTTATTCTGAAATGATGGTAGTAGCTCTGATGAAATCAAACATTATAGATTAATTATATAGATATTCCATATCTAAGGAGAAGATATAGAACAACTTGTCCAAAGTTAAAGTGTGTTAATTCAAGAAAGACCATAACTATATATATTAAGAAAAACAAATCACAGGAAAGAAATCCACGTTTGTTTTTTTTTTCAGACGTAATAGCTTTCTATGTGCTAGCAAACAGCTACTTCAGCATTTATGTGGCTGAATGAAGGAAATCAGTTTCAGCTACATTATTGAAAGCATTCTATATGTCACCAAAATGAACAAGAAAAATCTGTTTTGATGCCAAACAAAAAAAATTTCATGAATTTGTCATTTGATGGTGTAGAGCTGGTTGAGATGCCAGAGAGGGATTGTTGCAGGAAGATCCATGTCAGTGATAGGGCAATAAGGTGGGTGAGGAACTTCAGTTTTTGGAGGAGAGAGAAGGCGGACAGTAAGAAAACTGAGCTGGAAGCAACAGAAGGGCAAGAATCAACAGATACCTAATGGTCCCAGAGAAGGTTCGTAGTTGTTTGAATTACTAATGAAAATCAAATTACTGTAAGTAATATGCTTTGTAAGGCTACAAGCTAGTTGTAACAATAAAGAGGGAGAAAAAACAGAACAGAACAAAACAAAACAAAACAAAACAAAACACCCCCATTTATTTGCACTTATAAAAGCATTTTCATTGCAAAGAAATGTCAATGATCAAGAAGGTATCTATGTGAGTGTTTATGACAGCAATGGCATCTGCCAAAGGAAAGAATATTTTTCACGTTCAGGTGGGTGATGCCAGAAGTGGAGATTAACTTTCGATTTGGATTATATGGTATCATTTTCTTTTTAACACCACTGATTTAAATATAGGGCTTGGGCTATGCAAGAGCGAGGAGGAGATAAACTGTATCATTAGCATCATTCTAGTAACACCATCTGCAGAGAATACCAAACACCTTTCTACTTAGCAGGGGAAAGTAAATGTAACTGTACTGAGATTTGAGTGTCTATTAACAGCTTGTCCAGCGGCTGAGATTAGACTAGTCTCACATTGCTTGATCTGTTTCAGTCATGGAGTGTTCTGCTTAATATTAAGCTAATCGTTGTTTATGAAGAAAAGAAAATCATAAATATCTGCAATAAATCAGGCTGACCTATAGTATATGAGGTCCATGCCTGATCACAGACAGAATTTATTATTTCCTTTCTCTAGTATCAACACACAAGACGAACTTTCAACAGTTCTGGCATTTAAACCTAAAAATTAATGTTTGCTTTTCTTCTAGGCTTCTCAATGTTGTTTTTTAATATAAATAATTTGTCTGCATTTTTCCTAGCAAGACAGCTGCCAAATGGTCCTTTGCTGCTGTAGGAAGCATTGCAGTCCATGCTATAAGAGATTTAACCTCTTCTGAATTTCCCACAAAAAAGTAAAAAGGTACATATTTCAGATTGTCCAACCAGTATAGATGACTCACATATTTCTCTCTGAGAATCAATGTACAGTAACACAGTAGTTACTAACGTAATTTCATCCACATTGGTACTCTTTGGTGTTGCATTTTGAAGCTGTTTGGGTTAGTTTCTTTTGGATTTTAGTCACTACATTGCCTCTAAAACTCAATAGTAATGAATAAAACCTTTCTGCTTAGCCAGGGTGTGCCAGAAATATTATTTTGGGCTCCAGTTGGTTAGGATTCAGCATAGTCTCTCTCTGTCCTACTGCTAACATTTCATGTGTTGCTGCAGGACAGTGTCACTGCGCATTCACTTATGATCAACTATGTTAACTCAGAGTAAAGCATGGCCTGGTTTTTATCCCAGTTTTATGAGTGTGAGTCAGTGTGGACTAGAACATAGCTGAGTGACACTGATTTGCACATCTGTGAAATTCTTGCAAGTCCTGACCCAACCGAATTCTGAGGCCATGACATGCAGAAGTCAAGCCTTCAGATGAACCTTGAAAGCATACGCTTAAATGCTACTGATTTCTTTATGATTTAAATGCATGCTTAATGTGCTTCCCTGAATATAGGCTTTGAGCTGCACTGAGATAAAAGGAAGCTGAGGGTGTCAGTTGCCTTGCATGATTTTGGTCTGGTTTAGTGATGTGGTTTAACCTGGCAGGCAGCTAAGCACCACACCTCAGTGGGGTGGGGGAGAGAATTGGAAAAAAAAAAAATGAAAGCTTGTGGGTTGAGATACAGTTTAATAGGACAGAAAAGGAAAGGAAAATAATAATAGTAATAATAATAATAAAAGAACATACAAAGCAGGTGATGCACAATGCAGTTTCTCACCATCTGTTGACCGATGCCCAGCCTGTCCCTGAGCAGTGGCCCCCCACCCCAGCCAGTCACCCCAGTGTTATTGTTCAGCGTGAGGCCCTGTGGTATGGGCCATCCCTTTGGCCAGTCTGGGTCACCTGTCCTGGTCCTGTCCCCTCCCAGCTCCTTGTGCACCCCCAGCCCCCTCGCTGGCAAGGCAGCACCAGGAGCTGGAAAGTCCTTGGCTCTGTGTAAGCACTGCTCTGCAACAAACAAAACCATCGCTGTGTTATCAACACTATTCTCATCTGAAATCTAGAACACAGCATTGTGTGAGCCTCTACAAAGAAAATTAACTCTATCCCAGCCAAAACCATGGCATTTAGGAATTATAATGTTGGAGAGTTTGTGGAGATATTCTATGATTCTATGATTTACTCACAGGAAAGCAAAAAAATCCTTCTTCGATGTTCATTCAGCTGCAATAGTAACAGTCTAAACTTGAGCATTTCAGGGACAGTGGTAAAATTTCTATTGACCTCTATAGTTCAGGGGCTAGTATTTATAAAGGAATATATGTGATAAAAAATATAGCTACAGGTTTGACTGAATGGGTAGTGAAATAAGAGGTCAGATGTAGTCACAGTGATAAACAAATGCAAGTAACTAACAAAGTTTACACAGGTGTCAGTCAATGCATGATAATTCGCTAGAAATATACTCTAAGCTATGTGTTCTGCACCTTTGTTTCACATGAACTAAATGCAATGGTACTGCCAAATGCTGTGTGAACTAAGTCAGGTTTAAGATTTCTAGTCACCCAGGAAAGTACATTTTCGAACTACACGAAAGATTGATTTAAAGCAAATGTTAATCTCAACTACTTTATCAAACTAGAATAATACATACTTATTTTAAACACATTTATTTCAGTAAAGAGAACAATTGGATGCTTTTGCCACTGTAACCTTAGTAACTTTCCAGACTGCTGTGCTTTTCTTAGTTGACTGCTACTATTAGAACTCCATGCTAAAAACATCTTGTAGTAATTTTCTATTCTGCTTTTCAAGGGGGTTATGGAAATATAAAACTTCAAACTTATCTAGAACAAAAATGATACAATTTCTGAAAAGAACAAGGAATAACTTCTTTAAAAGTGAGTCTTCTCTTCACATGTATTCTGGATATTCTCTGAAGAGATTTTGTGTAGTACAAAGAAGAGGGTAGGCAAGCTATACATTGAGAAGACAATATAATTCAGACAAAACTTACTGGGCTTCCCATGTGCACAATGAAATGGGAAAAGAGAAAGCTTTCTTCCATGCCTTTTTTGATTTCAGGTGTAAGTCAAATTGCTTGTCTCATGGCTTCCCTGGATCTAAGGGGTTGTAGACTGCAAGATTCATCCCTACACATTATGGAAATTTTGTTAGCTGCTCCAGCGGATATGTCATCACCACACGTCTGGGCTGGTGGGATATTTTTGATAAGTGTTTGTGCTTAGTTGCAGATGTTATGGAACTTTCAAATCTTTGGATCACTGAAAAAATATTTCCTATTTTCATAGGACGAGAGGATGTAGAAAGTTTTCATAGGGAAAAAAAAACACACACAAAATCAATAGCTATATAATCATTCTTCTTATATGACTGACAAGTCCATGAAAATTGCCTTCATGAAGCCCGTTGTGGTTTAACCTGGCAGGCAGCTAAGCATTACACAACCGTTCGCTCATTCTCCCCCTCAATGGGATAGGGGAGAGAATCAAAAAGGTAAAACTTGTGGGTTGAAATAAAGACAGTTTAATAGGACAGAAAAGGAAGGGAAAATAACAATAACATTAATAATAATAGTAATAATAATAATAATAAATATATATACAAAGCAAGTTACATGCAATGCAATTGCTCACCACCTGCTGACCGATGCCCATCCTGTCCCTGAGCAGCAGCTGCCCTCTCCCAGCCAACTCCCCTCAGTTTTATTGTTCAACGTGAGGCCCTGTGGTGTGGGACGTCCCTTTGGCCAGTCTGGGTCACCTGTCCTGGTCCTGTCCCCTCCCAGCTCCTTGTGCACCCCCAGCCCCCTCGCTGGCAGGGCAGCACCAGGAGCTGGAAAGTCCTTGGCTCTGTGTGAGCACTGCTCTGCAACATCCAAAAACATTGCTGTGTTATCACCATTATTTTTCTCCTAAATCCAAAACATGGCAACATACCAGCCACTATGAAGAAAATTAACTCTATCTCAGTCAAAACCAGGACAAAACCTCATGCTCTTGACTAATAAATACAGTAGCAATAAGAAATACTTATAATATTGTATAAATTTGGCATTTCACGCCAAGTCATATATTTCCCACCCTTCCAGGAAAACCTGGTACAGAGAAATAACAAGAGAAAAAATCAAAATGCCATGTTAAATCTCTGATGGAGATAGAAATACAAAAATCTTCTCTTGTCTTTATTAAAAAAAAGTGGTAGTTCTTGTTTTCCAATGTTAAATTTAACACTGGAAACACTGCTAAAACCAGCGCATTGTGTCTTGAAAAATAACTGAGTCTTACCTTGCTTGAAGTAATTTTCTATCTGCTTCAGTCACCAGTTCAGTTGTGTTTGGACATAGGATTAAGACAGGAATATAAAAATAAAATTGTTGCTCTGATACTTCTTCAGATATTTTTTGTTCATTATCTCTCATTTTGGACACAATGATGGAGCACTGCAGGTAGGTCAAAATAGGTAGGTCAAAAATAACACCGAGACTTAAGTGAACTGCAGAGGCTAGAAAAGTCGGGTGATGAAATGGCATTTTGTAATTTGCCTTGTGCAGGGCATTACCTATAGCTGAACCCTGGGGGTCCTCCTGCCCTGATGAATGCAAAGCTGCCGCAGCTGCATGCCCCAGCCCCAGCCAGCAGCGAGGCTGAGCACGTATCGGTCGATGCTGTGCGCGAACACATGGACACACGTACGCACACCCTATGAGTTCCTCTGGTCTGCAGAACCTCCCTGCAGTAGCTGTCTCTGACCTCTTCTCCTACTCGCTGGTTAGCTGGGCTTGACCTTTGCTAGCTTTTGAATGCAGAAGTTCAGAGGATGGACTGCATTCCCCACAGAAAACTGTTAGACAGGATTTAGTAAGAATATAGGACTGACTGCAGTGGTAAGTGCTGGGATCAGACCAATGTACCAACCAGCCACCTGTTTAAAAGCAACCGGTTACTTTTAGTGCCTGTTCCCTCTATTTTCCTGTCTTTGTTCCTCCCTGATCCACCCTGATCCTCTCCCTTTCCGTGTCTTTAGTCATTCCCATAGCATCCCATAATAAGTTTCACATATTCCCACAAATCCACTTAAAGCATCCCATATCAAGTGTTACATACTCACAGGACTTACTTCCCCCTGTATCTAGGTAAGCAGGCTTACTTATATTTTTTCTGGCTTGCAGCCGGGGCACCAGGGTCTGTCCTTCATTAAAACCACCAGTGCTCCGGTGTGGTAAGCCAGCTCACAAGCAGGGGACATCTTACCTGCTCAACATCACTGCTCCTTGCTCTAGCTGTACCTGGCTTGCATTTGTGGGTGCCTGAGTGATGCAGGCATGGAAGGGGCGTCTCCAGGTATTCTTACAACCACTGCATGCTGCCTTAAAATGCTCATACAGTTTGTGCTACAAGAGCATGAGGGAGGACATAGGTGGGGAGGTGTGAGCAGAAATAATGGGCTTGTCCTGAAAAACATCTTGAAGGTCTGAGCTCTCCCACATGTCCAGGGCAGCTGAAGGAGAATATACTTCACTGATGGTGAAAGCCTTGCCTTGCAATGAACTCATTTAGTATAAAATGGAGCTGACCACGTGGATTGGAGGAGCTGTACCACAACTCTAACTACCCACATAATTTAGAGAACCATTTACCTGTGCTTCACAAAGACAATTTTGGGAAAGTGAATGTGGGTGCTAGGCATTAGTATATATGTTATTTGAGCTATGACTACAGGAACCAATACTTTTCTTTTACACCACTGACTCTGCAGAAAGACAGCAAGCAAAAGCCCGTGGAAGGAGATGTTCCAGAACTGACCTTTATCCTTAAGCTAAGTTACGGACTTCAGCCCTCATCACGCCCCAGAGTAGTCCCTTCTTGTCTTAATCATCTATATAGATGGGAAGACATTAATGTTTAAAAAGATAAATGTAGTAAGATTGACTTTAATGTGGTGATTGTCTATATGGTTACTTTTTTTTTTTTTTGGTCTCAGCACCTGAGGACAGTCTGAGGTGCATGTTATAAGGTTGTAAGAGCTTATGCTATAGAAACAGAGTAGAAAGGCTCTATTAAGATTGTCAGTTTTAAAGTAAAATCTCATTTAAAAAGTTGTTGATCATAGCTAAATTGTATGACATAAAATGTCAGCTATTTCTCCCTTAAACAAAGGTAAACAATTACCTAGAAAGGTCCAACAGGCAAGGTGAGAGCATAGCAATGCAGGCTTTCTTCATTCATATAAAACAACAACAACAAAACAAAATAAAACACTCAGCATAAATTATTTCTGGAATCTATTTGCTGTGCTGGCAGATGACAATGATTATGCTAATTGTAGTTATATTTTCTGCAGAAGCTTATGGATAATGTATGAAATTAAAATATTGCTTCAGATTTTGTTTGTCAGATGTTAAAATTACAGAGCAGAAAACTTTATATGAACTTTTTGAGAGCAGTAATCTCAGGAAATGGGCAATTCAAGTTTAGCATTGCTTTGGCATTACATTCTCTTTGCAGTAAAATGCTGAACAGATGTGTCTGATAGCAGTTGTAACCTATTCAGAAGGAAGACTGCCAGTGCTAACCTACCACTGGTAGAAAGCAATAAAGTGTCTCTGGAACCTGTTCACTACATATGGTTTGCCTGAGGTTACTGTCTTGCCTCTCGTACAATGTTACCCAATAAATCACAGAAAATATGGATTCATTTTGAGCTTGAATGACATAAGACCAAAAAAAAAAAAAAAAAACCCAGATTTTAAGGACTGCAGAATATTTTCAATATTTTCATTTCAGACATGAAATAGGCCATTTATAAGGCTAAATTGTTTTAAAAAATCAAACTAAAACAACCCCCCTAATATGTCTTTCTTGTTGCCCAATTTACTTATTTTCTTTTCAGAAAGAAATGCTATTGCAGCCAAGACTTGCACATCTGCTGTGTTAATTATCAATATACTACTAAGTCCTCAATTTCCTTACTCAAACATAATTCTTCAAAACATTATGAGAAACAATGTATTTAGGAGTATATCACTTGGGGATTTGATGTACTGTTTGACTTAGATTCTTTCACTCTGGCCAGATGGAGTTCATAAGAAGATGTGGGGGAGGAAGACTCTAAACTATTGCCAAAAAATCTTTACTCCACATGCAAGACTTGCAAAAATGGTAAAGCAACAGGTTATCCAATACTGGCCTACAGGGAGAAGAAGCATAGATTTTACATATAAATCAGTTATGTCCTTAGTGTAAATTCAAAGGTAGTTCTACTCCATACTGCAGAAAGTACGCTTCACATAATTCTCTTTCAAAGGAACTATTTGATTAATCCATTCCTGTACCAGTTTCTACAATGGTAGTAATGTAAGATGCCATGAAGGAATAGGTATGGAGTCAGAGTCTTCCTACAGTATCTATTGGTTAGGAAGACATGACAGAGGAAAGCTATAAAAGGTAAAAAAGTCTTTATATTTGATTTTAAATTGCTTTCATTTGAAAAGATGTACAGTTTCAGTATACTTGGGTATCATCATGTATCATCTATGTCTGAGCCTGGCACCTTGCGCTGCTTTTAACTTGAGAGAGGAGCCACCACTTTCAGGCTTCTAGTAAGCCTGTTAACCTGTGCAACTTAATTGTTTTCTCAATTTATCTCTTTGTTTACTGGACACATGATCCTCCTCAAAGAGTATAAAATGCCCTGGAATTCAGTTGCCAGGAGTCAATCCTGGGTAAAAAAGGCATGTATGTTCATCTGGGCAATGGGATGAGATACAGAGGATGCATCTTTGGGTCTAGGTATGCACTGGGTATGTGTACCTTAGACCATCTTACTATACACCTCATGTGGATGTGTCCTTTGGGGTATGCAGAGATTTGATGTGAATGAATTTGCTTTGAGGTCAAAGAGATTTTTCCTCAAGAAATATATTAATTTATTACACTATATTATATCTAAAAGTCTATATTTTTAAAATACGTAAACATTCTTTAGGCCTTCAGAAAATGTTTATTAAAAAGAACTGACTATATAAATAATTTTAGGGAAAATGTGCGTTTACTGTGTCCTACAATTAAGATTGCTTTACTTTTCATCTTAGCAGTTCTTAAAGAACAAAACTTTTGCTCTTTAGGCCCAATGGGCCTCATTCCTAGTTGTCATAAATCAAGCCAAAGTAGCTCAGGGGATTTATACCAGAGAAAGATCTGCACCACCAGGTAAAATTATTCCCAAAGGAAGGTTCTTGGTGTAATTCCAATGAATTCACTGAATAAATGTGTCCATTTAAGCACATGTTCAGATATAGATTAATCTGGTTTCCTCAAACGGGATGTTACTGGTTTTGCAGAAAGATTTCTACTACGCTATTTCCTGTCTACTCACTGGCTGCAAAAGAACTAATATGATGCCTAAAGTCACACAGCCAGTGTTATTATCTTTTTACTTTACACTACTTTTAAAACTGCGAAATGCAATGCCAGTAAATACAAGTTTGGTTATCTCAGTAAACTTTTTTATAAGTCTTTATGAGTTGCTGTTAGAAAATATATACCTGTTCCAACCAATTTTAAATGCAGTCTGTAGTCTAGCAGAAAGATATTCTTTATCTTTTAAATTATCATCTCTGTGTGTTGACCTAATATCTACACAGAGATGGAAAAAAAAAGCTTTTGGAATAAAATAGTAAGTTACTAGGAGCAAGAAGTATGTTGGGGATTAATTTGGTCTTGCTTTTTCTCCTGTAAACAGAGCAGAATAAATCGTAAATATTCTTGAGTTTTTGTAGTGCTTCGAAACTGCTGATGTCGTTTACAAGCACATTTCCTCTACTTTTCCACCTTCAAAATGGTGCAACAGTGTCGTCGGATCAGATGGTTGAGTCATGACATACACCAATGTGGTTAAATCATGCTCCTTTTATTACCCGAATAGCGACATTCTTATACTTTTCGCAGCATGCGGAAGCAGCGCTGTAATTGGTGGCACGGCCGGTGCATGCGGCCAGCAGGCGCTGATTCTACTACGCTGATTGGGTCTGCATTGCCCAGCACGCGTGATGCAAAGCATTCTGACATTGGTACTTAGTTTCTTCTGCTGCTTTCCTCCCATACTGGAGGAGCTGATTTTGCAAATTGCAACAGTGCCTTAGTTGCCTGTTTTTTACCCTCCAAGGTTAGTTCAGTGACATTCCCACGGAACCTCCCCGAATTCCTCCCTGTAGCTTGGGTTGCTCATTTCCAGCACATCATGGCCTCCCTGCTGTTTCAAAAATCCTCAACACAACAGTAATATTTTTTTTCCTTGGAATTTAGTATTTTTGTTATACAAGAAGTCTGAGGCTCATTCAGAGCATTTACAGTCACGTGTTGAACCCCATGGAGACAGTTACTATCATCTTTTTACCATACCTCACAAAATAAAATTATTAATCTGAAATGGATCTACAGATGTAATAAATAACAATTGCAATAAAGAAAAACATTTTCTCCACTGAATATAGATTTTGTTATTTTCTCCTAGAGATTTACTTTGATCATAGGTAGTTTATAACTGAAATAGCTGTGTTTGACACCAGAAAGTGTTAGTTTTCTGCTAACTTTCATTTGCAAAAAATATGTAGTGAAGGTCAAATGCAAGACTTGGATAACTTCAAACTCATACAGTGTTTTTTTTCAAAACTATTTTTAAAAGGTTCTGATTTACTGAAATGTGAATCAGCAGTGGGAAGGGTAATATAGAATTAAATGCACAAAACTGATGTTTAAATAACATCAAGGTTGTGACACAAACTGACAAAAGACAGGAAATTTAAAGTTAAGGCAGTAACTCAGGCTTTAAGTCACATCATGGAAAAACAGAGTATTATAGATAGAGTGTCAGCCTTAGCTTTCAATTTCCTGGCTTTTGTCAGTTTATGTCACAATGTTAATTATGTTTAACATAACTTTAGGATTTAATTTCTTTGTCTATTTTTCCGTAGCTTGTTTTTGTTGTTATAACGGGAAATAAACTTCATTACAGTTAAGAAGGTGCATGTTATTTAGTAGAATGATTCTTTTTTTTTTCAGAAAGCATATCAGGTATCCTTCAAAGCTGTAATATGTGACTTAGAAAACCTATCTTTAAATATCCTTCTATTGTTAATTAAGAATTGCTGTCACTGAATGTTTTTGACCTACCAACTGAAGACTAGAGGCTACGTATTTTCGTAAAAAGCCCTTTGCATTAAAAAAAAAAGGAAGTCTAAGAGTATGTATGCGAATTCCCAGTCTATCACAGTTTTAAGGCCAGAATGGATATCCTAGGTAAAGCAGAACTATGGTTTCCTAGGTGTTATTGACACTATAATCAGTGAGTCATGTTCTACAAAATAGAATTTAGCTATTGCAGCCAAAGCAGTCTCATTGCACCAGGTAAAAAGCTTAATCAAGAGAGGGGGGCTGTCTGGCCTCACTGTCCCTGCCACAGCCCTGGGTGAAGTTGGAGGGGATGCTGAATGTGCAGGAGCTCTGGGAGAAAACTTCAGGGCCAAGTCTGCTATTAGAATATTTTAATCTGCATTACAATTAATGTGTTGTGATCTCTCCAACAATATTGCTATGGTGACCAGTGTGAAATACTACCTGGACTGATCACCACTTCTAAAAGACCGATATGTGCATGGAGTGGTTTATTTACATCTCCTTAAAGTACGGAGTTCTTAATAGCAAAGGCACTTGGGGTCTGGCCTTGTTACCAGAAACACCATTGTGTGGCAGACCAAGAACAGACTTTGCAGATGCATATGAGGGGAGTAGTGAAGGCCAGTTGAATGACAAATTTGACAAGATGACATTTTGCATGGGTTATTCAACTATGGGTTAATCTAGCATTTTTTAAATGCTAGAAACTTGGAGCCTGCCCAGAGAAAGAGAATTTAAAATAATCTCCTGCCTTTGCAGCTGCTTCCCCTGGAAGTTCTTGGTCTCCACAAGCACTGATGAGAACATTATTTCTTTGTGGGTTGGTACTGGTTGGAGGAAATACTTTCATGCTCTGCTGACATCATTCTGCCCTCTCCTCTTGCATTTAATTCCCACTTGGTTCCCATATGACAGTGGAAAACAGAACTATCAATTTCAGAGTACTTTTCATTTCCAAAAAATAGATACATTTATTTATGTATTTATTTATCAGGACATAAGAACATTTGTGTTAAGGACAGTTGCTTTTTCCCTAAAGCAGGAGCCTCTAGGTATGGGCCATAAATCTGAACTCACTTGGTGCTCTCTTTGAAGTATTGTATCTACCTTGGAGTTGGAAGTTTTGTAACATCATATCCTTGGAAATGTGGATGCAACACAGTGGCTTTTCAAGCACTCATTCCCCTGCTTGCTGGCCCTTCAGGAGAGTACAATTGGTGTGGTTGATGGGAAGCCTTTAAATCCAAATTTGATGTGTGAATTTAAATAGGAATCATTTAGGTGTAGAAATAAATTTCAAAATAGCAAAAACCAACAGCAGACTTTCATCTTTCCTTGCTTTTTAATTTTTTTACAACTAAATAGGTTAACTTTTCTTCTTTGGTTGCTGGAACTGGACAGGCCAAATCAGCATTCCTCGGGGAGCCCCAGATCTTGGATCCTTGGTCTTGGGCTGAGGTTTTGCCCCTTGATGATTGCACATGCCTGCTTTTTCTCCCTCTGTTCAGCAGGAAAATTCGCCAAATCTCAGTGGCTTACAAGTAAGTCAAATTCATGTGGCTGGCTTTTTTGTCTGACTAATGGAGATTTTTTTTAAATAACAGGCTTCAGATTTCACCTATATGTATTTTGAAGCTATATTTTTATAGCTTAAAATTGCTGAAATGGGAAGGCAAAGAAACCCAAACAACTGTGGACATAGGTTTTGTAGTAAATCAGGAACAAATACACAAAAACTGTAAAAATAGATGACTTTATTTGGTCCAAGTTGGAATTCTTTCTCTGTTTCACTACTGGCAAAAATCCATGGAATAGAACATACTTGCGGATCTTGGAAACAATCTGTTTTCTATAAGAGGTCAGGCAGCTTAATTGGTCTATTCATTATTAAATACCTTTCAGTATAATTCTTAATGGCTAAAATATTTGACAGTTTAAGAAAAGCTTTGCCTATCTTAAACAGAATAGATTTTTCTTGCTGGATAATGTGTTGTGATTTTGCTCACTTTCAATTTAGTGAAATAGTTTTGCATAACACATATGCAGAATAAGATTCCCAGTACTCTCACTATTAGGCATCTGAGTGACCACTGAAGTCAAAGGAAATCTATTTACATACTGCATTGTGCTTTAGCCTGGGTCCCAAATATTTGTTTCGTCTACTGTTTTTTTGCACTTACTAATTTTATTTGATGTCATTTTTTTTGTTTTGTGTTTTTTTTTTCCATACACTACCACGTAGATTCATTTCCTTGTGTCTCTAGCACTTATACTTCTCATTGCCATTTAAATGTTCCCAGCAACCTAAGATATTCATAAGAAAGGCATGACTTTTACAGGGAATAAAAATTTGACTAGTAGGTTTATGTGAATGTATCCTTACATAAAAAAATCAGATTTTTTTTCATAGATGATAGTAATATAGATCTCTGATGAGCTGTAAAGTACTGGTATGGAAAGCTACTTCTTAGTCACTACTACATATCAATTTCTAGAGAGAGCCATTCACTGTAATGGTCATTTTTATACCCTATCTGTTAATTTTGTATGTTGCCATTAAAAAAAAATAAAAAGAAAATTTTAGTAACCTAAGATCTATATGTTTAAAAATTAAGTATTTCTCTGTAAATGTTGTTGAATGTGATCTGAGATGTTATAGACTGTATTTTTTTTTTTTAATGGTTTCTTGCTATTGTCAGGATAGAGCCAAGGCTCAAAAGAGGAAGCTGTGACAATAAATTGTTCTTTTTTATATCACTAGACTTTCTGCTTATTAGTCTTTTTTTTTTTTTGAATTCCTTATTTACCACATTCAGCAGGACTGTGAACTGCTGCAATAAAAGCTACAGCTGTTTCTCCTCTTCTTTTTTTTTTGCCTCCTGCTAGATACATCCCAAATATGGCCAACAATGGTCTGCCTACCTAGGAAATGAGCATCAAAAGTCTCTTTTGTTTCACTGCACTCCCCCTTTGCTGCCCCGTGGGGAGCGGGTTTTATAGTGGGTTAGCTGCAGCGGTTACGAGGAGTGCTGTGGGTCACAATCTCCCTTTAGAGCTTCTACCCATGCACTCTCTGGGGTTGCTCCAGACTCCAGAGCCAGCAGTAAAAGCTGCCCCAGCAGCCATTTGGGCTGGTGTCTGCCCTGTTTCCACATGTGCTAGGGAGGGCCAAGTGGTCCCAAGGTGCCCACAAACTGCCCTGGTCGCTGGCTCCGGAATAAGAAAGAGGTAGTGGTGCTTGTTCTGCATCTGGTGGTGCAGACCCCACCAGCAGCTCAGTGTGATTTGACACTGGGCACCCGTCAGCCACTTGGGCCTGTTTGCAGATGTACTTTTGTTCAGCTGGGCCTGGCTTGCTGCAAACCAAGTAAATTTCTGATGTAAATAAAAAAAAGGCTGGTTTCAGTGCTCAGGAAAACCCACCCAACAGTTGTTCATCCTCCCTTGTAACATTATCTGTTTTCTGCTGACAGTTGTATGGGAAAAGGAACTTGTAAAGCATGGCTTCCCTTTGAGCACCCAAGAATGAACTATGAAAATAACACCATGCGAACTATACATTCTGTTTCACGTATATATTGTCTCAAGATGATCAGCTTTTTTGTGTTGTAACATTAGAAGAAAAAGTTGCTTTGAATGTGGAAAAAATGCAGATTACCTAAACGAACAAACAAACAAACAATAAACAGGATGGCATTCTGTAGATTGGAGTTCAAAGAGATAAATGAATCTGTTTTCTGCTCATGCACCCTTGATCTGACCCATAGGATGTTTTGCCATCACTCCCTCCATCACAGAGCCCAGCAGAGATCTGTTTGTTCCAGTGGATGCCTGAGACTGCAATCCCATGCCTGCTTTTATTAGCCAAAGCGTGTGCTGAAGGCAGCTGCACATTTCTGCTGTTTTTGCTCATGCATAATGAACTGGGGGAAAGAACTAATGACTTATTTAAAAAAAAAAAAAAAGTTTTAATCCAGACCAATCTCCTGTTTATGTGCATTATTGTATTGGGGAAGGAGGGGATGCACAGCTGAGGTGAAAAGTAGAATACAAATCAAAACAGAAGCTCTTATTTTAGAAGCAGCTTTTTTCATGTAATAAAATCTTGGGATTGTATTTTCAATTCCATTTTACCCAAATACAATGTGAGATGAGCCATGGTTTAGCATGAAAAGTCATCTAAGGATATCCCGTGCTGGAACCTTTTCAATGAAAGTCACTGCCTGAGCGCCTAGAAAGCAGGTATCACTGTGCAATTCTTACTTAAAGTACAAGGTATTAGCAGTTTAATTTCATTTACACAATTTAATAAATGTGTACATAAAAACAATGTAAGGCAGCATTAAACACGGTACTGTTAGTATCTGAAATGCCACAATGACAAAGAAAGGAGGTGGAAAATGTGTGTGGGGGGCCCAGTTTCAAGAAAGCAAGCTGTACCAGTGGAATACTTGTGAACTTTATATGGATTTTTGTGTGATTAGTTACTGGAGGTATCTAGACTACAATTTTCTAACATGCTCCTTCTTAAATTTATTTACTGGTCCTTGTGCAAAGAGACAGTACTGACTACTGAGGGTAATCTGTGTATGTGGAGTTGGGATGAGTGGACAGGTAATGTGGTGATCATGGTTACTCTGACTGAGATATCGTCCTATTTACTGGGGTGGAAGTTTCCTGAGACTCCCAGGCAAGACTGCAGAACCTGAGCTGCAACATCAGTATGCTTGTTTCAAGATGTAGTTACCACACGTCTTCTACACTAAAAGCTTTTTTGATGTTACAAATTAATTAGTATCTTTCAGAATGAACCCATTTGATGATATAATAAAATGTACTTGATTTATGGAAATATCCATTTCCAGGTGATAACTGAAACCGAGGATATATTTTATTTTGGGGCTGGGGAGAAAACAAATGAAAGCAAACTCCGATTGACCTCAAGAAGATAACTTGTGATTCCCCGATGTGACTATTCACCACTAAAAGATGGTGTCTTGGTGTATTGGGTTTATGTGGTAAAGGTTTGGTAGCAGAGGGGCCACAGGAGTGGCTTCTGTGAGAAGATTCCAGAAGCTGCCCCATGTCAAATAAGAGCCAGCTCCAGCCAGCTCCAGAAGTGACCTGCTGCTGGCCAGACCTGAACCAATGAGCGATGTTGTTTGTGCCTCTGTGAGAGCAGATTTGAGAAAGGAAAAAACTGCTGCGCAACAGCAGCTGGGAGTGAGAGGAGTGAGGAACAGCCCTGCAGACACCAAGGTCAGTGAAGAAGGAGGGCAGGAGGTGCTCCAGGCGCCACAGCAGAAGTTCCCCTGCGGCCTGTGGTGAGGCCCATGGTGGAGCAGGCTGTCCCCCTGCAGCCCATGGGGTACCACATGGAGCAGATCTCCACGCTGCAGCCCGTGGAGGAGCCCACGGAGGAGCAGATGGATGTGGCCTGAAGGAGGCTGCAGCCCATGGAGAGCCCCCCCAGGAGCAGGCTCCGGGCCGGAGCTGCAGCCCATGGAGAGGAGCCCACGCAGGAGCAGGTGATCCGGTGGGAGCTGCCACCCGTGGGGGACCCATGCTGGAGCAGTTTGCTCCTGAAGGATGGACCCCGTGGTACGGACCCATATTGGAGCAGCTCTTGAAGAGCTGCAGCCTGTGGGAAGCCCACGCAGGACCCGTTCGGGAAGGACGGCATCCCATGGGAGGGACCCCACGCTGGAGCAGGGGCAGAGTGACCATGAGGGAGCGGCAGAGACGCAGCGATATGGGCTGACCGCAGCCCCCATTCCCCGTTTCCTTGCGCTGCTCGGGGGGAGGAGGTAGAAGAGGGTGGATGGGGGGGGAAGGAGTTTTTAGTTTGCTTTTAGTTTCTCACTGCTCTAGTTTGCTAGTGATAGTAATAAATTATATTAATCTCCCTATGTTGAGTCTGTTTTGCCCATGACGATAATTAGTGAGTAACTTGCTTGTCCTTATCTCAACCCTTAAGCCCTGGTCCATCGTATTTTCTCCCCCTGTTTCTTTGAGGAGGGGGAGTGAGCGAGCGGTTGTGGTGGAGGTTGGCTGTTTAGCTGGGTAAAACCACCACACTTGGTTACTCTTAAAGTACAGTGACTTACTCCAGGTTGAGTATTTATATTTTGACAATTAGCTAGTGAACAAAGCCAAAGATATGATAGCTTTTATGAGTTAAAATGAAGAAAACACTTTGCATACTCTTCATTTGATTTCTCATTCCGATGTTAGTAAAAGTATAAAGTTACATGAATCTGTATTTACAGATCTATAAATGTGTTATTTGTTTCTTTTTCATTTTTCTTGGAGTGGAAAATGCTAAGTGTTTGCCTGAAGTAAAATTTTTTGTGCTGTATTACTGTTTTTCTTAACATAACCTTGAATTTATGGAACATAGCAGTGATGCTACATTCTTTTGTTTATTCTCAGCTTCAGAATTTGCCAATGCCTATAAGGCATTTGTTATCTCCCAGTAACATATCTCTTATCTGTCTTACTCGTTAATTGCACCATTGCCTAGCGCTATAGGCTGTACAACCTCGATTCATCTAATAGTATCACTTGTGAGATTTCCCATACTCCTGATAGAGAGGGCTTCATGCCCTAAAAATCAGTAGATAACTTACTTCTGTGATTAGTATTTTTCAGTCTTCATCAGAAGATTCATCACAGAAACACGTAAAGGTTATTTAACTAATAAACAACTATTTAGATACATAACTATTATTAAATAATAGTATGTACAGCACAAGCAATAAGCTTATACTTGAATTTAGTGTGAATCAGTATATAAAGAAGCACCTGTAAGAATTTATGTACTATTTTCAGTTGTTCATGGAGTACTTTGTAAAACAGATCATTTATTTGTAGGTATTTGTAGATATGTATGTAATTTTAATATGAGGAGCACAATAGATTAATTTAGTGTATACTGAAAAAAAGTGAGGAATTTGGGTAATCTTTGGTTGTAAAGATGCATTTTGCTTTGCAAGTAGCTGTTGTAATTTTATGATGCAGCTGGAAAAAGAAAAATCTAAAATCTTTGCCAAATTAAAACGGCCAGTCTTTGGTGTCCCTGAATCCGTGACATTTCAGAGTGCTTAGACTCACTATGGGTGGGTCTGAACTACCTGTAGGATTAAAGCAACACAAAATCTCATTCACCATCTAGACAAGTGCTGGGATAGGTTTATAAGTAGCTTATTATTTTATCTGCTAATTTTTACTGCTAATCAAATGTAATCTAATGAGCCAAATTCTGAATAAATTCTAGAACTGTTATTTCAATTTATTATTTGCTGGTGAGCAAACTATTTGAAAAACAGCTCTTTCCTGCAAGCTCTGGTTTTGAAGGTTAACACATTTAGTATCCTTTTCTTTGTTTAGAAAATAGGTGTCATTCCAGTTAATCTCTCAGTAAATTTCTCTTAAATCTTCATGTCTTTCCCTGAGATATGGGATTCACAGTATGGGCCCACATTTTCATTAAAAAAAAAAAAAAAGGAAAAAAAAAAACCAAAGAACTTGGAAAAAAAAGTCACATCATCGTAAAGCCATGTAATTGTACTTCCTCTTTTTTTTTTTTTTTTAAGTTACCCTCAGCCACTACTATGTTGTTTAATTTTTATTAGCACTAAAAGGACAATTCTCTTGTATGGGCTGTTAGAGGAGATTTGCTGTCTCAGTCTTCTAAGCAGAGGTGACAAGTGACATTTGTAAAATGAAAGGGAGGGCAGAGTGTTAAAACAGTAAATGATGGTACATTATCCTACTATGTAAAACCAAAAAGTGGGAAAGGATGTTGAATTCACAGTCTTGCTATGACAAAAGAGAACGCACTTTATACATGGAGATAAGAATTTATTAGAAGTTTAATTAAAATCTTAACAACTTGATCAGAAAAAATCCAGTTATTTTCAGTCCAGCTGCAATGATATCAATGCCTACAGCCAAATCATCTTGCCCATGCATAAAAGCCTCTTTGATAATGCAGTTTAAATTTTTATGTACAACCTTGCTAATACCAGCTCTTTTTGCCTGGTGCTGTGTTCACCCTTGCAGTGTCCTTCTGGGCCCTGAGGGCAAAGTTTCAGCAGGATGGGAACGTGGGCTTTTGGCAAGCCATCAGCATCTCAAGCCCTTTTCTGGGTGAAGTGTGGTATACATGGTGGGGTTTCCTCCTCCTCCTGCACTGGGGTTATTTTGTTGTTTTCCCTACCACAGCCTGCACTGTGCCCACTGGTTCCCAGTTCTACATTATGACACTTTTCAGTTTTAGTTATTCCTAAAACTGGTTTTACCTGACTGATGGGGTTGCACTCCCTTTGTGATGGGTTGTGCTCTGTGTTCGCAGCTGGGGACACTGGCGTCCTCCTGGATCTGCCCTCTTTCACACCACCTTGTCTTCAAGGGCCCTGATCTCACCACCTCTGCCAGAAGCAAAAGCCGCAGTGGCCATGTCCCCACTGCTGGGCACTCTGGGGTGAGCCTGTGCAAGTCCTAAAGCCCCGCACTGCCAGCTCAATAAAAAGTCTGGGGCCTTTTATTAGTAAGCGTAAAAAAGTTGTATTTACTGGGCTATGAGGAGCCTGCAAAATCTATAGGCTTTGGCTTTATATCTAAATGTTTTAGTATTGACAGCGAGGGTGGAGGTCAAATGGCAGGGGTCCTTGGTGTGCCTTTTGTAGAAGAGTTTCAATTTAGAGAAAAAGGGGATTGTAATGATTTTTTGCTGATCTCTGGCTGATATCTTTTCCCTCTTTTGAAAGCTCCTGTTTCATTCATGCATTTGGCACAAAAATCAATCCAGTATGAGATGCAGCAAGACTTCGTAATAAGTGATTACAAAACAGGAAGATTGAGCCTGGTATCAGAGAAAAAGAGGGATTTCAATTGTTCAGCTGAAGACTGTTGCCTTCATTTTAACTGGACTCTCCAGGATGCCCCTCAAACATTATTTGTCCAGCTGTGGCGTACCTCTGCTCTCACCCCTCCTGTATTACACTCTGTAATCCTGTATGGTGTCACACAATCAAAAAGGTATGAAACTATTATTTAACCGTCTTGTTTCTTTCTGATTTTTTGCACATTTGAAAATCCTAGTCTGATTTAAAAAAAAAAAAAAAGTCTTTTACTCTCTACATTTACTTTTTTTACGGTTACAAGAAGGAAAGAATTAGAGATCAGTGAAATTTGGAAGTTTAGACTGATAGTTTAAAAACAAAAAAAACCTCTTTCCTTTCCTTTCCTCTACCTATAATGAATTTTGTTGTAGGTCTAAGAGCCTGATCTATTTCTTAGTGAAGCCAATATCCATCTGTTTGAATAAAGCTTGTGTGTAACTGAAACTTAACCCAGACTGACTTTTTTTCCTCCTGGATTTTGGTTAAATCAATGCATAATTTAGCAAAGATACAGGCACTGTGTTTTCTTTTTCCCTTACTCACATTAATAATAATCTGGGAACACTTTAGATTTCATTAGTAGTGAGTGGGTTTGATCTATAACCTGATAAATAGTTTTAGATACCACAATGTGAATTCAAAATCTGTGCTTTGTGCGAAATGGTAGCTGTGCGAGTGTCACTCTTCGCAGCACTGACAGCCTGACTACTACAGCTGGAATTCCCTAGTAAGCAAAGAACTTTTGACAAGCAAAGAGCACCATCAATAATCTTAGACTGAAATTTTTTCTATTTATTGGTTCTTTATGTCAGGCTATAAAGATGATAGCTGATGAGCATATTATGACGTGTGTTTTTCAGACTTTCACTAACCAACTTTCATATAACTGAGATCAGTATTTAAGCAAGGGCGTAATGTCCAGATATTCTCACATGTAACTTTTGTAGCTGGGAAAAAACAAACAAACAAACAAACAAAAAACCCACTGGCTCATCTAATTCACCAGATGATGATCACATCTAGAAAATCCACCATGGCTTTTTATTAGAGGGAAAATTCACAGATAACGGATACTATTGCTTATTGGAAACCCTCATGCTGTTGGAAAGGTTGAAATCTTTTATGTGCATAAACTATTATAGAATCTAAGTACAATTTGAGAACAATGACACAGATCTAATTTGAATATGTTACTTAATGTGAGAAACAGGCGCATGGACTGAACTGTGACGGTCACAAGGGGGAAGATGATGGCCTGTATGGGGCAGAGAAAGCTAACACAATATACTTACTAGTGAGGAGTCAGCAGGGCTGGTGTGTGGAAAAAGTTAATGTGATATAAAACCATTAATTTATGCAATAGTTATGCAGAAGTTAACAGGTAATGAAGCTAATGAAACTAAAAGTATCTTCTGAACATATTTTGTAGGTTTTTACTGACATTCAAGGATCCAGAACATCCAAGAAGGTGCAATTACTGGACTACATAATGGGTGAAATCAAAGCGAGGCTGGTGTTAACCTGATATTGTAATATTTTTTGTCAGAGCACTTTCAGAGGAGAGAGCTGAAATGCAAATTATTATTTTATCCCTCATATTTTCTTTGCTACAAGAGAAAATTCTGAAGCATTAAGGAACTAAGACTTACAACATTTTTGTCATATGAAAACATTTTGACAACCACAGTCTTGGTTTTTGTGTGTTTGTTTTTGTTTTTGTTATTGTTATTGGGGAAGACATCATAGATTCCTGAAGTACTTCATTCAAAACAGCCTTTGAGCTGGGGAGACCAGTGTCACTTGCAGATCACTGCTTATTTCTGTGTCAGTAAGAATCAGCATACGTATGAATGACCAAATGCCTATGCGACAGCAAATTTCTCCAACAGTAGATAATAGTCAAAGGATTTCAGAAGTCACATAGGAAAAAAACAAGAATACTAAATGAATTTTTGTAATGAATCTAGTACTTCTGCCTTGAGCTCTCTCTCCCTCTCTCTCTCTCTCAAAAAAGGATAAATGGCTTTTTCAGTGACCGTTCTGGCTTTATTACCTTTTCTCTTTACCCCTTAGGAGAGCTTTTACCTTTAATTTTGGTGCATCCTGCTGTGGCCATGCTATTACTTAGCTATGACAAGAGTTTTAAAATTACAAACATGTGGGGCTAGGCTTGCTGCATTTTGCTTTAGCCTTCAAAAGTGGCTTGTTGATGCTAATATACAGCACCCCTGATGTGCTTTTCTTTCTTGTTCTGACTTCCTTTTTGTTACATTTTGCATGTGGAGCCTGAATGATTAATATTTCATCAGTTCTTCTGTGCAGTATGACACAGGGATGTGTTGCATTCAGCTTTTCTGGAGCTCTGTTGCCACTGAATTGTGACTAATAGCTGGAGTTGGACCTCTAACGGTTTCATGGGATCACATCAAATAGAAACAAACAACTGTTTGCCACATCATTAATCTATATGAAGTTAATTAAATACTTTCCTCTACTCTAGAGGAAAGATAAATATATTATCTTCTCTACAGTGTGTCTGAAACTAGTGAGTACTAATCTGATCATATATAGCACTGACTTGTCTTAATTTGGTGTTTAATGTAAATGTCAATATAAGATAGCAGAGTTTCATTAGTACAATATTTTGTCACAAAAACAGAAGTGTTACAAATTTTATGAAAAAAACCCTTTCATCTGTGTATTTTAACAAGAGAAGACAACGAAATGACTTTTAAAGTGTATCAAGTGTATAAATATGTATATATATGTGTGACACATAACCACTTTGTAAATTCATGTCTATAATACATATTTGTTTTCATAAATTAAACTGAATCTAATTTTTCATATTTAGCACTAAATCATCTCATATCTCTAATAAGAAATGTAAGGAAAAATACATCATAGAAGCCTGATTATATGAACAGAGGAACTGTAACTTTTTTTTCCCTAAAAATATATTTTTTTCCTAAAAATAATGTATGTTTTATAGATGCATGTATTGCTGTATGCTTCTTAAAATCCTTTTTCCACATAAATATTACATTGGAGATCATGTGCAAGCTGGCGACAGTGGTGATGGTGGATGGCAATCTGGAGAGACCAGAATTCTAAGATTGCATCAGAAAAAACAGTATTTTAGAGAGGGGAAGAAAAAAAGCAGCTTAGCTAAATCTCCAAGAAACTCAGGCTGAAGAGTCCTTTGACTATATTTCTATTAAACAATCTGGTTGAGCAAAAAAGAGATCATCCACCTAAGTGCTCTTATCAGAAGCCCTTAGCTCTTTGTAGTGATCTCAGTAGGCTACGGTCCTTCTACCAAAAACTCAATGATCACATTAACAGTAAGAAAACAGTTAACATTGGCTTATTAAGTTATATGTACAAATATCTAATTTTTGGTGGACAATTTGCCACTGTTGTGGTTACTTTTGTGATTACTTTTGTGGATCTTTAACTAAGGGAATATTTAGCAGCTGACTTGTACCCAGGCTTAGCTTTGGAAGACAGACTTAAAGAAAAAAAACAAACTGATCTCATGTAAAGTATTCAGCACAAATACTTGAAAGTGATATATACTGTATATTAATCTTTTAGAAAAACAAAGAAAATTGGAAAATGAAGAGTAAAATGTGCTTCTTATCTCAAAGCTGTAAAGAAAAATAATACTAAAACAATGAACTATCTTAAATGTTCGTTTTATTTTATTAATTTTCTATGATCTATCGAAACAGGACGGGAAAGTTTATTTTGGTTGTTATTCCAGTGGCGACGTTTTTATTATTATGAAGTTTTCCTCCAAAAATTAACTAAGGAAAGTGTAGTGCAGTAATGAATGAAGTGTAATGAATGAGAAAATCATATTGTATTGTCAATTTATTGGATTTGAATGCAACCGGAGCCACACCTCAGATGATCTGGGTGTTCCCTAGGGTTGTTTACTGTGTGGTCATCCCTTTGTAAGACTGCTTCTATTATGTATTCCCTCCCACATGTGACCATGTGGCATGCTACTGTAGGAGAAACTCTGCATTCAGTGTTGCCAGTCTGCATTTGTATCATTATTTTATTTACAGACTCTAAAACACTTGGGAACTTTTTTAAAGTCTATCCAGGAAAATCAAGATATTGCTTGACATCTTCAGCTGACAAATGGAGAAATTCCCAAATCTTCCACTATTCATGGTTGTGGTGAATGTCTTGAAAATGTAGCCTTAAAAATCTAGAAACAAGAAAATCAAGAGAGATAACAACGGATGTTCTGGGAGACGGGCACAGCTTGTTATTTTTGAATGGTTAGAAGCTGTATTGCTATCCATTATAACATGGTATCTTTGTTTCCATACTGTCAGTGGTATATCAGCTGCCAAAAAAGCATATGCTGAAGCAGAACAGTAACTTAAACCAGTCTTCTGTAGCCCAGGGGAGTACTGTAGTTGTCAGGCTCTTGGGTGTTCAGCAATGTAGATGTCTGAGTTTGTCCCACAGGAATCATCCCACCTTGCTGCCGCAATGACTTCAGCCTTAGTCTCTTACGCTTTGCTGTGTTACTGGGCTACAGAGTTATGATGATGAAAAGCAATTCATTGCAAGAAAAGAACTTCTACAAAGAAGAAATCTCCCAAGTGTTTGTGCTGGAATAAATACATCCTGTTGGCTAGCCAATGCTTCGAAGACGTAGATTAAGGTTGAACTCCTCTCTCTGAATCATATACAGAGCAATAGTTGTTCTGTAAAGGAGAGTCTCATCCTTTTTGATAGAATTGGTTTGCTTCAGTAGAACAAAAGAATATACGAATTCTTAAAACTTGTGGGGTAGGGGAAAAATAGCTAGGCAGAGGTAGTGAAGGAGTCTCTTTCCTGGACGTGTTTCTCTTCTTGGAGAGGTAAACCTTTATTAAGCTGAGCAAACTTGGCCAGCTCGTATTCCCTCTTGTTGGTTAGGTTTGCTGTGAATAGGTGGATAATGCATTTCCCTGTGGAGCTCTGTACCTGATAACTCTGTCTGCTAGCATGGATTTGAGCACACTGGAGGTCTGCCTCTAGCTCTTGGCAATATCATTTTGTGTAAAGGACTGCAACGCTGATGAAACAGACTTTGGGACTGATACCCAATGGCAGTTGCAAGCTTCCTTTTGCTGTTTCAACTGCATGCCTTATCCTTTTCCTGGCACAGCCACAGTCATAAAATCCTTACATAGGCTCCATTTCCATTCAATATTTGGCCTGCTGAGAGCATCAATTAAAGATGATTGCAGTGGGGGTTTATTTTGGGGAGCTATACGCAAGAAAAGCATTGAAACAACCAATACATTTCATTACAGTAAGAAAAATCTAATCTCATGTAATGTACTCTGCCATCACTTCATTGCGCTTTGCCTGCAAGATGCAATTGCAGATCTGTCTTGGTCCTGACCTGGGCTTAATCTGAACATTCGGTCTAAATGTGTGTAAAATTCCATATCTCATTACTAGTCTCCTGGGTTCTCCCTAAACAAATACAGTGGATTAAAATGCAAGTTCATTAGGTTAAAGTGCTTAATTATCTTAAAACTCTTAGTGTTAGAGTCAGATGTCAGGATTTGATTAGCACTGCAGGGAGGATCTGGAAGGAGCAGAATGGAAATAGCCATTGTCCTAGTATAGTTAAAATACTATAAATATGTAAATAAGCACACAAATATGGATCTAGATACATATGCAGTATTTCTTAACTCTCAAATGAAATAATTAGCATAAGCTATTTTGATGTATCCCTATCTCTGATCCTTAATTATATCAATGTAACATTATTTAATATTCCACAACATGTTATCATAATCACATTTCCTTCAGTCTTATTTATTGCTTTCCCTAATTATTAAAGTGTCTTTTACTTGTGTGAAGTGTAGAGGGAAAATTAATACAATTTACTATTGACTTTTAACGCACAATGTTCTAGAGTTCTGGGACTCTCACACAAGGTTTGATATAACAATGAATTTTAACTTGCAAAGATTACTCTTTACTCTGAAATCGTTAATGAGCTATCACCCAGGAAAGAAGTGGAAATACTGTGCCTTACCATGAGACAGCACAATTGTGTTAAAGCAGTCAAGGAATCCTTATTTTCAGCTTCCTTGTTGGCTTTCTTTATTACCTGAGATGAGTTTGCATATAGGAATGAGAACACAAGCTGATTTCCAGGTGTTGTGGTTTAACCCGGCAGGCAGCTAAGCACCACACAGCCGTTCGCTCACTCTCACCCCAACCCCCAAACTAGTGGGATGGGGGAGAGAATTGTGAAAAAGGAAAAAAAAGAAAAGCTCGTGGGTTGAGATAAAGACAGTTTAATAGGACAGAAAAGAAAGGGAAAATAATGATAATAATAATAATAATGATAATAGTAAAAGAATATACAAAGCAAGTGTACACAATGCAATGCACAATGCAATTGCTCACCACCCACTGACTGATGCCCAGCCTGTTCCCGAGCAGCGGCCCCCCTTTTCCCCGGCCAGCCCCCCCAGTTTTATTGTTCAGCACGATGTCATATGGTATGGAATATCCCTTTGGCCAGTCTGGGTCAGCTGTCCTGGTCCTGTACCCTCCCAGCTCCTTGCGCACCCCCGGCCTCCTTGCTGGCAGGGCAGCACCAGGAGCTGGAAAGTCCTTGGCTCTGTGTGAGCACTGCTCTGCAGCAACTGAAAACATCACCATTATCTTCATCAAAAAAATCCAAAACACAGCATTGTGTGAACTTCTACGAAGAGAATTTAACTCTATCCAAGCCAAAACCATGACACCAGGTGAGACAGACTGATGATCGGTGTACTGTAAAGGTTTCTTTAGCATGTATGTGTCGGGCAAAATGGAGTTTGATGATTTTTAGTGTACTGTTTGGAATTCAGTCCCTGAAGGAAGAGCAAAGGGCCATGCAAACTACCAAAATCCCCATTCAGTCCTATTATTCTCTGCACAGTCTTGAAAAAGATCAAAATTCCAACTATTTTTGCTGCTAGTAGCAGCAAACAGGCAATGATGTTGAAAATGATCATTAATCTTGAGCTTGCATGTCCATGAAGTTCTGTTACCTTCTCTTAGCTTCAAGGGGCAGTTGAGCCAGCCAGCCAGTAGCTATTTCTTCTGTTAAGGCTCTTTTTTTTTTTTTTTTCCCCCCACGTAAGCACGTTATTCTTAAGATACGGTAATTTTCTCTTAAGAGCTTGAAATATTATTTATTGTAACAAATAACCCAAGATAAACTCTGCCCCATTTTAGTGCACTGAAAGGTTCCTGACAGATGCATTTCCAGGTGTGTAAGTGGCTGTGGTTTACCAGGGCTGAGGAATGGGAACTAGCATGCCTTTGGTAGAAGTGGCAGTGCCTCTTGCAAATTTTAGTTTATGCCAGGCAGTGCTGCATAAGAAGTTGATGTGTTTTGGGGATGTAGTATCTCATCTCTTCCCTTTGGATACCCAGTGTGTCACACAATCCATGATGTGTCTGCTCCTCTGAGGCTGAGGTGTTTAATCTGCAGGTTGCTGCAGGGTTTCAAGACTCATTACCAGGGTAAGGCTCAGAAAGGAGCCTTCCAGTCCCCAGTGTGACAGTTTTGCTGGAGGAATATTTCACTTGCATGTCTCTGTACTAAATGACACTGTAATCAGATTTTTTTACAAGGCATCAAAAGGACTCTGTAAGGAGCTAGGGCAAAATCCTGCCCTTTGGAAGGAAGTGGGGTCGGAATGACAGCCAAATGATGCAAGTATTTGGCCAGGTGGTCCCCAGGGCAGGATTCAGAAAGCAGAGCTGAGCCTTATCCCGCTGCCTTATACAAGACACCTGCATCCACACGCATGCTCCTCCTGAAAGAGAGGAGGCCTCATCTGAAGAGTGGTTGCAGAAGCAGTCATTTAATCCTTTGGGTAGTAATGACTCTGCATAGAAATATATTAAAAGTAAAAATTGCTCCTGGTAGGAATCCCCTTTTCCCTTTCCCGTTTGCCCTTTCCCTTTTTCCCCTTTCTGACAATGTTGACTTTATGCTTAGAAAAAACAACAACAAATTATTCTCTCTCAAAACCTGCTTTTGGTAGAAAATCTAACCGAAGGCAGAGAATGCCAGTTAAATTCTATCAACATCTTGTAGTTAGTGCTTCCTAATAAGCAGACTAAAAGCATATTTGAANCCGGCCAGCCCCCCCAGTTTTATTGTTCAGCACGATGTCATATGGTATGGAATATCCCTTTGGCCAGTCTGGGTCAGCTGTCCTGGTCCTGTACCCTCCCAGCTCCTTGCGCACCCCCGGCCTCCTTGCTGGCAGGGCAGCACCAGGAGCTGGAAAGTCCTTGGCTCTGTGTGAGCACTGCTCTGCAGCAACTGAAAACATCACCATTATCTTCATCAAAAAAATCCAAAACACAGCATTGTGTGAACTTCTACGAAGAGAATTTAACTCTATCCAAGCCAAAACCATGACACCAGGTGAGACAGACTGATGATCGGTGTACTGTAAAGGTTTCTTTAGCATGTATGTGTCGGGCAAAATGGAGTTTGATGATTTTTAGTGTACTGTTTGGAATTCAGTCCCTGAAGGAAGAGCAAAGGGCCATGCAAACTACCAAAATCCCCATTCAGTCCTATTATTCTCTGCACAGTCTTGAAAAAGATCAAAATTCCAACTATTTTTGCTGCTAGTAGCAGCAAACAGGCAATGATGTTGAAAATGATCATTAATCTTGAGCTTGCATGTCCATGAAGTTCTGTTACCTTCTCTTAGCTTCAAGGGGCAGTTGAGCCAGCCAGCCAGTAGCTATTTCTTCTGTTAAGGCTCTTTTTTTTTTTTTTTTCCCCCCACGTAAGCACTTTATTCTTAAGATACGGTAATTTTCTCTTAAGAGCTTGAAATATTATTTATTGTAACAAATAACCCAAGATAAACTCTGCCCCATTTTAGTGCACTGAAAGGTTCCTGACAGATGCATTTCCAGGTGTGTAAGTGGCTGTGGTTTACCAGGGCTGAGGAATGGGAACTAGCATGCCTTTGGTAGAAGTGGCAGTGCCTCTTGCAAATTTTAGTTTATGCCAGGCAGTGCTGCATAAGAAGTTGATGTGTTTTGGGGATGTAGTATCTCATCTCTTCCCTTTGGATACCCAGTGTGTCACAATATCCATGATGTGTCTGCTCCTCTGAGGCTGAGGTGTTTAATCTGCAGGTTGCTGCAGGGTTTCAAGACTCATTACCAGGGTGAGGCTCAGAAAGGAGCCTTCCAGTCCCCAGTGTGACAGTTTTGCTGGAGGAATATTTCACTTGCATGTCTCTGTACTAAATGACACTGTAATCAGATTTTTTTACAAGGCATCAAAAGGACTCTGTAAGGAGCTAGGGCAAAATCCTGCCCTTTGGAAGGAAGTGGGGTCGGAATGACAGCCAAATGATGCAAGTATTTGGCCAGGTGGTCCCCAGGGCAGGATTCAGAAAGCAGAGCTGAGCCTTATCCCGCTGCCTTATACAAGACACCTGCATCCACACGCATGCTCCTCCTGAAAGAGAGGAGGCCTCATCTGAAGAGTGGTTGCAGAAGCAGTCATTTAATCCTTTGGGTAGTAATGACTCTGCATAGAAATATATTAAAAGTAAAAATTGCTCCTGGTAGGAATCCCCTTTTCCCTTTCCCGTTTGCCCTTTCCCTTTTTCCCCTTTCTGACAATGTTGACTTTATGCTTAGAAAAAACAACAACAAATTATTCTCTCTCAAAACCTGCTTTTGGTAGAAAATCTAACCGAAGGCAGAGAATGCCAGTTAAATTCTATCAACATCTTGTAGTTAGTGCTTCCTAATAAGCAGACTAAAAGCATATTTGAA